>OX376374.1:81099062-81129650 GCA_947369275.1 Nemotelus nigrinus
AGGTTGCCAGCACGAGTCGGTTGTGCTACTTTTGTATCAATAAATGCTTACAGTTAGTATACATACCGGAAACATTTACAATGAAAATAAATAACCGATGTTACAATTCGCAAAGTTCTGCAAATTTTTCGGATCGCAGCCCCAAACACCAACTTCAGTTACAGTGCTGCAGGCACTAAGCATTTTCTTCATTGATGTTATATGAGATGCTGCTTTCAAAATTATGTGAAATAAGCAACTGATAACGAATATAATTAACCCGTGTTTTGCTCTCATAAACGTTTAAATTCATGCCAGTGGTCATATCTGAAACCTTGCACCATATGAGTTATAATGCATTCTTAAGACGAAAGTAAAACGTGGCATTTGAAACAGTTTGCCCGTAATAAGCAGCACATGTGGTGGAATATGCACTCAAAACCTGCACGATTCTTCTACTGTTCTTCGAACATTAGTGTTTCTAGCGGTTCAGGTGCGCTAGAGTTTTTTTTCATATTATAATTATAAAAAATTTTGTTCCATTGTCCTGCTTGTTGTTTGCAACTCCAATTATAATTTTTTATACATTGATGTGGGTGCATATGGCAAAAGCTCTGATTCAATTATTTTCCAAGAAAGCACTTTTCATAAAAAATTAAAATCCTTATGGAGGAAACATTCTCACATTGAGAAAGAAAGTTTTCAACTATCGTTTAAGCCAATCAAGAAGATGTATATAATGTGCGTTTGGACTATTAGCGAATAAATGGCGAATTTTCCACTATCCATTAGATGTTTCAATAGATTTAGCGGAAGACATCATAAAAATAACTTGGTTATTACATAATTTTGCGAGAGAACGTGACGGTTATAAATCCAAAGATACACTCACTATACCAAGATCATTAGCTGATATGGAAAATTTGACCCGGGAAGAACAGCGGCATCAGTGCGAGATTATTTTGCAGGCTATTTTCAAACAGAAGCGGGAAGTGTACCATGGCAAAATGTTATGGTATGAATTAAAATACACCCAATTTGTCTAATTCGGTAATACATATGTATTAACTAGTAATATGATTCAGTTATATTGCCCGATTTGTTCAATTTATGTGAAAAATAAATAATTGAAAAACACCCACCGTATTCATGTTTATGTTGACCATTGTCTTCAAGATCAAGATTTCTCTCCTGAGCTGTTTGAGCATGGTTAGCAAGTTAACATAAGCATTTGCTGAAGTGTCCCACAAACAGCGATACTTTTCTACGGCAATTATAAAGAGTTTCGTGTCTAACATAGTAATGCAAACTTGCAAACGTAAGCTGAAATTTAACAAAATATTTCCACGATATTGAATAACTTCGATCACTTTACAACAGTTCACACGTCAGTCTATGCAAGCCGCTGCGACTACGCTTGGTGTATGTTGACTGATGTTGACTATCGCAGTCGCCGGCGGCTGCAAACAGCTCATGTAAACAACCTCATCTAGTCCCATGTTTTTAGCTTAGAGCCTCTACAGACGACGAACATGGTTAACAACTTGGCGAGCGAACACGTGCAATTGCTGTTGTAAACGGGTAAACACTTACCCGTTTATAACAACAATTGCACGTGATCCCTCGCCAAATTGTAAACCATGTTCGTCGTCTGTAGAGCCTCTTAGTCGCGTAGATCCCAGCGGCTGTATCGCTGAGTCACAGTCGCTGCGAAACCGCTCATGTAAAACGGGCCTTACACAGCAAAAGTCCGTTTCGTGTTAATTTTATGTCGCAAAGATAGTCTGTGTGATTAAATATTATGCCGGGTTTACATTCTCGCCGAGGAATGGCAAATGTAGACAAGGTCTGTGTGTAAATGGTCTCCTTGTCTATTCTCGGCTGTTTTTTTCACGCCAACCACGCGTGTGTAAATGATTTGCTCGTCGGCTCTTGTTTGTTTTATGAAAGAATAATGATCCTCATATTGCTGTGCCTGAGTGTTTATGACCGTCTCGTCCTAGCTCGAAGCCACTGGAAGCGAAGTCGGTTTTATGCATCGAGTCAAAGGGATTCGAGAGCGTAGCATGTGCTGATTCACATTTTCGAATTTTTCGCTGGGACTTCAAACATGTCTTTGCGTGTCCCAGATTGAAATCAATCAACGCACACCAGGCAGTTGCAATAGCCACAGCCTGTACCTCAGCCATCGTTCACTGAACTGAACAAAACAGCTCACAACTGTCGAAAAATGCATGGTGCAATATCCTAAGTAAACAATTCACCCTATGAAAGGTGCATGGTGCATGGTCCGTGTTGCATGGTGCAATATCCTAAATAAACGATTCATTGCTGAGTCTCGTCCAATGTCTTGCTGAGTCTTGTTGAGTCTTGTCCACGAGACGCTCGTCTCTATATATAAATCCGGCATTAGATATCAAGGCCAGTGAGCATATGCACACAAGTTTATTTTTTTAATAACGGCGGGCCATAATATTCGGACAATGATGATTCAAGACTGAAACTTACACGTTATGCCGGGTTTACATTCTTGCCGAGGAATGGCCAATGTTGACAAGGTCTGTGTGTAAATGGTCTCCTTGTCTATTCTCGGCTGTTTTTTTCATGACAAGCACGCGTGTGTAAATGGCTTGCTCGTCGGCTCTTCTTTGTTTTATGAAGGGATAATGATCCTTTTATTGCTGTGCCTGAGTGTTTATGACCGTCTCGTCCTAGCTCGAAGCCGCTGGAAGCGAAGTCGGTTTTATGCATCGAGTCAAAGGGATTCAAGAGGGTAGCATGTGCTCATTTACATTTTCGAATTTTTCGCCGGGACTTCAAACATGTCTTTGCGTGTCCCAGATTGAAATAGCTCAACACACACCAGGCAGTTGCAATAGCCACAACCTGTACTTCAGCCATCGTTCACTGAACTGAACAAAACCATGGAACAAAACAGCTCACAACTGTCGAAAGGAGCATGGTGCATGGTGCAATACCCTAAGTAAACAATTCACCCTATGTCTTGCTGAGTCTTGTCCACGAGACGCTCGTCCCTATGTATAAACGCGGCATTACAATCAGTGAAAAATATATAAATATATAATCTCGAACTTCCTGTCGGCTCAAAGATCAAAGTAAAACGGAGTCTCTGTACTTTCTAGACTCTTATGTTTCTTCGCTTGCGGTCATAGTTTCGTCATCCTTTGGCAAAGACAGTATTCTTCTCGGTGGATAAGGAGTTAAATTGCTGCGAGTCCAAATCAAGTTATAACGCTATGTTTTGGTAGTCATCATGAGCAGACAATGTCACTGAGTAGTTGAACACCGAAGTTTGATCATCGAAAATGTTCTGGTCAGTCCAATTGAGATGCCTCCATGTCACCGGCTTTTGGAATTCGGGGAAAAACCAATTTCATTGGCACGGTGTCTCCGAAGTCTCCTTGTGGTATTGCATTGTTCACTTTTATAACAGTACTCAGGTCTTGCAAGTTGTTCTGAATTAAGAACAATTAATGTCCGAGCGACAGCCAAGTGCCATCGTCAGGGTACCTTCTCCTAACAACTGTAAGTGAAAGGTGTTAGTTTGACAAATTAATTCACATACAAATGATTGACTCAAAACGAAAATTCACATGCTGTTTTGCAATGTAGTTCAGACTGGCCTTGGAGTCATTAAAGCCACCGTGCAATTATTCCGGTCGACGGTTCTTTGCAGAAAAGTGTTCACCCCACATGCATTTTGGTGGGACGTTAAGATATAAATGGGTCACCTAAACTCACTCAGAACTATATCGGTCAAAATTCCGCATCATCAGATTTCTTCATCATTTGACGTGAAGTATCTGTCTCGACGATTATTAAAAACTAAATTTTTAACGCCGGGTACCACGTATATATAGATCTGGTTCAAAAAAGTTGGCAATGGGTCTACTTTGTAAAGCACAAACTCCTCATTATATACGATGGGCAATCGCACCTCAAAGATGATAGTGTCTACCAGGGCCGCCACTTTTGTATTTATTACTTTGTAAGGGTCCTTCCAGTTCATTTGAGCTGCATACAAGACCTGTTGTCTATTGTGAAGACGCCCGTAGATTTTCGATAACAACTCTTTGATGAGGTGAACTGGTAACACTACCGTATTAATTACGCCATGCTGCGCGTCCAGTAATATAGCCAATAGTGCTTGCTGATGTCTCCGAAATGACAATAATGTGATGAGTTTCTCTAACCTCCAGTGTGTCTCCTCAAATGCTAGCAAGGCTATTATTCAGACTTTGAGTCAAATTTGGCTGCCTCAACAAGCTTTGTGTTAGATCCAGCACCGATACCGATTTTCTGCTTAGATTTTCTAGGTGAAACTGATTGTTTTTTATTGCAGCTATATCCTTTCGATAATTTTCTGCAATTTCTTCATCAAGTGCACCAAAAAGTTTCTTTGCTGTCCCATCTAAGCCGGCCATGTTTTATCCTTTGGCGCATGACTCCATGATGATTCCTCAAGAATGAATCATTTCTACAAACTGTTCGAATAATTTCTGAAGTCGGGCCTCGATTGCGGTACAGTAATGTTTGTCTGCTACATTATTGTGACACCGCTGTATCAATTTGTCAATTGAAGCGTCGATTTGTCTAATTTTTAATTCGTATGCTATTTAATTGCAGTATGCCAATAGCGTCCAGTGACTAGTCACCAATTTCAAATAGGGTCATGAATTGTGTCGTGAATTTGGATACATTTTACCAACTATTTTGCTTTCCAACTTGGGCTTGACCCAAGTCATAAAAACAAGAAATGATTGTTCATAAGATCCACTACCATTTACTCCTAGGTCCAGTGGTAGCCCGGTAAGACTGTGCCTTAGGTTCTGACTCAGCTAATGCGTGAATTAGTTCCTTATTAAAAGGATTATAATATTTATGTTCGGCCTTTTCCATTTCCATTGGCAGTGTGGATTCACAAACCCACCTCATTCATTCTCATATTTCACAACTCAACACACTACTTAAGGGGACATAGCACCTTCAAATTGAAAAAAAAAATGTTTTTTTTCAAAGGCTTGTTTTTAATTGAATAAAAAGACATATCTTAATGAAACTTTTTACGCATACTTTACTTTTTTTGTACTACATTAAAAAAATTGTTAAACATGTTTTGTGGCCCCCTGTCGTCTACTACAATTTTTTGGAAAATACACCAAAAAAACCTGGCGTGCATGATAACTATCGTCAGAAAAGTCTGAAAAAAAACAAACAAAAACGTGGTTTTGAACAACATCAAAGCAGCCTTGGAATAAACTAAAAAAAAAAAAAATTTGGTTGAAAAATAACAAAATGGCGACGTTTTTTCAAAAATCGAGTTTTTTTTTCCCAGAAATCGGTTATAACTAAATCAATTTAGTGCCGATTTTTTCATCCGTAGTTCATTCTGAGCATCAACATGTGCAGATTAACGTGTTAAAATTTCAGAATGATTGGATAATATTATTTTTCTTAATCATGCATGCCAACTTGCAAAACGTTGTTTCGAGAAAATCGCGCTTAAAGCTAAAATTCAATATTTTTTGCAATAAATCTTACCGAAAATTAGTCTGCGATGCCTGGACCATACAATGTACCTTCTTCTTGCTCATACTCCTCCTTTTCCAAAGATTTTTACTCCCTTCGAGCAGTTCTGGCCTCTTTAGATGCCTCAGTCGAGTGTTTTTCCGCCTGGTTGATTCTTGCACCATCTCTATGTTCTGCATGTTCCAGCGCACGTTCGCTAATTGTAACTCCCATTGCTTGCATTATTTTCAATAAATCCTTCATTAAATGTACATGCAGAAATATTTGCAGCCATATTTAGCACGTTTTCCCACAAAAAGTATGTTTGGGGGCCAAATTCCCAACACAAGAGTTATAGCTTTCGTTATTATTCTGCGTAAAATTGCTCAAGCAGCGCTTTAATAAATCTTTTGATGATAAGTCATCATAAATAGGCTTTAAAATGTCTTGTACCTCATCATCTAAAGGTGGAGGATGCTTGAAATTTTTTAATGCACTATCACCAGCTGCCTCCGCCTTGCGCCAGTTACACCAAGCCGTTT
This sequence comes from Nemotelus nigrinus, assembly GCA_947369275.1. Classification (NCBI taxonomy): domain Eukaryota; kingdom Metazoa; phylum Arthropoda; class Insecta; order Diptera; family Stratiomyidae; genus Nemotelus; species Nemotelus nigrinus. The sequence goes on from OX376374.1 coordinate 81,105,113, forward strand.
CTCCAACAGGACAATAAGAGTGTTGAGGGTTCTCATCAGTTGAAATGTTGTGGTAATATGCTGCCCAAATTTACTTGCGCATATTTTCAACTGAATCAGGATTTCGTCGTATAGCTAGGCCATAATATGTGGCAAAATTTTCCATTAATTTTAGTGTCAATTGAACTTTTTTCGGACCTTTTTTTGGAGATTCTACACTTTTTTTAGCACAATTTTTTTTTGTTTTTTTTTTGCCAAAGCTAACTGTTTTTTTGCTTCTTTAAAAGGAGATGATTCACTTATCTTTGTCTACACTTTGGGTTAAGTCGGTGTAGCGATATAGCCAAGTCAACGAAAATCATAGAAAACATGACCTTGGGGCGCTTCGCATATATACTCACAAAATTTTTTTTTTTTTAGAATTTCAATTTTATGTTATTAAAATCATGTTTTAAAGCTCCATTCCAACATATTCAATCAAAAAACAAAAATCGATTTTTCAAAAATTTGGAGGTGCTATGTTGCCTTAACACAAAACACTATTACAAAAAAACAAATAGGCAAAGAAAACAATGTAAAAATGAAGGTCAATATTTTGAAAAAATATTATTGTGCCATGTTAAAAACTATTGTTGACTTGTGAACAAAATAAAGAGGAACCTTCTAAAAATAATTGAGCAAATATTATCAAAAATAATTAAATAATTTGAAATAAATTATATTAAGATTATTGTAGTTTTTAATAAATGTAATTAATATTATTCTAATTTTGAATAGATGTTATTAATATTATTAGAAGTTCGACTGAAGCAAACGACTTCTAAATTGGCGACCCCGTGGCGTTCGCAAAATTTTCTTCAAATTTGTTAATTAATATTTTTATTTCATAGGGATCTGAATTCAAAAGATTTGTAGCAAAACGTCCATCAGCAGAACGATTCGCCTTTGAAAAAGATGCGACTTTCCGATCTGAAAATAAAAGCGAACACTGGATGCGTACGAAAGCCTGCACATATAATAAACCTCTATGCATAGAAGACTAAACACAGACCAAGGAAACTGTGCATCACCATTGTTCAGGTTAATTTGAACATTCATTTGATAGTGAGGAGGAAAATTTAATTAATATGGATAATTAAATGTATTTTAGTAAAGTAATTAATAGGCAATTAGTTGGTAATTAATATAAGTCAATTAATAGACAATTAGTTGATAATTAGTATAAGTCAATACTTTAAAAGTAAGCTCTATAAGTAACATACATAAGCTAGATTAAGATTAGACCGATAGACACTGAAGAAGAGGGCAGATTACCCTCGAAATATCGATATTTGTCACAAAAAACTAAATATATCTAGCTTCGAAGGGAAAAATCGGTTTTTGTAAAATAGTTTTTTTTAAATAGTATGTTATTATAGTTTATAGCACCATTAGTGAATTTTGCACAACATCCAGTTGTTCAGATATGACTGGACCAGGAAATGGAATATATTTATGATTCAATGAGAATATTTGCTGACTATTTGTTAATTCTTAGCTGACTTTATCATGGATAATGATTAAATGTGCAATAGTTTGAAATTGTGAATGATTATAAATTACATCGGAATTTCTCATTGCGTAGATGTTAAAAGGCGATTTGCTTGAACCCCTGACATGGTGTAGTAAATAAAGTTGCTTGGAAGTTTATTTGGACTGTATCGATAGTTAGCGTAGCTAGAAAATCAATCAGTCCTTTGAAAGTGGTTGAATATCTTGGAAAACAATCGACTTTTAAAATTAAACAGCAATTATAAAATGGTATTTTGAGTTAATTAAGTCTAAATCGTGCTACGAAGATCAAGTTAAAAATCAAATTTGGAATACAGTAAAAAGATTAATTAGCATACCACTATAATTCCTAGAGTGCAAACTGAGATCATATTAATTTGCATTTAAAGAAAGTATTTGTTTCAGTATCTTGAAAATCTAAATACGTCCTGTTCATATAATTTTATGTTGAAATTAAAATTCTGAAAATTATTTCCTTCTAACTTAGAAAAATAAATTAATGTTTTGTTAAACTAAAACCATCCGGCCTTCTTATTGGGTGAAAGCCTGGGAAGATTTTCCTTTTCAGGGTTTGCGCATGGCCTAATTGAAATAGTTTTTTGTGAGAATTTCAGCTCTGTACTTTAAAGGGAGGGACATTGGCCACTATAAGGTTGTTTTTGCTTGGATATGATATACATAGTAGGGGAGCCCAAGTGGGGATTTCGCGCGTTACTCGAGCGCGTCAGAAAATCATATGGGGAGAAGCCTTGCACCCCTGTAATGTACCCTACCATATATGAACCCTTAATATAGTGGGGTGCGTTGAAAGCACGCTGTCAGATTAGTAAAAAAAAATTGATCCTCAGAAAAACTCGAGCACGTCAGATTCAGATAAGGTAAGTTAAGTACATCCAGAAAAGAGTATATTTCAATAATCTGACAATTTGAGCGTGACATAAGGAAATGGGCAAGTCACAAAAATGTAAAAAAAAACTTCACCTCGAAAAACTCGAGCGCGATTGAATATTTTTTTATTTTGAGGGAAATCCTATTAGGATTACGAAAAACATATAATCTGATGGTTTTCATGAGGCGATGTAGCTAAATCATCAATAAATGATGAAGCGTATATATGCTGAGAACTGTGTATTCCCCACTCCGCGCCAATCTTCCTTCTCACTCTTTCTCTATCTCTCAATACTCGCACTGTCCTCACACTACCGTCTGCTGCCATGATGACATCTAAGCCGATCACAATGACTTGTTAGTTTTTGTTGATGTACGACGCTTTGGTTTGTTTGTTGTGTTTTAAAATAATTAAGTGAATTTAATGCAATAAGTTTCATATGAAGAGGAAGTTGAACAATTGGAAACCAACTTCGAAGACGAATCCAGTGAGAATGAAGATTAAAATACTTGTTTTATATATATTTTTTTTCTACTTTCATATCAATAAATGATTGAATTTTCTAGATATATATATATATATATATATATATATATATATTGTCACCATTATCTTTAACGTGCACGAAAAACCCTTTTCCCCTAACTGGGACGCAAGGGCGGCAATCTTTGGGCGGCTTTAGCTCGCGGAGAAGAAAGGTCGCGAGTGGGCGCCACTCGCTTCTATTACCAAGAATTGCCTCACTACCGTCGCCCTGAAGCGAGAAGAGGTAGACGGCGTACTATATTCGACACTAACACCAATCACGGCAATTATAACCGGCGCAATTTCGATTTAACACTTTATTACGACTTTACGCACAATGTTCGTATTAATCTTATCGCGTTACCATGTAATGGTAACCAACTTATTAGCTCTCGAATTCATACATAGATAACTCTATAATACATATAATGCTAAATAATATCTAACCTGGATTCTACACCAATTGCCGATGCTGGATCGCCGCGATGCGAACGTTCTCCCTCGATGGGGCCCTTTTCCGCCGACTGTTACTTATGCCAACAGGAATTCGATATCACGCTGTTCTCCGAAATCTGTTCTACTCGATCAGCTACCACTTCTCGGCTTCGCGAATTTTTTTTCCTCCGAACAATGATCTTCCCGTCAATTTCCCAATATATCAGTTCAGGTCAAAATCGATTAACTCGAGATACTCGCTCCTACTGTCGATTATATCTTGAAAACCCTCGTCGTCAGGCACCATCAATATTAATTAGATGTTCGAGTTTTCGGAATGAAATGGATAGAAAAAGATAATCCCAATTAAAATCCGCAGCAATCTAACACCTCCAATCACTCACCCGGCTCCAATCAGAAAAGAAGGATTTTTTCGCTTCCCGGTGCCCAGGAAGACTTTTGGCGGCAGCGGGATTTTCAAATTCCGTTGATTGAACTCAACAGAGTTCAATCTCCTCTGCTGGGTGTTGAATTTCCATTTCACCACGCGATCCAATTCGGGACGGTCCGATTTTGGAACACCTTGACTGACGTTTCCCCGTCGTGACATTCCGACTTGTCAACATTTGTTTACGTCAATTGTGTTGTCGGCAAATCAACCTGCGAGCACCACAGCCTTTCGATATATTTTTCCAGGTAAGTTAGAGTTCTGCTTTTTATTTCTTTCTTTCGACAAGGAATCTGATCCGCGATCCTCCCCGTTTCCTTCCATTTAACCGCTATCAAGTGAGAATCTAGTCGGTAGTGACAGTGCTAATTCCTTCCGACACTCAATGCGAAAGTTCGTTCGTGCCGCGGGTTTCGGTTGTGAGAATGCCCTGCCTCGAATGCTGATGTCGTCCTGATCTCGTTTTCCCTACGCGCAAGGCGACTATCCTTCGCGTCTCAGGTCGATCCTGTCAATAATCTCGCATTAACTTTATTCGCCTTTTGATCAGTGGCTTTGGGTTAGGAAATCGGCAATTCGGCAACCGCTCGGTATCCCTCGTATGTAGGTCAATTGTTGGCCTAGGTCTGGTGTCATCGACCTTGACAGCTCGACCCATACGTTGCTCTGCCGGGTGTATGGATTTGTGGCATAGTGATCCGACTCGGGATATCTCGTCGATATTCTGGCGTTTTCATTAGCGTCGCGATTTGGTCATTACCATTGATGGCTATGGTGTCGTTTATGCATTCAATTTAGTCGTGTTGTTCATTGTATGCTCCGTCGGCATGATTTATGTTACTCAACTAACTGAATCACAATTAAGTTACAATCGGGAACTGTGAACTAACTTAATCTAACATAAATTAAATCTGTGACTGCAATAGCTAATTCATTAACCTAATCCTATTGAACATTAACATCGTAAATTGCGAATATTATCTTTTTTTTATTATTATTATGAAAAAAGTGAATGCCGTGACACCCCCCTCGCTTCAGAGAATTCAGTGGAATTCTCGGCCCAATTTCTCCCACTATAAACCGTAGTTGGCCTTAATTCGGAACGGAAAATTACGTCGTAACGAAGATTCTTTAGCCGATTGCATTTCCGATCTCGATAACGTTATTGCAGCCATAGAAATTCTGAATTGGAACATTCAATCAACGCTTCCACTACACACTTTTCCCATGCATGCTTTTATGTAACTCCGATTAGATTTGTATGGTGTCGGTATTTGTTTACTCTATATTTTATAAGATTCTAATGCCAGGTGATCTGGATTTTAGGCTAACTATACTGACGTAGACAGAACTGAACAAAAAAAACGGAAGTAGAACGTCTCGCCACCCAGAAGAAAGGAAAAAAAACTAAACCCGAAAGGAAAGGAAAAGGAAAAAAAACAATAACCCGAAATATGGTAAAGGAAACAAAAAAAAAACCCACCACCAAGGACTCGGTAATTATTTCCTGCTTATAATTAAGAACTAATATCAATTTAGATAACTAACCCCTATATAAATTTATTCTAACGACTAATCATAAAATAGATTCATCATAAAATCTAATCATTAAATTTAAATAAATTTCTATCCCACCACCAAAACAATTCGCTTCGCAGCCGAACCCCTATTAAGATTGAATCTAGCCTATCTAGTTTTCTATTCATCTCTTATTTCGTTTATTTTCCGGTACATACCAATCTAAATGCCAATCACTAAACTTAAACTTTTCCCAAATAGTAAATTCAAAGTATAATTATTTTTTTCATACCTTATTCCACCACCCCTACCTTATATTTCGAAAGTAGATTATATTCTATAATCTACTAGATTCCTTCCCGAATGCATCAATCAGCTAAAGAAAAATAACTCAAACAATTACTATAAAAGCGTGGAACTATCACATAGATCTATCTCTATATTCAGTTAAGCTGCGAATACAATGACGCATAGTTACCTACTACCCTAACGATCTTATAATGAACCCACCACCACTATCTGAACTATCTTTCCTATCCTACACTAAATTCGCTTGATTCATGCGCCCTTAGCCCGTACCGACCGATCTATCTTCACCACCTAAATATTTCTTTAAATCTTTCGCGTGCCAATTACCGACCGCTTTTCCCCTTTCGTCGACAAGCTCGAAAGTCCAGGCGGATGTTTTCGCTTTTATTGTGAAAGGACCGACGAACGTTGGAGCTAATTTCGCCGCGAAATGCTTACTAGCGTCGGATAAGACATAGTTTTTCCTCCACACTTTGTCTCCCACCTGGAAGTTTTCTGTGCGTCGGCGAAGATCATAACGTCTTTTACTGGATGAGGCGGCCTGCTGCATTCTGCGAATCACCTCTTTGCGAACTTCTCCTAGAGCTTCCGCATTCTTTAAGGGCAAAAAGTCGCCCCCCGGGTCCACCGGAGGTTCTATTCCGTCTCGGTACGTGACCATCACTCTTCCGAAATTCAAGAAATACGGAGAAAAGCCTGTGATCTCGTGTTTGTAAGTCCGCAAGGCGCAGGCGATCTTAGCTAGATGCGTATCCCACAGTCGATGGTTATCGGACGCGTAACATCGCAACATACATTTAATGTCTTGGTTGCGTCGTTCAGCCGGGTTAGCTTGAGGGTGATATAGAGCCGTATAGCTCACACGTACGCCATAACCTTCCACCGCTTTCTTAAATTGGCTTCCCCGGAACTGTACCCCATTATCACACACCAATATTCTGGGCACTCCGTACACTAAAAACACCTGTTCCTCTAGCAAGCGAAACACTGCTGCCGCTGTTGCGGTTCGTACTGGTAATATTACTGAGTATTTCGTAACGTAATCTATGATGGTCAGAATATACGAATGACCCCGCGTAGATCTCGGTAACGGCCCTACTAGATCTATGCATATCATCTCCCACGGGTCCTTCGCTTCGCCTACTCGGGATGACATTAAACCCACTGGAGCCTTCCTTGTAACTTTGCAGGCCTGGCATACCTTGCACTTCTTTACGTATTCCCCGATATCCTTCTTCATTCCAGGCCAATAAAAGTTCTGAGCGACGCGCGCTAATGTCCGGTCGGCACCCATATGACCAGCTTTCGGGTCATCATGACACCGATACAGAATGGAATCTCTTTCAGCCTTCGGTATCACCCTCTTCCAGGCTGTACCCGTCCCGTGATTGGAAAACTGTTTCCACAGCGTACCATTTATGACCTTCCACTTTGCATACTTCTGAGGGTCGTTCCGAACATTTTCAACCATTCTTTCCAACCATGGATCCGTTGCTTGGGGCGCCGCAATGTCATCCACCTCTACCACTGCCCGAGAGAGCGCATCCGGAACCAAATGCTCCTTCCCCTTACGATGGATCACCTCGAAATCAAACTGTTGGAGGCGTACTGCCCACCTCGCCAATCTACCCGTCGGATCTTTTAACTGGTTCAGCCAAACCAACGAATGGTGGTCTGTAATGACAATGAACTTGGTCCCTTCTATGTACGGCCGGAACTTCTCAACGGCCCACAGTACCGCTAGACATTCTCTCTCGGTCACTGAATACTTTCTTTCCTGTTTGGACAGTGCACGGCTGAGGTAGCATATCACCTGCTCGCCCGTAGCATGCGCCTGGCTCAGCACAGCCCCTATTCCCACGTCTGAAGCATCAGTTTGGACCTTGAAGGGAAGTTCAAAATCTGGGCACGCCAGTATCGGAGCCGTGGACAGTTTACGTTTACACTCGACGAATGCCCGCTCACAGTCAGGGGACCAACAGAACTTGCGTCCTTTTTTAAGTAGGTCGCTCAGGGGCGCAACCATGGTGGCATGGTTCGGGATAAACCGCCGATACCAAGACACCATGCCCAGCAACTGCCTAACTTGCTTAACCATCTTAGGCCGCGGGAACTCGCTGATGGCCTCCACTTTCTCGGAGTCTACCTGTAGCCCCTCCTCGTTCACCACATATCCCAGATATTTAAGCTGCGGCCTGCAGAATTGACATTTCTCTTTCGAAACGCGTAGCCCCTCCTCTCGCAATCGTGAGAATACCTCTCGCAGTACCTCCACATGTCGATCAAAGGTGTCCGTCACCACAATTATATCATCGAGATACGTGAAAACGTATGGCTCGAGAGTTGGACCCAGGACGGTATCAATTAGGCGCTGCCAAGTTGCACCCGAATTGTGAAGTCCGAAAGGCATTCGCAAAAAATGAAAGAGGCCTCTCCCCGGTACCGTAAATGCCGTATATGGCTGTGAATTTTTCGCCATGGGTACTTGCCAGTATGCTGACTTCACATCCAGCGTAGACAAATACCTCGCATTCCGTAGCTTGTCTAAAGTTGCTGCGATATATGGCAAGGGGTACGCGTCCTTTTCCGATACTGAATTCAGTTTTCTGAAATCCACACAGAACCTATATCGTCCATCCTTCTTCCGGACTAATAAAATTGGTGACGACCAGGGACTCGCCGATGGCTCCACTACCCCCATCTCCAGCATCTCATCCAGCTCTGAGTTTATTTGACGCTGTACTGCAGGAGAGACCGGATAATACCGCTGTTTAATTGGGGCCGCCGTCGTCTTTATCACATGCTCCACTGACTTAGCACAGCCCAAACCATCGCCCATCAATCGGAACTGTTCCTCCAACAGCCCCGCCAGAGACTCTGCCTCCACCTCCGATAGATGAGATTGACTTCGTAGCGACTTCCTCGTTCCAGCCTCCGCCGCAGCTACCGACGTCCACTGTCGTCCCTTCATGTCCAAAACGACACCAAACCGCTCCCAAAAGTCAACTCCCAAAATAACTTGCTGAGGAATGTTTGGGATTACTAACACCTCCAGCAAATAACGACGTCCGTTCAGGGCGAAATTCAACTTCACCGCTCCTGCTACCGAACACATATCGCCGTTGGCGAGTCGTACCTCACAAATTCCATCACGGATCAGCGTTAATTCTTTCCCTGCTAATAATGACCATCCCTTCTCCCCTATGATCGTGCGACTCGCCTCTGAGTCTAACAATCCTTCCATGATTACACCCTCTATTTCCACATGCAAGTGCGGGCGACTATCATGGTCATTTTCTGCCAGCGCGTAGTCTACCTTTGGGGAATGTCCCGACCGCTGCGGCCTATTCTTAGTGCTCCCTTGGCCGCCTAGTGAGCACGCTGATCGTTTCCCGACCCCTGTATCCTGCCCCGATTTCGGCCCTCCTGGCTGCTACCTCTCGCCTGACAATTCGGACACGCAGATCGCATCACCCCTTGGCGACCACACCCGAAACAACGCCGAGGCTCCCTGCACTCTCGGGACATGTGCCCTTCACGCTTGCAGTTCCAACACTGTACCTGTCGCTGTCCCGCCAACGCTGCCACTTGATCCGCGATTCCCGGGCCCACATACGCTAGATCGGGCTCCAAACAACGCCTAGAGCGCGTGTTTGGTGGTACAAAAGCCGCTATTGATGCCCTGGTAGCATCCAAAGTCCGACCCAACTTTACTAACTCCGCGATCGACTCGACCGGAGTCAAACAGAGCTTCTGCTGGTAAAACGGTGCGATGTTGCATCGCAGAACGCGCAGCTTTTCCTGCTCCGTGCAGTTAACCTTAAGGCGACTGAACAAGCGCTCCATGGTCGCCACGTACACCCCCATGGACTCACTTTCTCCCATCGTTCTCTTCCGGATCTCGTCCCACAGACGGTCCTCGTAGTCAGACGGCAGGAACTCTGCTTTCAGTTCTTGCATCAGTTCGTCCCAGCACTTAACCCGCGTTCGATTCGCGCGAAACCATATGAGCGCTTTTGCGTCGAAGAGATCTACCGCCGACGTAAACAGCTGTGACTTCGAAAGCCCTCGGGCCTGCCGTAACTCCTCAACGCGCTCCAAAAAGGCATTCACCGATCCACTTGAATCGCCCGTAAACTTAAGGCCCCATTTGGCCACCTCCGTCGGACTGACTACTTTAGTTTGTTGTACCGATACTGCTTCCCGAACCATACCACTTGGTTCTGCCTCGTCGTCGCTGGGGTCTTCCCCTTTCTCCACCAATGCCCCCATCGCCATAATGAACCTGTTCCGAAGCTTTTTCGTACCTTCCTTTTGCTCCAGTGTTACTGCCCGTATGTTCCCCAGTCTACGAAACCCAAACTCTATTCTACATTTCGCTTTCAGGTATTCCAGGGATTCCTTGCCGCTCGTCACCCTCTCCACCAGTTCCTCGGCCTCTGTCACTTTAGCTTGCAGTTCCCGGAAATCCGCCTCAAAATCAAAAGGGTATTCGGCTTCGACATAGGAAGTGTCCATGGCGGCCTCTGTCTTCAGAGCCGCCCTCAGGGCCTTCCGCATATTGTCGACTGTGTCTGCGTCCAATCCACGAATGGCCAGCTCGTACGTGAGCTCGTCCTAAGTTAGTCGATCCACCAAGATCTTCATGGCTCGACCACGGAAATTGTTTGCGCGAAGATCCTGAAAATTCACCCTTATCACTCCCTAACAATAACACTCCCAAAAATTACTCTAAATGTATTCCTTCTGCGGAACCCAAGTTACTTTCCTACTAAAATAAACACCCGCAACCCGCTAATGATAACGTAAAATATCTAATTCACAAATAGAACCTGAAAAAGAATGGCCTCTTACTTCCTAACCTATCATATTCACGCACCCACAATTCAACCGCAATTCAAATAAGTTTAATTTTCACTATCCTCACTCACACACTTTTTCTATTCTCAACCACACACACCAAATTCAGAATTCCAATAGATATATATATATATCAATGTAACAAAATGTTTTCGCAAAACGCTCAATCCAATAATATATGATCAATTCAAAAATATATTATGTCATTATTCTCCACGTAATTCGTAAAAAGTTTAACGATTTCCGCGGTAAAAACTACTTTCAAATACGCTTTTCGGTTAACTTTATATGCGATTCTACGCGCCTATCAGCCTTCCCACAATTTGGGACTTGGCTCCTAAAATTTCCTCGAGTACCGTTTTTCCCGTTAGTACCGTTTTATGCCCCACGTTGGGCGCCAATTTGTCACCATTATCTTTAACGTGCACGAAAAACCCTTTTCCCCTAACTGGGACGCAAGGGCGGCAATCTTTGGGCGGCTTTAGCTCGCGGAGAAGAAAGGTCGTGAGTGGGCGCCACTCGCTTCTATTACCAAGAATTGCCTCACTACCGTCGCCCTGAAGCGAGAAGAGGTAGATGGCGTACTATATTCGACACTAACACCAATCACGGCAATTATAACCGGCGCAATTTCGATTTAACACTTTATTACGACTTTACGCACAATGTTCGTATTAATCTTATCGCGTTACCATGTAATGGTAACCAACTTATTAGCTCTCGAATTCATACATAGATAACTCTATAATACATATAATGCTAAATAATATCTAACCTGGATTCTACACCAATTGCCGATGCTGGATCGCCGCGATGCGAACGTTCTCCCTCGATGGGGCCCTTTTCCGCCGACTGTTACTTATGCCAACAGGAATTCGATATCACGCTGTTCTCCGAAATCTGTTCTACTCGATCAGCTACCACTTCTCGGCTTCGCGAATTTTTTTTCCTCCGAACAATGATCTTCCCGTCAATTTCCCAATATATCAGTTCAGGTCAAAATCGATTAACTCGAGATACTCGCTCCTACTGTCGATTATATCTTGAAAACCCTCGTCGTCAGGCACCATCAATATTAATTAGATGTTCGAGTTTTCGGAATGAAATGGATAGAAAAAGATAATCCCAATTAAAATCCGCAGCAATCTAACACCTCCAATCACTCACCCGGCTCCAATCAGAAAAGAAGGATTTTTTTCGCTTCCCGGTGCCCAGGAAGACTTTTGGCGGCAGCGGGATTTTCAAATTCCGTTGATTGAACTCAACAGAGTTCAATCTCCTCTGCTGGGTGTTGAATTTCCATTTCACCACGCGATCCAATTCGGGACGGTCCGATTTTGGAACACCTTGACTGACGTTTCCCCGTCGTGACATTCCGACTTGTCAACATTTGTTTACGTCAATTGTGTTGTCGGCAAATCAACCTGCGAGCACCACAGCCTTTCGATACATTTTTCCAGGTAAGTTAGAGTTCTGCTTTTTATTTCTTTCTTTCGACAAGGAATCTGATCCGCGATCCTCCCCGTTTCCTTCCATTTAACCGCTATCAAGTGAGAATCTAGTCGGTAGTGACAGTGCTAATTCCTTCCGACACTCAATGCGAAAGTTCGTTCGTGCCGCGGGTTTCGGTTGTGAGAATGCCCTGCCTCGAATGCTGATGTCGTCCTGATCTCGTTTTCCCTACGCGCAAGGCGACTATCCTTCGCGTCTCAGGTCGATCCTGTCAATAATCTCGCATTAACTTTATTCGCCTTTTGATCAGTGGCTTTGGGTTAGGAAATCGGCAATTCGGCAACCGCTCGGTATCCCTCGTATGTAGGTCAATTGTTGGCCTAGGTCTGGTGTCATCGACCTTGACAGCTCGACCCATACGTTGCTCTGCCGGGTGTATGGATTTGTGGCATAGTGATCCGACTCGGGATATCTCGTCGATATTCTGGCGTTTTCATTAGCGTCGCGATTTGGTCATTACCATTGATGGCTATGGTGTCGTTTATGCATTCAATTTAGTCGTGTTGTTCATTGTATGCTCCGTCGGCATGATTTATGTTACTCAACTAACTGAATCACAATTAAGTTACAATCGGGAACTGTGAACTAACTTAATCTAACATAAATTAAATCTGTGACTGATATAGCTAATTCATTAACCTAATCCTATTGAACATTAACATCGTAAATTGCGAATATTATCTAATCTCCATCGTTCTCTTTTAGAGGACGATGGAGATTTTTTTTTTTTATTATTCTTATTATGAAAAAAGTGAATGCCGTGACAATATATATATATATATATATATATATATATATATATATATATATATATATATATATATATATATATATATATATATATATATATATATATATATATATATATATATATATATATATATATGTACATATTGTTTTTATTTCATCCAGCAATAAAAAGAAGAAACGAAAAAAAATTTTGTTTTTAAATTGTCAGATTAACAATATCCCTCCATATAATTGTCAGATTATCATTTAGGACAACTAAGACATCAAGTTGAACCCTCTATATAAAAATCTGACACGCTCGAGTATTTCATGGTCACATTTTTTCTTTTACATTTTAAAAAATCAGTCCTGACTTTCGGTCACGTCCAAATCGTCGGTCATTTAAATAGGACAATTTTTTGGGTTCACTTAACATTCCCTCTGAATATCAGACACGCTCGAATAACTTTTTTTTTTGTTTTTTTACCCCTTTTTACGGCCACCCCCCTCTAGTTAATCGTCAGATTAATATCTATCGGTTATCAGAGAGACAAAGCGCGTATACACTATGAATGTCTGACGCGCTCGAGTATTTCCATGTGACTGTTTTTTTTTACGTTTTTGAAAATTTTTACACGCTCGATCCCCCCCCCCCCCCCCCACTTAAATGGAAAACTTGACATAAACTTTTTTTTATTTTAGAACCTAATCTTCACAATCCAATAGGTCCCCATGACGCTTTAGTAACTGCAAATTAGCATCCCGGGCTCCCCTACTAATAGGCCAATGTCAGTGGGTGGAGACCCCAGATCATTGGGAGTCAGGGCTCCGCCACCATCGGGGACCCGGGGCTGTCTGCCTCACCTCCGTGCGTCGTCACGAGCGCTGGATCTGGCTTGCCAGCCAATGCAACAGAACCATGGGTGGTCTCCTTCACGGAATCAAGCCCCCTTTTCGCTGGGTATATTATTTATTTATTTCAAGCCAAACAAGGCATATAACATAAAAATAATAATAACAAATTAAAATTTGAATGAATTATAAGTTTTCTTAAACTACACTTTAACAAAATAGCATAAATAATTTTAAAAAAAACTTATATTTGGTTGTCAGCTTGAGGAAATTGTAAGGAGAAAGGTTTTTTTTTTTAAGATTTTAGAGCCTTGAATAGAGCATATTTGAAACTTGTCTTGGGAATAGATAAGGAATAGTAGTTGGAAAAATTGTTAAATATTTTGCAGCATCTGTTGATGGGCTCCCTGTCTCCATAAACAGTCCGATGCTGATGTTCATTGAGAATACGTGTATACCTATTACGTCTTACATGGTTATTGAAAGTGATTTTATTCGAGAGATACTCAACGTTGATCAAGCCCCTAATTGCATCAAAAATGAAACAACAGCATAATACCGTTCTCCTCGAAGAAAGTGTCTCAAGGTTTAAAAGGCTTAATCTGTTATTATAAAATGGCAAACTTTCAAAATCGTGTGGGTTATATATCTCTCTCAAAGCAAAAATAACAAACTGCTTTTGGATGGATTCCAATCTATCGCTATGACAGTTGAAAATGGGATTCCAAATGATGCAACCATATTCCAATATTGGGCGAACTAAGGATACGTAAAGAGATTTTGTAAATTCTTAAATTCTTTCGCACGTCTCTTAATGAATCCTAATTGCTTGCTGGCTCTTGCTAGAACTTTGTCGTACTGAAGATTGAAGCGCAGCTTTTTATCTAGAACGACTCCGAGATCTACAACACTATCAACTTTTTTCAGCAACTGATTACTAAGGCGGTAATCAAAATTTAAATTTAAAGAGCATGACTTGCGGAAAAGCTTATGGCATGGCATTTGTCTACGTTAAGGAAAAGTCTATTGCGGTCACACCATCGCTCCAACGATAAGAGTTTTGACTGAAGGAAGTTTGAATCGGATTCCGATTGAATAGTGTGGTATAATTTTAGATTGTCCGCATAAAATAGGTGTGGAATATCGGATAACACTTCCGAAAGATCCGAAATAAAAATATTGAACAGGACCTAAGTGGACCTTAGTGGCTGCCTTGAGGTACCCCCGACGAGACAGTAATTATTTTTGAGAGAAAACCTTGGAATTTTACATGTTGTGTTCGATTCCGAAGGCAGCAATCCAGCCATAATAGCAAGTTTCCGGAAATGCCTAGTTTTTGCAGTTTATATTTCAAAACATCATGGTCAACACGGTCAAAAGCTTTGCTGAAATCAGTATATATGGCATCGATCTGACACCCTTTCTCCATATTGCAAAGTACATCCGAGATAAATATCAAAAGGTTGGTGGTAGTTAACCTGCCCTTTCTGAAGCCATGTTGCTGTTCGTTAAGAAGAGGATCAATAGCTATAATGAGTTTATCACAAACAATTTTTTCAAATAGTTTAGGTATAGCTGACAAAATTGCAATGCCTCTTTAATTTTTAACCGAGCGCTTGTCACCACTTTTATGAATTGGCGTGAGATGAGAAGATTTCCAGAATTGAGGAAATTTACCACATGATAGTGATTTGGTGAAAATTATAAGCAGTGGTGAGATGATAGTTTCTGCACTGTTGATTATGAAGCTCGGAGGAAGTAGGGCCAGGGCCTTTCTTCATGTCAAGTTCGCTTATCGCTTTTACAATATCCTCCCTAGTTAAATATATTTCATCAGCGATAGCAAACTGAGGTGTTGAGACAAGCGACATGTTACATAATCCACCGGGTGGACAGAAAACTTCTTGAAAATGGTCGGCAAACATGTCACATATTTTGAGTGGGTCAGAAGAAAGTGAGTCTTTTTTATACATTGCTGTGGGATCGCCTGAAGTTTTGCGCTTGGTGTTCACGAAGTCAAAAAATTTTTTGGGGTCCAAGATTATATTTTCCCCAACTATATTAATATAACATTCATATGCTTCGCGAGACTTCCTTAAGAATTCTTTAGCTAGTTCATTGTATCTTCTCTTGATATCTTCGCTAGCATTGATGTCAGTTTTTATTATCTTATATAGTTTGTTTCTCTCATTTCGTAAACACCTCAGAGTTCTATCCAACCAAGGCTCAGATAGTTTATCTTTTTTCTTTATTTTCGGGACGAATTTTTCAACCGCATCAAAAATCAACTGATAGAATAAAGACACAGCATCGTTCAATTCCAACGTTAATAGAGAACTATTCCAGTCAATATTATTCAAATGGTGGTTAATGCTCTCATAGTCAGCATTTCGAAAATCATATACAACTGAATTGTTGTATGATTTTGAGGTTGTCAAATCAGATATAGATAGCTCGACTGTAAAAACAGAGTGGTGAAAAGTATTGGAAAAAAGATGCTCTGCATCTACTGTCAAATTAGCTACTACATCGTCGTAACTGTTGGTAAAAATTAGATCTAACCAATTGCCATTTTGGTTAGAAGTCGGGGCGATTTGCTGCAAATTATTGCTGTAAAATGTACTTACAAGATTTAAATCAGATGAATCAACGATATTGAACGGAAGGAGGTTGTTGTCGTTTTCATCTTCCATGAACTTTAAATTTGGACGGTTGAAATCTCCTAGTATTATAATCTTATCATTATCATTAAGTGATGAGACCAGAGAAGATATGGTTTCGCATATGTCATTGTAAACGGTATCGTCTGAATTAGGCGGGACGTAGAAAGTACCAATGTACAAGAAACCTTTGGACCAAGAAATTCGAATAAATTTGTGTTCAAACTGATATTTTGGTTCGGTCTCGACTATTTCACTTGAGAGGGAGTTATGAGCGGCAATGAGTACACCACCACCTCTGGTTTGTACAGTATGGATATAATTACGGTCATTTCTGTATATGGTCCAGCAACCGTCGAGTATTTCCTCGTTTAAATGAGAGTGATTTAACCAGGTTTCGGTAAAGGTAAGCACATTAAATTTGCAAGATTTGGCGTCAAGGAAGAGTTGATTTAGTTTGCCTCTCATACCACCGCAATTGTGGTAAAAAAGTTTGAGGCCATGTTTAGATTGTTTTCTGTTATGATCGATACCTATTGAAATCTTCCCTTGCTTTCTGAAGCTGAGAAATATATTTTGAGGAGACATGTGAAGCGTATAGTTTTAGGTCACTTTTGACTTGGTCTGCGGATACTCCAAGTTGTTCGTGGTACCGAATAAAGATAAGATGAAGGGTATCAAAGTCGACTGGTAGACCCTCTTGCTGGATCATAATTTTCAAATGGGTTTTAGTTTTACCCTCAAAACATGCGCAGTCGCTGGCTTTGTGCATATAAGCCAGGAAAAGACGAACATTGTCGTATATTTTACCATCCCCTAGCCGAAAAAGTAGGTACCTATTTTCTAAATCAGCACTTGATGTAATGGTAGCTTTCACATGTGGAGGCACTAAGGGGTCTAAAAAACTGGATGCAGGTTGTGATGGAAATTTTGTAGCTAAGGTGGTTGTGGATGGTATTTGATCTTCACCACGGATGAAATTTGTATATGGAGAAGGTGATAACTGGGCTGGAGAAGGATTTTCATGCAGAGAGTCTTTCCTAGCTTTATTGGTATCATTTTGGCCGCTATGTGCAGTTTCACAATTTTTATTGTTTTTAACCCCGACAATCTTTTTTGCCGAAATTTTCTTATTCATTTCCTGAAAAAAATGTTTGTATGGAGAATTTGTTGCTGCGCTGGTGGGCATGGTAGGACGAACGGTTATTTGAGGACTGGTCAGAGAATTGATCGACTTCGCGCTGGGCGACTGGTCGGCACTCATATCTGCCTGCACGGGGACCATTTGAATATGGTTGCTCGAAATAACTTCTTTTTGCGGCGCAGTTGTCAACGTATCTAGCTTTGAGGGTTTGAATGCTAAATTCTTGGTAGCTCGTATTGGGGAATAAGGATGGGAATCGTTTTGGAAGGAGGCATTATTACATTTTTTATCTTTACTTAATCTAGAATTACAGGAAATGTGTTTGTTACGACTAGCCTTGGGTTAATATACCAGTTTGCGGCTACTCTATGATGACGGATGAAATTGTAGGTAGCATCTCGTTTTCTGAAAGCAAACCGACTCCATGTTTTAAGAACCCACCCCAGCTGCAGCGAGCTAGCAAAACGGCACCCCAGCATCCATCGGAGTCGTTTAGAGGGAATTTTGTAAATGCGAACGAGGGGCCTTCACGGCCATTCCTAGAGTACCCTCCTCTCGGGCAATTCTTTTATTTTGAATTTGCATCTTGAATGGCAACAGCCATTCCACTTTTCGACCGTAGCACTCTTGGTTCTGGACTTTGGTCTGGTTCTTTTTGCTACAATTCGCTAGTAGTTGTCACAGATATCTTCCAAGTTCCACCCAGGTAATAGAAAATTAACAAAAACTTTGATACATTGGTTTAAGCTCAATTTTCACAATGTAAGACATACTTTTATCATTAATTTATTTATGAATTTCAATATTTATTCTTGTGACAATGCTGGCTGCAAATATTTTTCAAAATGAGTGCTTAGCGTTTGTGTATCCACACGCCTGTAAGCCTATTGTCGACATAGAAGTGATTTTTTAAAGTATCGCGCCCAATCGAAAAGGCTTCTCCTTCATTGAGTGCTAGCTGCTGCAAGGTTTTTGTTGCTAGGCATGGAACCGCTGCTGTCGAGAGTGTTAGTGCTTTCATTCTATATGCCGAAGTCAATTCTGCTGGATTCGGTCATCATAAGATACGTTGCAAGTCTCTTTATTGTTCGTCTATCCAAATTTGACGATACATGGTTTTTACATATATCAGCTGGCATTTCATACTGGTATCGTCTCCAATTCAGCAATTGGGCAAATGACTATTTCTGCACCACTGGTCTAACTTTTATGATGAAGTTTAAGGAATGCTCAAATGAGCTTTTTGCTGAAGGATTGAATACTATCCTGAGCTTTGCTGTGGTTTTTGTTTCCTAGATGACTGCATGATGGGGCATGTGATAAGCCAAAGTGCTCTGTTTTGGTGTTGGGGCCAACTCCATGTGACCTTTCGTCAGGTACCCCATGATACAAGCCGTGTTTTCTACTCTCAGCTGTAAATTAGGCTGAAACTTTCGTTCTTAAGGTGTGAGTCCTTCCTTTACCTGTCTTCAAGAGCCGCCGAGGAGCATTTGGTTCTAATTTGAGAGGCAAGTGAACAATGTATTTGCCATTACCGTCTCTTTTGTATGTCACCATGTAGCGATTTTCGCATTCTTCTTCTTCTTGGAAATAATTGACGGTGTTATTTCGGCCCAAAAGTATCCATTCAAATATAGTTTTCTGAGCGAGAATTGCTTGGACTCCATTATTTCTGAGGCCTGGTTGCATTTTAGGAGAAATTTCTCTAACTCCAATCAAACAGTCGATTTTTTCCGGAGAATCGAAATTTGAGTCTACGAGTTGAAGTTCCTTGCTATGATCCCACAGCTGAACAGCTACTGCCCTGTTTGGTGATACTCCTGTTACCGATTTCAAAATGAGTGTCTCTAAGTTGACTTTCAATCGCTTGTCATGGATTGGCAGTGCTCAGTAGGTTGATAGCTTGTTCGTCAGCTTCACTTATTCGAACATCTGTTTTCTCAATTTTGATATTCAAGACTCAAGTCACCTTCTCGGAAATGAATTTCCTTTGTAAAATCTTGTCGACTAACGTACGCGATTAAGTTGACTCTGGTGGTCGGTATTAAGGTAGTTGTGTTCGCACAGCAATCATTAGACGTAATTTTGGTGTTACGTCACCTGGATCTGGGTGCCCTTGCTGAGTCTTTCAGTTGCAGTATCGTGCAGCAAAGTGTTGTGCTTCTCTTCACATTTCTGACATTTCAAACTTGATTGGCAGGTAGCAGCATTAAGCCTCGAACGGAGGCAGTTTTCACATATTCTGTTAGCAGTAACATATTTTTGCCATTTGTTCACACTGGATTTCAGGAAACGATAGCATTGATACAGTTGATTTGCCTTGATATTGCATATACGATACTTCGTTTTATCTGTTTCCTTGCCAGCTAAAACGTGTGCTTTGAACCTTAATCACTTCGTATTGTTTACTTTCGGCTTCTCCACCACTTCTTACACTTGAAGGTGCTTTCAAGAAGTGGTGAAACCATTCCCAAGTGGAAACATCGACATCCGTTTGATTTCCGTTTTCCACATAACTCTGGTCTCATGATCAACGGTGTACACTATCACAGAGATTGTCGGATTGTCAAAATGATTTAAAAGTCATAAACGATTCGTGCATCAAATTCAAAAAAGTCTAGCGCATCAGAACCGCCAGAAAACTAATTTTCGAAAAACATGTCTTTGAATGACAATGTGGAAAGACGTAATATCCTTTTTTGTAGAATCATATCAACCATTCCTTATCCAAAGCAACAAAACTCAACTATAACACAAATGATGAAAATGTTCAGTGCTGGCAACACTTTCCCAACGAAGCAGCAATAAGTTTCCCTTAACAAGCTCATACTTAAGTCAACTTATCCTTTGAATTTCGTTCTCATCGGAGGATTTCATCGAAAGTTTTAGCGGTTAAACGTTGTTTGAAGCTGCCGTCCGAAAAATGTTCAAAACTCGGAAAATTTAAAAATTGGTTTCATATTTTTATTGCAAATGCTTGGCATATGAGCATGTTATTTGAAGCATCTGTTGGTGCAATATTTACGAAAAAGGCTAAAGCTGGTTTTCCTGTGTCAGCAGCAAAGCAAAATATATACCAAATCTGCGTCACGTTAAGCTAAACCCAACCAGGTAAATTTCGTTTCGATTGAATCACTGCGCTGGAAAATATACGGGTGAAAATAATTTTAGGGTGACCGCCCTCAAAATTTTTCAAATTTTTAAAGCGTTAATATTTGTTGCTAATTTTCATTGCAAGATCATTCCAATTTGCAAATCTAATGACATAATTGCTGAGTAAAGAATGATTTTTGTACAAAATTTCTACGACATTTGGCTCACATTAACGGGCTCACTGAACCGTTTAATTTTGCTGAACAAATTTGTAAGATTTAGGAGACAAAAATCACGATAGCTGGCAATTCTATTCTAGTTTGTCAACCTAATTTTTACCGAACGTTATCTAAATAAAGATCCAAATATTGTGTGATTTTTTGTTTAAATGTGATGGCTGAATCGGAAATTATAGGCCAAAAAGCTGTTTTTTTCTCAGCAATTTTTCAAGATGGTACCACTGCCATAGGGGTTGCCCGCATTTCAAATCATTTCCATCAGACCTGGTCCTAGTTAATACCAACATGTCCTGTAAATTTTAGTTTGATCGGATAATCCGGTCGTCAGTTCTCGTGAACAGATCATTCGAGTGCTGAAATAGAGGTAATTTGATGACGGGTTTCCGTTCTTGTACAACTCAAAATTTTAAAAATTTCAACTTGACATAATACCCAAAGGTAAAATTTATCAATGATTTGAGTTTTTTGTCAAAAATCAACAACTTTTCAGGAGGGTCAATGATTTGAAGGATTTTTTTTCAGGAGCCTGCTGCAGCTACAGATTACCCATACTAACTTGAAAATCTACATGTGTTAAATCTTAGTCAACATCAATACGTTTTGCAAATTTCACGATGATCCAATGTTTTTGTCAGAAGTAATGACAAATCGAAATTTGAAAAAAAATCCCTGTCTACTTTTAGGCACGCTGCACCCACACACGGCTCAAAATTTCCAATTCTTTATCATGTACAAGCTTAGAACATAATAAGTTTTCAATTTCGATACTTTTTTTTAACAAAAATTTACGCTGCTTGGAAATATAGGAGTACCTCCAAATTCACTAAAACGCTCGCCGCCGCCAAAAGTTTAAGATATCTTAATTTTAGTAGGGTATGGACCTACCTTTTATATACATCTATGTCCTTCGAAAATTTCAGCTCAATCGGATTGGCCGCTCCAGAGATTATCTCCCTTAATCATTTTGCTGATATATATATATATATATATATATATATATATATATATATATATATATATATATATATATATATATATATATATATATATATATATATATATATACATATATAAATATATATATATATATATATATATATATATATATATATATATATATATCTATATATATATATATATATATATATATATATATATATATATATATATATATATATATACATAGGGATGTAACTAGATCGATCGAACTAAATGATCTAGACTCTCTTCACGACCGCTTTCGTCCACGGACTACTCTCTGACTAACGATTCGTTTGTCGTACTTGGGCTGGTGGTCGTAGCATTCCGGACCTAGTCGTCTTCAGGCCCGGTAGCGACGGAGTGAAATCCGCTTCGTGAACGGCTCCGGGCTAATACGATAATCTCCGTCCCGTTAAAACCTTGGCAGGCCTCTTAGTACGTTTTCAGTCTCGTCACCTTTAAGTTGGTGGTGTAGGTTCAGTTAAGGCGGACTCCTGATTCACACCGATCCGGCTCTGACCACTTGTCCCCTTAAGGGCTAGTGGCAACCCAAAAATCTAAATCTGCTGCAAGCTGCAGAAAACCAGCTCCTGTCCTCCACCTACGGTGAACGACGCGGGCTGGTATAAGGGAATCGGGCTTGTTGCGTGCGAAGACCAACGATCGGCCGATTTCTACAAGCAGGCAATATCCGAGCTGGAGGAACTCTGGCCAGGCGCCAAAATTAAGGCGGTGCTTAAGGAGGAAATCCCCAGTCGGCCAAGATGCAGGACATGGATTCCTTGCTTCCATTTGGATCCAGTGGAAGTCCTGGATATAGTGCGGTTCTTCAACCCGGATCTTCCTTCGGGGGATAAAAGGGTGACCAAGATTGGCGAGCCAGTAGACAATCGGCGGGAGGCTCTTTTCATCATTAATGATGAGGCACTGCCATTATTGCATGCCCGCAAGGGTGTTATTAGGTACGGGGTCGAAACATTGACCCTGCGCATCTACCGAAGCGACATGCCAAAAAGCTCTGTTTCGGGAGATCCGAAAACTATAAGGCCTGACCCAAAGCGGGTGGCTCAAACGGCCGGAGAGCCGCTTGAAGAAGAGTCTGTTGCCTGTCCGAGGACGACATCTGATGTGGAATCGGATGTTGAATCCCTCTCTGTTGATGGGGTTAGCATCGGTACTACCACCGAGTTGGGTGGCTGCCTGGACCTCATGACTCTGGATGCAGAGCAAGGGGTTGAGGAGGCTTCTATGTCCCAGGAGGACCTCGACCTAACCCTCATCAACTAAAGCATGATGGTGAAGCTACTGCAGGTGAACCTACACCATTCCATAGCAGCATCAGCTGCCCTGCTGCTCCGCTTGTCCAAGACAGAAGAGGAGCTAATCCTAATCCAAGAACCATGGGCTGCCAAAAACCAGGTTTGCGGGTTACGTACCAATGGATACAGACTGATAGCACCTGACGGCTTGCACAAGCCACGTGTCTGTATTCTTGCCAAGAAAACCATTAAGGTCCTTGTACTGCACAATTTCTGTGACAAGGATAACATGGCTGTCGCAGTGGAAATCGATCAGAGGTCATACTGGTTTGTTTCTTCCTACATGGCACACGATCATGGAAATAGCCCTCCTTGCGACATTATCAAGGGTGTTGTGGCTGAAGCCATGAAAATGGGGGTGCCTCTTTTTCTAGGAGCTGATTCTAATGCGCATCATGAAGTATGGGGTAGCTCCAACACAAATGGCCGTGATGAGGAACTTTTTGACTTCATCCTTGCCCACGACCTTTCCATCGCCAACACTGGCAGTGAACCAACCTTCATTACCTCAAATCGTAGGGAGGTTCTTGACGTTACCTTGGTCAATGGGCGGCACTCACATTTGCTCCGTGACTGGAGGGTTCTACAGGAGTGTTCTTACTCCGACCATAGGTACATTTCGTTTAACGTGGCTGGCCACAGCTCTGATGTGCCTTTATTAACAGAAAAAAGACGCACTGGAACTAATTTAAAGTTCTGGTCCGATCCTCACTGGAAAATGCTCCCAAGAGCATTGACTGCTACCATGAATTAGATCAGGCGGTTGACACCCTCACTAGTTCTCTCAATTCCGCGTCTAGGGCAGCGTGTAAACCACCCATAGTCAGGGGGAATCCCAAGCCTCCTTGGTGGAATATGGAGATCCACACCCTGCGAAGAGAGTGTAGGAGGGAGCTCAACAACTCGAAAAGTTCTAATGACTAGTCGATTTACAAAACGAAGCTCAAGGCTTTTAAGTATGCCGTACGCAAGGCAAAGAGGTCCTCGTGGAGATCTTTCTGTGGGAACGTAGAGAAGCTCAGCGAGGCAAATCGCCTTCGCAAGGTCTTAAGCACGACACCGAAGGCTATGGGGTGCATCATGAATCCTAAGGGCATTTGGACTAGTTTGGGCGCAGATACACTAAACGTTCTGATGAACGCGCATTTTCTGGGCAATTATTGCCCTCAAGAAGCGGTGCATCAAACGGAGCAAGCTCACAATTCAACAACGCCGTTCAGAATATCAAATTCTCAACTTAGGTGGGCTATAAACTCCTTTGAGCCGTTTAAATCACCAGGGCCTGATGGCGTCCTTGCGGCTGACATTCAGCAGTCCATGGAAGTATCGCTACCATGGCTCAGAGAGATCTACAAAGCTTGCCTACGCTTCTCGTATGTTCCCTCCAGCTGGCGGGAAACTAGAGCTGTGTTTATCCCTAAAGCAGAAAAAGTATCGCATGTTAAGCCAAAGGACTATTGTCCAATAAGTCTTAATTCTGTATTGCTTAAATTTT
>OX376374.1:81129850-81175236 GCA_947369275.1 Nemotelus nigrinus
TAATTTTTGCAACTATTTATTTAAAAGAATAAATAATTATATATTGGTGGCATGGAATTAAAATACTGAAAGCAATACAGTATACCTACTCTCACGTTCCCGTTCGTAATTCCTGGGTGCTTTTATATTAACAGTGTTAAAAGTAGCTAACGAGAGAGGTTCTTTCAATACGTAACAAATTTGAAAAAAGCATAACCAAAGTCAATGATCGAAATAATCTAATTGCTTCCCTGCGGTAAACTATCACGCCACGCCACTGATATATATATATATATATATATATATATATATATATATATATATATATATATATATATATATATATATATATATATATAAAATATATATATAAAGGTATATATTTTTAAATATATATATATATATATATATATATATATATATATATATATATATATATATATATATATATATATATATATATATATATATATATATATATATATATATATATATACATATATGTATGTATATATATATATATATATATATATATATATATATATATATATATATATATATATATATATATAAATATTTATATATATATATATATATATATATATATATATATATATATATATATATGCATACATACATATATATATATATATAATATATATATATATTATATATATATATATATATATAAATATATATATATATATCTTCTGCTCTGTGTACATAGTCAAAGTCCCAATTTACCTATATTTTTAGCATCAAAAATTTACGTTCACGGGGACTCACGATCCAATAATCAGATACAGTTCAAAATTTCAGAATGTATTGATCTTAAGTAGGACCAGATTTGATAGAAGTAATTTCATAATTTGGGCAATTCTGTGCCAGTTGTGCCATCTTGAAAAATCACAAGGAAAAATAACTGCTTTTGGTCGCATAAATTCTGATTCAGTCAACAGATTTGAACGAAATTCATTCAGTTTCTGAATTCTACTTTGAACCACGTTTGGTGAAAATTTGGTTGAACAACTCGGTTGGAGCTGACAGCTATCGTAATTTTAGTGTATTAAATTTTTAAAATTCGCTCAGGAAAGCAACTTGCTATAGCTTCAAGTGCATTCATGGAATCATAACGAAATTCATGTGGCAAACTGAAACTGACTACTCAGCAGAAATCTAATTGGGGAAAAATCATAGGGTTGCAAGCTATGGTTGCTTTTGTATTCTTTTTGTATATCTGTATTAAGCGATTTTATTATAAAAATTTCAAACCATAGTGATCTTGTAGTGAAAACAAACAACAAATATTACGATCTAGAAATTTGAAAACTTTCGTGGGTGGTAGCCCTAAATTTCTTTGTATCTCTATAAATTTTAATGCAGTCATCAAATCAACACAAAGTTCGCAGAGTAGGTTGATTTCAACGTTGGGTAATAAGACATATTTTTGGCTCCGGTGCTAGCAAAGGGCTGACAGCACAAGAAGCTTTTGTAATTTTTGTACCATTTTTACATTATCACTTGCAATGAAAATAAGTAAACAATGGTAGCGTTTAGAGCAGACGTTTAGTCCGGGGGCTAAACACCAAATTTCACCTTAATTCTTTAGTCCACCTGCTGCAAACACTCAGTATACAACCCAAGCGATAGTTCAGTAGACGATTTCAAGTCACCTGACCTAAATAGGTCGTTAACACACCCGACCTAAGCCTTGATTTTTGCGCGACTATTAACAATATATGTATGTACTTTGATTTTAAGCTCGCAACCCTCTCGTTTGACTCAAAATCATTTAAATAATCACGTTTGAGATAATTACAGAAAAAATAGAACGATAGAAAGACAGAAAGATAATTACAGTGTATGAACTAAAATTAAACTAAATGACAGCTGTCACGTACAATCGATTTTAAGTCAGGTCGATGTAAACACCTTAGGACTAAATTCACTTAGTCCGTGCTATAGGTTGGTCCAGCCGCTGTAAATCCTACCATATTTTGGATGGCAGCCCTCAACACCTTTCTATCGCTGTAACTTCCGGTGAAGTCATCAAAATTAAAGTGGCTTAGGGTCTTTGATTACTCATGGTATCCTTAAGTAGCTAGTGGTAGAATACACACTCAAAATCTGCACAAATCATCTACTGTTCTTCGAACATTCGTGTTTCTAGTGATTCTGATGCGCTAGGGTTTTTCACAATATTCTTCATAGCAATGAAATGTACACAGTATACTTAATATTATAATGAGAAAGATTGTTAATGAACCATTTAAAATTGTATTTTTTTTATGAATATACTTGATTTCTTCTATTTTTTCACTATTTTGTAATTGTTTGTATATGTAAGTTTTCAGTATTGAGTTCATAATTATAATTAGATATATTTTGAATTGGTTTCAAAACTAATATTTTTTGAAAGTCTTTAATTTGGCCCTGATATAATTTTTCATTGATATCTATTTTACAATTACTAAAACGAACTACATATGCTCCATTTGAAAAATAGACTTTTTCGTTAGAATTTTGGTTTGTTTGCTCATGCATGTTTGCTACTAATAGTAATCTATTTTCTACTTCTTTAATAGTGGTTGTTTAATATTAAGTTCACTTATACATGATTAAATATTAATAAATATGCAATTTTCAATGTTGTACATTAAGTTTGCTTACACATGATTGATTGTTAATATATATATGCCATGTTCAATGCTAAACCACAAATAGGTTACAAAGAATAAGTTCGTTTTTGTTTACATAACATATGTACGTAAAGCAATTCAAGTTGTCATCAATTGTTGCATTTAAATAAGTTTGCAAATGTTATGATTAAGTCATGCTCACGAGTTATTATTGCTGAAATAGTTTGCTACTTACCTGCATTTCTGTAATTATGTATAAAATTCGTGTCAGTGAGTTATGCTTACATTGTACAAAGTAAGACTTTCATTGTACAATAAATTAGACTATGCTAAGGAAAATAAATCACTTTTCAATCGATATTTTGTGTATTTACTTGAGTTGTTTGATAAGTAGTATCAAGTTTAAGTGCCGGTATTGCAAATAATAGATCAACAGCAGGTTATTGATAACCTGTTAAGGTTTAAGTGCCGTCAATACTTTGTCATAATCAGTGGGTTTTTCTTTAAAGCAGATTTCTTCTGTTTTAACTGACTAGTGTATCGGTAAAGGTGCCGAGGACATTAGATTCTTTGTTTATCCCGGTTAATGTGCCGACGGATACAGCTAAGGTGGAAACTTCCGTTTCATCGTAACATTGGTGACCCCGACAACAAGAAGCTGATTCCAATAAAAACGCGATTTGATGTAATTAAATTTCCATCGAGATTTTAAGAACTCAGAATTCCACTTACTTATTGACTTATTATTTATAGGCAGTTAAAGTACCGTACTAGAGTACCATAACAGAGCCACCCAATCAAAGTAAATTATTATATTTGGTGGAATCGACACAAATCATTGTTCCCATGGCAAGCAGCATGGAAGAACTCGCACATAAGCAAGACGAGTTAGGAAAGGTTCTTCAAGAAATTATTAAAAATTTCAAAAAGGGGACAACTTCCAGGAAAGCCCGCACATATTATAAAGAAAGACTACGACGTCTTGAGGATACATGGAAAAATTTCGATGCCTCGGGCACTGAAATAAGAGAATTACCTGGAACAGCGACAAACCATCCATATTTTACAACGCAGTATGATGATACTGTTGCCGAACTCTATAAGGAGTACAAAATCTATTTTTCCTTGGAAATAGAAAATTTTGAACCAGAATTTATTATGTCTGATGCGAAAAACGCCTTCAAAGAGAAAGAAACATCAGTCTCTAGTGAAAACAGATATCCAAATATAGGCGCCATTCGAAAGTTACGTCGACAAAAGGAGATTTTAAAAACAACTCAAAGAATATTAGCTGGATTAATTTTTGAACAACAATCCAAAAGTTGCTACGAACTCAAGCTAAGGCAAATAAGTGACTATTGGGCACAGATCAAAGACTTAAATAAGCCATCTGGGAATTAGTCGACGAACCAGATAAAATAAATTATGACACTGACAAGTATTTGAAATTAGAAGAAACAGTTCAAGAAACTCTCTTGAAGTTAACTAAAAAAAAACTCTAGCGCACCTGAACCGCTAGAAACACTAATGTTCGAAGAACAGTAGAAGAATCGTGCAGGTTTTGAGTGCATATTCCACCACATGTGCTGCTTATTACGGCCAAACTGTTTCAAATGCCACGTTTTACTTTCGTCTTAAGAATGCATTATAACTCATATGGTGCAAGGTTTCAGATATTACCACTGGCATGAATTTCAACGTTTATGAGAGCAAAACACGGGTTAATTATATTCGTTATCAGTTGCTTATTTCACATAATTTTGAAAGCAGCATCTCATATAACATCAATGAAGAAAATGCTCAGTGCCTGCAGCACTGTAACTGAAGTTGGTGTTTGGGGCTGCGATCCGAAAAATTTGCAGAACTTTGCGAATTGTAACATCGGTTATTTATTTTCATTGTAAATGTTTCCGGTATGTATACTAACTGTAAGCATTTATTGATACAAAAGTAGCACAACCGACTCGTGCTGGCAACCTTTCGCCAGTATCAAAGCCAAGAATATATCAAATCTGCTTCACGTTGTTTAATTACATTCGAAGTTATAGGAGTATAAAGAAATTTAGGGTTACCTGCAGCTAGTTTTTTCAAATGATCGAAAGCTTAATATTTGCTGTTTATTGTCACTACAATATCATTACCATTTGAAAATTCTACGATAAAACCGCTTAATAAAGATATTGCAATTAAACACAAAACCAACAATAGCTGGCAACCCTATCGTGTCTTTTCAACCAAATTTGGCCTGAATAATGCTTATGACAGGTTTCATTAATTGTATGAAATTCGTATTGATTTCATGACTGCACTGGAAGTTATAGTGCAAAAAGTTTTATTTTCCTGAGCGAATTTTCAAAACCAAAGACACAAAAATTACCATAGCTGGTAGCACCAAACAAATTTTTCAACCAAATTTCCACCAAACAGAGATTAGAGTTAGGCTTAGCTTCTGTGTCAATTTCATGAAAATCTGGTAACTTATTCACATTTCATAGGGAAAAAAGCAGTTTTTTTTCTTTGTAATTTTTCAAGATGGCACCACTGGCACAGAGTTGCCCACAATTAAAAATCGCTTCTATTAAATCTGGTCTTACTTAAGTCCAATGCATTCTGTAAATTTCAATAGTATCTGATTATTGGTTCGTGAGTTTCCGTGAACAGAAGTTTTTGATGCTAAAAATATAGGTTAACTGGGAGAGGGTTACCGTTCTTGTCCGACATGAAATTTCCAAAGTTTTATTTTGAACGTGTAGATAAAACATAAGATTTATATACAGATTGGTTTTATTGTAAGAAACGGACATTTTTTTGAATATTCGATGGTTTGAATGTTTTCACTTCCAAATTTTTTTTTTCAAAATGAAGACACCAAAATTATCATAGCTGGCAGCTCCAACCGAATTTTTCGACCAAATTTCTACCAAACGTGGCTTAAAGTAAGGTCCAGCAATTGTGTAAGTTTCGTCAAAATCGAACGATTCAATCAGAATTTATAGGGCTAAAAACAGTTATCTTTTTTAGTGGTTTTTCAAGATGGCACCACTGGCACAGAATCGCCCGCATTTCAAAATCACTTCTATCAGACCTGGTCATATTTAAGGTCAATACATGCTGTGAATTTCAAATAATTCTGCCTATCGGATCGTGAGTTTCCGTGAACAGAAGTTTTTGATGCTAAAAATATAGGTAAATTGGGCAAGGGTTGCCAAGCGTGCCCGTAATACCATATCTTTTTTTTTTTTTGGTTATGTAAACAAAGCACAAGATTTACATATGAAAGGCTTATTTTTGAAGAAACGGCATTTTTTCAAGAGAGACGATGATTTGGAGGTTTTCACTTTCAGTGCCTGCCCTAGCTACAGGGTTGCCAGCACGCTCATTAAAAGCCACACAAATCTACAACTTAATAATATCAATATGTCCTGAAATTTTGGTAATGATTGAATAGCTCTGTCAAAAGTTATCGAAATTTAAAAATTTTCAAATTTTCCCGTCCTCTTTTTAGGCACCCAGCGCACACATAGGGTTAAAAAATTCCAAAGCATTATCCGATTCATATGTAAAACACGTTAGAAATTTATTTTATTAACTTTATTTTTGCGAAAATCATTTGTGCACGAAATAATAGGTATATTAAAAATATCACTTAAATGCCCGCCGGCGCGAAAAGGTTTACAATAACTGACATTTAAGGAGACCTGGACCTATTCTGCATATACACCAATGTATCCTGAAAGTTTCAGCTCAATCGAATGGCGCGTTCCCGAGATTATCTCACTGAAATTTTTTGTACATATATATATATATATATATATATATATATATATAGAAATATGAATTTTTGGCCGAATCGATTTTAATACTAATGTTCTTCGAACATTAGTAAAAAACAGATTATAAACCCAATTCAAACGCAGCATCAACTAACAATGAATGAATCTACCAAAGATAACTATTCCTAAATTCGATGGGAATCACTTACATTGGAGGCAATTCTATGACTTGTTTAGTGAAATGATTCATAAACAATCAATTGCCCCATGTCAGGAAATGTGGTACTTTAAAACCAATTTAATTGGAGAAGCCGAAAAATTGATTCGACATATAAGTGTTTCCGAAAAAAATGATATTACTGCTCGGAGCATGCTTAAAGATTGCTATGAGAATCCCAGATTGTTAGTTAGCGCACAGATTAATAAACTATTATTATAGCCTATCATCATTAATGAAAGTGCTCAGTCGATAAAATCACTACACGATACAACTCAAGAATGCATTCTTGCACTAAAAAGTCTAGGAGTACCAACAGACAGTTGGGATCCAATTCTATTGCACCTACTGATAAAGAGATTAGATGTCACAACGCATTGCTTATACAAACAAACCCTAAAGCAACCAAAAGAATTGCAACATATAAAGGAATTTTTAATGTTTCTGGAAACGTGTTTTCAATCACTAGAAGCTCTGGGTGATAAAGCGAAATCAAATGAAAACAATAATAATAATAGACACTCGTAGTCATCCACTTTAACAGCGTCGATATTGAATAATTGCATTTCTTGCAAGGGGAATCACCCATTATACTCTTGTAGAAATTTTTTACAAAGCACAGCCGATGAAAGGCTACAACTCGTAAACGAGCATAGACTTTGCTTTAACTGTTCGAAAGTAGGTCATAGACCTTCAAACTGCATATCCAAAGCATGCATCAAATGCAATACATAACACTCTCTTACACATTGACCGCGAAAGCAACCAAGCTGCAACAGATACAACAATATCCACAGAATGCAGAAATATTGCGCTTACTACCACTTCGATAAAAGCACAACAACCAAAATTTGAGGTAGGCTATGTTTTACTTAGCACAGAAATAGTAAAGTTAACCGATGCTAAGGGAATGACCATTGAATGCCAAGCAATATTAGATTTTGGGTCACAAGTAAATTTCATTACTAAACGAGTCATCAAAAAACTTGGATTGTCAAGCTCATCACAACGAATAAAAATAGAAGGTATTGGCCAATCAGTTCAGAATGCACAACGAAGGGTCAATGTTTTACTGAGCTCAAAACATAGCGCTTACCCTGCCAGAGTCAAAGCTATTGTTCTTCCGCAAATAATTGCTGACCAGC
Source organism: Nemotelus nigrinus (assembly GCA_947369275.1). Taxonomy (NCBI): domain Eukaryota; kingdom Metazoa; phylum Arthropoda; class Insecta; order Diptera; family Stratiomyidae; genus Nemotelus; species Nemotelus nigrinus. Next base: position 81,137,604 of record OX376374.1, read on the forward strand.
CAATACAACAACTAAAAATTTCCGAGTGGAATATACCTCAAAATATAATTCTAGCTGATCCAAAGTTCAATATACCAAGTCGTGTTGATGTACTACTAGGCGCAGAATTTTACCATAGTTTGTTGTGTTCTGAAAAAGTGAAGTTGAGTGATAAATTACCGATTTTAAATAATTCTGTGGTTGGCTGGATTGTATTGGGAAAAACCACGAGTGTAGAAACGGAAAAGCCAGTTTTTGGAGTGCTTTGTTGACACGACAACTTCGATAAAGAGAAATTTTGGAAAGTGGAAGAAGTGGAAGCAAACAATAAAATTTTAACACCAGATCAAGAAAAATGTGACCAAAATTTCTATCAAACTCATGAAAGAATCGCATCAGGAACATTTATCGTACGTCTGCCTTTTAGAGACAATCCTGATCAACTTGGCTGCTCTAAAGATACTGCTCTTCGAAGATTTTTCTCAATAAAAAAAACTAGGCAAAGATGTCATATTGCAAAAGCAATATAATAATTTTATGAATGAATACTTTCAACTGAGACATATGTCAGAAGTAAGGCCCAAAATTACATAAGGCAGAGGTTAGTTTTTGCCACCTCATGGTGTTGTAAAACCAGACATTTTGACCACCAAATTAAGAGCTGTATTTGATGCTTCAGCCAAAGCATCATCAAACGTTTCGCTTATAATATTTTGTTTACGGGACCAACTATACAGGACGACTTGTTTTCAATTTTATTACGTTTTCAGCTGCCCAAATGCGTTTTCTCGGCGGACATTGAGAAAATTTATCGCTAAATATTAGTCAATAAAGAAGATAAGCGATATCAGCTAATCTTGTGGAGAAGACCTTTCAACTGAATACCGTGACTTATGGAACAACGCCAGCATCTTATTTGGCCACCAAGTGCCTACAAAGGTTGGCCCAGTTGGAAGCGTCAAAATATCCAAAAGTTACAGAAGTAATTATTCGTGATTTTTACGTGGATGATATTTTGACGGGCGCGGATAAGTTGTTCACAGCTTTAAACATTCAGCACCAGTCAAATGAAGTTCTTCCGAAAGGCGGTTTCAAATTGAAAAAATGGTGCTCAAATCATCCGGCACTGTTGCAGAACATTCCAATAGAGCATAGAGCTATTCAACTTGATTTCGCGGACGAAACAGAAGAAGAAGTAAAAACACTAGGGCTCGTACAGATCCAAAAAACTGATATATTTTTGATAAGAACGAACATTACTCCTTCTAGTCAAAATACAACAAAAAACCTTTCGTCTGATATAGCCCGGCTGTTTGACCCTCTAGGCATGATTGGACCAGTAGTTGTGATAGCAAAGATGATTTTGTAACAGCTTTGGCTTTGCAATTTAGATTGGGATGATGTCTTGCCATCTGAGTTACAAGAAAAATGGTCATTTTGCCGAGAAAATTTTTTAGCTCTCAAGGGTCTAAAAATACCAAGGCATATTTTCGGACAGGATGTTTCGCGTAGTATACAGATTCATGGTTTTCCGGACACCTCCAAAAAAGCGTCTGGTGGTGTCATATACATCCAGTCTATTAATGGTCAAAATATGGCAGTAGTTAGACTATTATGCTTAAAATCAAAGGTTGCACCTTTGAAGCAATTGACTTTACCCAGGCTAGAGCTATGCGCTGCCAATTTACTCGCTGAACTCGCCAAAACAGTACAGCATGATTTAAAACTAGAAAATGTTCAGACATTTTTTTGGACTCACTCACGAATAGATCTCGAATTGATTTATTCACGCTCGTCTTCATTCCACACTTTCGCTCGTCTTCATTCCACACATCTATACAGGAATTGTGTATACCGCACCAGTGGAGACATATTGGATCACACGATAATCTTGCGGATGTATTGTCTCGAGGTTTAGCGCCAAACAAGCTAAAGGAATCAACAATGTGGTTCTTCATGGAGCAGAATCAATCTGGCTACCACTTTTTCAACAAGGTGGAAAATGTGAACAAAAAAGAAGACGAACAGTCTTGAATCTGAAAAGGTGCAGCAGGTGATGGCTACAATTTAATCACTCTCAGAATCAAATATAGCAGAGGCAAATAAATCGCGAAGCTTGGCTCAGGATGATGATACAGTGCATATCTTATACAGAATAAATCATCGAAATTAATTCAGGTCACTTCAACGCGGCGCAACATATGTTTTGCGTTTCGTAAAAAACCTCAAAAACAAATCCAGTAAAAGCGTGGGTTGTGAAAGTTTGACAACGACCGAATTGCATGAGGGACTGCACGTTATCTTGAAATTGATGCAGGAACAAGAGTTCAGTGAAGAAATAAAGCATTTGACGCTCCACAAACAAATTGGAAATTCGATTCAATTAATAACTCTTAGACCTTTCTTAGTCGAATACAAAATTCTTCGAGTTGGGGGCAGACTAGAAGATGCTGCATTATCATTTGACGCAAAATACCCTTTATTACTGCCTCACTCGCATCCGTTCACTTAAATGCTAATGAGTAATGACCGATATTCACATAGAAAGTAATCATGTGGGACCGCAGACGTTTTTGCCAGTAACGAGGCAGGAATTTTGGCCAATTAAAGGAAAATCCATTGCACGCTCTATCGTACAGCACTGTATGCGTTACATATGAGCACGGTCCAAGATGTTAAACCAATTAATGGGAAATCTATCCAGTCACCTTGTGCAACCTGCTCGCCCGTTTATAATTTCTTTAGTAGATTTTTGTGTACCTATCTGGGTACAATACTCTCTGCGATGAAAATGACCTAGCAAGGCGTATATAGCAGTATTTTATTGCTTTTCGACAAAAGCAGTTCATCTCGAGGTGGTAAGCAATCTGTCTACATATGGTTTTACAGGGTGCTTGAAGCGATTTGTTAGTAGACGGGGAAATTGTAGGAAGTTATATTGCGATAACGATACAAATTTCGTTGGCGCCAAAAATCAGCTTCAAGAGCTAAAAATTACTTTTTTCGGGCATGTAGCTAAATAATTAATCACCGAAAAATGCTGCGAAAAAGATATTGATTTCCAATTCATACCACCTCGAGCACTTCATTTCGGTGGTTTGTGGGAAGCTGCAGTGAAATCCGCGAACCATTTATTACAAAAATCGCTCGCTAATGCTTTTTTCAGCTACGAAGAACTAGAGACGTTAGTCATCGAGACTGAGGCTATTCTAAACTCTAGGCCTTTGACATGTTTGCCATCTGATCCAAATGACCCTGCTACTCTTACTCAAGGACAATTTTTTGTAGGAGAGCCTCTAACAACGTCGATAAATCCCAACGCCACTTCATTAAAAACAACAGCTCTTCAGCGATGGAACATTGTGGCAGATATAAAGGCTGAATTTTGGAAACGGTGGTCGTCGGAAAGGTTGCCAATTTATTATTTGGAGCTTCAGACTCATATAGCATATGAAAGGCACTCAAAGCATATGAAAGGCACCATATCCAAAGTCATTGAAAACGAGGACTACCTCTTGCAGCTAGTTACAAACCAAACATCGGTGATTGATTCTACTATGAATATAATGAAAGAGGCCAGCAAGAAAGTGAGGTGAAATTCAAAGAGTTCAGTAAACAAGTCGACGAGATACTTCATCGAATAAAAGATAATGGAGAGGAAGTTTATTGCATAAAAATATACCAGATTATGACTTTCTTAACGATTCAAATGACTATGATCGTATCCAATTTACGTAAAACTCAATCCGCGAGAATTGCCACTTTAACTAAAATTATGACGGTAAAAAGCGAATTTCTAGAAGGTCAACTCATTTTAGAAATAAAGTTATCTCATATGGATGTACATAAATTTGACGTTCTGAAAATGGTGCCAATTTCTACAGTCATTAACAATTCTTTTTTGGCAATCAATCTATGTTCAACTTATCTCACCGTTAATTTGCACCGTGATCAGTACCTACCTCTGACTCAAGACGAACTTGCGAAATGCGCAACAATAAAAAAATACGCATACTTATGTAAACGTGCAAGTCCTGTTTATCACAAGAGATCTCACAACTATTCATGTGAAGTAGAGCTGTTGAGTAATGAGACCCGGAGAAGCTGTGTCCTCACCAAAGTTAACAAACAATGGATACAATTACAATCCAGAAACCAGTGGCTGTATGCAAAAAAAAACCCCAACTCGAATAAACTTAATTTGCGGGAAGGAGGTTTCTCAGTTGATTTTAGACGGATCAGGTCTTTTAACACTTCGAGCAGATTGTATCATCAAGCAGGAAACATGTACTATTCAAGGACAGCGGACTTATACTAGTAATATTTCTGCTTCTTATTCAGGCTTCGCTAAGTTAGACGATATTATGGAACCGAAGCAACTCAAAATGTTGATTACAAATGCGACTGTCTATAATTCGCATGTAGACGAAATTCTCGAGCTCCAAAACATCATTAAAACCCAAGGACTTGCTGAATTGCCGAACAAAATTTATGAACTACCGAATTCATCATCTAACAATTGGGTATGCAGCACTATCATTAGGTATCGTTCTGACAGGATGTCTTGCATAGAGAAATAGTTCCAGACTCTTTAAGTGTAGGAAGAAGCCAACACCAAGTCCACGACTGCGAATTATTCCAAATTTCATGGTTGACGTTTAAGGATTGAGTTTTCATTCAACGCGGGGAGTATGTTTAATATCAAGTTAATTAAACCGCGTTTGTTTCTTATTTTAGATTTGATATCAAGGTTGTTGCATATTCCCTTATATCCTTGAAATTTTCTTAGCTCTGATTTACAAGTTTCAGTTAATAGATGAAATTTATAAGTTTGAAAAATGATGTTGATATTTACTAATTTGGATTTGTTTATTAACATTAAGATACGTTTAGCATTAGTATGATCAAAATGTAATAATTTTAAGTCTCCTTTTATGGCCTTGATAGTTTCCTCAATGTAGGGGCTACGATTTTTTTTTTCGAGTAATTTCTTCTAATGCTTATATTGTTTCAGATTTACTTAAATTCGTTTGCAATCTTCTATTAATCTAACCAGGTCCTTTTTTATTAATACATTTCCAGATTCCGATTGCAGTTTTTCGATATTTGTTTCGGATGATACCAATGATAGTCTTATTAATGAAGTTAATATGTAGATGTAGTTGTGAATGACCTTTGGATGACATTTTGGATACTTGAATGGTTTTGAAATGATAAAAACATTTATGTCAACATTTTTTCCTGTAGTATTTCAATAATAATTTTTTGTTTAAAATTAGGAATATTTGATTGTGAGAAGTTTGGGTCTTAATTTTCTGAAATAAATTTAGCTGTTATACAACTGAGTACTCAGCAATCGTTTGAATCATTTTGAAGAGGACTGTCTTTCATATTTTCTTTAATAAACGTTGTTGTATCAAATGATTTTTTTTTCTGATTGTTTTTGTAAATATTGTTTTAAAGTTTCTAAAATTTCGTTTTTATTTTCATCTAGTGTATCATAATATTTTATAGTTTTGTCTCTTAAATCAATGACGGCTTGGAATCAATGTACTTGTTTAACATGGATTGGTATAAGTATAATATCGAATGAAAGTCTGTCAATTTTACGAGTCTATCTGCTAACTGAACCAAATCCGGATTCTAGAAGTTTAATGGCAAAAAATGTGTTTGATACTTATACATACTTTTGGTTTTCCTATTTTGTTTTGTTTATTATTTTCCATGATAAGGTTTAAGCATTATTTGATCATTTAGCTAATTATTATCTTTTAGTGTATTAATGTCACTTCTAGTTACACTTATTCCGAATTTCGATACTAAGATTTGATGAATATTTCGCTATGTGGTATTTTTGATATTTTCTCTCTTTTTTTGTTAGGATATGTTATCCATTTTAAATTTTTTATTTTTTACTAATTTTCGAAGAAAAGTAGTATTAAACTCGTTTCGCCGAAAATTCATATTTCTTTATATATATATATATCATCAAAATGATTAAGGGAGATAATCTCTGTAGTGGCCAATCCGATTGAGCTGAAACTTTCGGAGAACGTAGATGTATATAGTAGGTAGGTCCACGACTTGCTTAAATTCAGATATCCTAAACCGTTTGGCGGCGGCGAGCGTTTTTGTGAATTTTGAGGTACTCCTATATTTCCAAGCTGCATGAATTTTTGTTCAAAAAAAGTATTGGAAATGAAAACTTATTATGTTCTGAGTTTGTTTATGGTAAAGAATTGGAAATTTTGAGCCGTGTGTGGGTGCAGCGTGCCTAAAAGTAGGCAAAGATTTTTTTTCAAATTTTGATTTGTCATTACTTCTAACAAAAACATTGGATCATCGTGAAATTTGCAGAGCGTATTGATGTTGACTAAAGTTTAATACACATGGATTTCCAAGGTAGTGCGCGTAACCCTGTAGCTGCGGCAGGCTCTTGAAAAAAAATCCTTCAAATCATTGAACCTCCTGAAAAATTTTTGATTTTTGACAAAAAATTCAAATCATTGATAAATTTTAACGTTTGTGCATCATGTCAATTTGAAATTTTTAAAATTCCGATTTGCACAAGAACGGCAACCCATCACTAAATTACCTCTATTTCCAGCACTCGAAAGTTCTGTTCACGAGAACTGAAGACCGGATTATCCGATCATAATGAAATTTACAAGACATGTTGGTATCAACTAGGACCAGGTCTGATAGAAATAATTTTGAAATCCGGGCAATCCTGTGGCAGTGGTGCCATCTTGAAAAATCAATGAGAAAAAAAACCGGTCTTTGGCCTATAACTTCCGATTCAGCCATCAGATGTAAACGAAATTCACACAATATTTGAATCTTACTTAAGATAACATTTGATAAAAATTTGGCTGAAAAATTAGAATAGGGTTGCCAGCTATGGTGATTTTTGTCTCCAAAATCTTGCAAATTTGCTAAGCAATAACCCTATAACTTCCGGTGCAGTCATGATATCAAAATGAAGTTAATGCAGTAAATAGATTTTGATGTGAGCCAAATGTCATAGGAATTTCGTACAAAAATCGTGAAAGTGCTGCCAGCGTTGTCCATTTTTGTAATTTTTTGGAATTTCTTTACTGCGCGATTATGTCATTAGATTTGCAAATGGGAACGATCCAGCAATGAAAATTAACAACAAATATTAACGCTTTAAAAATTTGAAAAGTTTTGAGGGTGGTAACCCTAAATTTTTTTTCACCCGTATAACTTCTAGCGCAGTGATTCAATCGAAACGAAATTTATTGGTTGGGTTTAGTTTAACGTGAAGCAGATTTGGTATATATTTTGCTTTGCTGCTGACACAGGGTAACGAGCTTTAGCCATTTTCGTAACTATTGCATCAACAGGTGCTTCAAATTACATATACATATGCAAAACATTTGCAATAAAACTAGGAAACCAATTATTAAATTTTCTGAGTTTTGAACATTTTTTGGATGGCAGCTTCAAACAACGTTAACCGCTAAAGCTTTCGACGAAATCCTCCGATGAGAACGAAATTCAAAGGATAAGTTGATTTAAGTATGAGCTTGTGAAGGTAAACTTATTGCTGCTTCGTTGGGAAAATGTTGCCAGCACTGAACATTTTCATCATTTGTGTTATAGTTGAGTTCTGTTGCTTTGAACGAGGAATGGTTGATATGATTCTACAAAAAAGTGTATAACGTCTTTCCACATTGTCACTCAAAGACAATTTCTTCGAAAATTTTTAGATATGAATGAATTTTATTTGTATGTATTTATCCATGTTGAACTTTTAATGGTTTAAACTGAATAACGGAATATATTGTATTATTATAGTACTTAGCTGCTCTATTATAGTACTTAGCTGCTTTGTATACTTTTTCGTCCATGTTCAATTCAGGATGAGTTATGGTTAATATTCTTATTTGTTCCAACAATGTACTGTGACAGCGGTTCACGCCACTGTTACCAGTATGAGACTTTGGGGATGTGAAGTGTATTTCTATAAATTCCTTTCGTAAGTATTTCTTGACATTTACCATGTTAAATTCGATGTCGGCTATTATTTTTTTTTGGCTTTCCCGTGATTGCGTTATGTTCTCTAAGAAGATCTATCAATGTTATGGCATTTTTATCTAATACTTCCTTAGTGTAAAGGTGTTTTGAAAATGTGTCTATTGTTTTAAAGAATTGTTTTTTGCCGATCATAATAATTCATTTATATCTTGAGGCGTTTCTGAATATTTAAACTCTGGTTTCAATGTTTTTCTATCATATTTTGCAAGATTGCTTATGTCACAATTGCTAATATACTTGGTTAGTAGTTTAATGATACCTAGAAAGTAATATTTATTTATTATTTCTTCGCAGTTTTCCATGACACCTCTATGATATTTTTTATTTTCTAAAAACATGGGTCTTCGTTTTTTAAATTGATTGCATGATAAGAACACTTTCAAAACTTTAAATTTGTGTTATTTGCAGTGACGGCTCGTCAGGGGCGGCAGGGTCGGCCCGGCCGTACAAAAAGAATTGACTAATGATACCCCAAAATAATAAAGATAAATAAATATTAAGTAGCTAACTACTACACATTGATTTCTCTCACCCATATCTACCTCAGAAGAATATTTAATTCGTCATCAGCCGCGTCTAAGAGCCCGGATATAAATAGGAAATAGATCGAAATAGTCGAGTCTAAACGGGTAAACAACCCGTTGCGTTTTATCTGCTTTGATTTCAATGCTGTTTCAATTTTGATTTGTGTACGCGCAATGAACAATTTATCCAGCATAAACATCTTTCATACGACGGCCAGTCAACAGTCCTGAAAATCTACACTCAACATCCATACACTCAAGCATTTAATCATATGTATGTACATATGACTGCAATGCATCAACCATCTAACGAAACGGCGGCCGTATCATATCCAGCAAGTACAAGCGAGAATCGAAGGCACGGCCGAAATTGCGGCCCACAGTAAACTGGCCGAGTCTGGCTACAGTCTAAGCAACTCAAAGCTTCTCAGGCCGCCTCCATTCTATGCTTCATTTCAATACTAGCTATTTAGTTAGGTGTTTTGTATCAAATTTCGTACTGATATACAAACCGGGTAAAGCAAAAATGGTAAAAATCGCCAGCGGCCAGCCGCCAACTGCTTCAGCTCTGCTTAAAAGCAACAGGCATCGTACATGCTCCGTTATAGTACGCTAAAGTCAATGTTAGGATGCTTTATGTTTCTCAAGAGATGTAAAATAGCATTGTATGAAGAATGCCTAGTGTTTGGTAGGGTAATAAGACGATGGTAGTAGTAAAATAGAAAAAAATATGCTTTTTGAGTTGGTTTTTTGTTTTGATTAGGAGACTGTGGCTATTGTATAGATTTGATTTGTCAGTGTGAAAATGGTTTTTCGAAAATGTGTTTTATTGAAGAGATGGTAATGGAAAAACTGAAATAATGCAGGTAAAAAGATGCTACCGTAAATTATCATTTTATAGACGAATTAATTCATAAGGAAAATAATTTAATGAAACTTAATCGAAAGGAAAACTTTTTTTTTATTATTCCTGTTTACTATTCCTGTAGTCCGTAATGAACAATTTTTGGTGTGCGCTTTAATTTTAAAACCTAATCATCGATTTAGTTCGACAGGCAAAGATAATTTAAAGTTTCAATTGTAAGTTTGTTTTTAACTTGAAATGCTTAAAAGTTTGCATAATGAATAATGTACGATTGTCATTAATAGAAAAAAAAAATTAATTGAAGATAAATGATAACTTTCGTGCTGAAATAATCGATGATGTCGCGGTAAATCAAATAAAAGATTGAATATACAAAGTATTATTGCTTTGTATATCCTTTTTGGAAAAAAATCAACTTTGATTTGTTGTTTTCTCTTTGAAAAGTACTATGACACTTTTAATTCCTATGAGACCATGTAATTAGTTACCAAAAATTAAATCTGATAAAATATAGCTTTCCTTTTGGCCGACCCAAATTTTTATGTTACGAGCCGTCACTGGTTATTTGAATATAAGTTTACAATTATTGATTGTACTTTATTCCATTGACTGTCACTTAACTCGTAAAAAATACTAATGGTTCCTTTGTCTGGGATGTATAGTTAATCCGTTTTCGTTATATATATCCTTTGCATCAATGAATGTTTTTCAATTTGAATTTAGTACTTCATATTCCTTTATTTTTTTTGCTCTATTATTATTTGTGTTTGTTGACAATCCCTTCCCTGATTGGTATAAGATCGTGTTGATCTTCCTCTCAGAATTTATTGTTGCATTATAACTTGTATTATCAATTTCCATTTGTTTTGGTTAATACATTTATTTCGTTTATATCTATATTTATTCCGCTCAAAAAATCTGTAACTCTATTTGCGTTTCCTTCAACATACTCTGTACACTCAAAAAAATTTTGGATGAATTTTACCCTTACAATAGTAGGAAACTGGTTTCCTACTATTATAGATGTAAATTTACAAAAGTGCGTACAACGAATATTTTACGTCTTAAATGTGTAATTTTTTTACGAGCAAATTGTGTAATTTTACCCTAAAAAGACGTAAATTTTGGACTAATACGCATGAAATTTATGTAGCACAGGCTACTTTTTACGAGTCTTTTAGGATAATATTTACTACACCATTTATTCGTGAATATCCTTAAAATTGTTTACAAAAACTATAACAAAGATTGTTTTATCAAACAAATGACATCAAAAACTATTTCGAACAATTTTAGGAAGTATACTCGTACAGTACTTAAGCAGGAATTTCAGCAAGCCTCTACCTAAGTTTCAATTTCACTAAAATTGCAATTGAAAAAAATTTATGATTCAAAAGCCCCACACTTAAGATAGGGGAGTGTTATAACATACACTACTACTCCAAAATTAAATATCATTATCAAAAGACTGTAAATAGGTAACTTTAAATGTGGAATATAAAAACTTGTTGCAATTTCTTTAAGTTTATAATTTATTTTAATTTTCTATATACACATATGTACATTAATTTATAACACTTATAGCTACACCTAATTAGCTTATAGCTACACTTCTAATTTGCTTGTAGCTACACTTCTAAACTTATTATACGAAAAGAAAAGACTACACTTTGCATTTAACTGCTGCTATTCAAATGTAAGCAACGATCGCGAAATATCAGGCTCGTGCAGTCACAATGTTACATCAATAATAAGTGAAATTCGAGCAAATGATACAATTTTACAGCTTTTGTGTAAATGTGAGCAGCGAAGTAGTAAATTTACATTATTTTTGCTAAGGTTTACAAAATACTATTTATTATTCAGTTGATTTGGTGTAAAAGCAAAAAATGCACATCTAATGTATAAAAAAAATTGTGATTCGCTATTTTAAACAGAAAAATGAATATATTTCCTATTATCATAGAATTAATTTTAGACCCACTTTTTAGAGTGTAGTAAAATTGTAGTCATTTAGTCTTATTTTCCATCGGTGGAGCTTGCTTTTTGGCTTCTTGAAATTTGCTAACCAAACTAGAGGTCCATGATCTGTGCGGGTGGTGAACTGTACGCCGAAAAGATAAGGTAGAGAAAACGGAGTTGCCCAAACAATAGCTAATAATTCTTTTTGAATGGTTGCATAGTTTCTCTCTGTGTCGTTAGATGTTCTACTGGCAAAGGATAAAGAATGTCCATTCTGAGGTAAAACAACGCCCATTGCTGTATCTGAAGCGTTTGTTGTGTAGTTAAATTTTTGTTTAAAATCAGGATAATGTAAAATTGGATAATTAGCTATGAGTTCTTTTAACTTTTTAAAAGCTGGAATGCATTTAAGATCTTCTGTGTTGATGACTTTATTTTTTTCAAGACGTCGGTGAGAGGTAAAACTATTTTGGCATAATTATTTATAAATGTCCGATGGTAACCGGTTATACCAAGAAATGGTATAATTATTTTTGTAGTGTCTGGTATTTTAAGACTTTTCATCACATTTATTTTGTCATTATACTTTTAGTTGTGTTATACTTTTCGTAGATAAACCATGACCTAAGTAGTCGGTTTCCTTGGAAAATAATTTACATATGTTAATCTATACCTTTAACTGATATTTTCTCAATTGTCTGAATATTTTTTTTTATTATGCTCCATTTCCTGCAAGGAGGTTGCAAATATTACAATATTATCGAGATATACGGAGAAAGTTTTATTAATCCTCCGAGAACACACCTATTTTTTCGATCATCGAGAACAATTGGGGTCAAATTGACCCCAACCACTTTTAAACGTCTATAGAATCGCCGCCACAGAAGATTTTCATTTGAAGAAATTTGTAGGTATAGACTGAGACCTCTTTTAGTAGTTCTCATCCATTAGAAGTGCCTTAAGGGGGAAAATACATGTAACTGCTAAAAAAAATCGATTTTTTTATGACATCAAAATGTTTGAAATGCTCTTAAAATAAACCAAAACAAGTTTTGAAGCGATGTTCTTATTAGTTCTCGACTTATAGTCAGTTAAAGGTAGCGTGGCGTTCCCCAGGTCGGTGGAGCTTTAAAACTTTAAATGCGTTTTTCTCAAAGTAGTACTTTTTCAACTGCCGTACAAGATATCTAAAAAAATATTGAATCGATCCGGTTCAAATTTATACCACATCTACAAAAGAGTATTATCTCCTCGTTGAACCTAAATTTTATTGAAATTTCAGAAAAATAGTTTGTTTACTAATGTTTAAAGTGTGATTTTTTTGAAAAATAATCGGTTTTTATGTTTAATCTATATGTTTAATGTAAAAATTTAAATATTTTTGTAAATTTTATTGGTTCACCTATGAATTACATATTTCATCAGCATATTTTTTTTTCTCTGAATGTTGCAAGTTCCCCGGAAAAGGCGTTAAGCTATACGAGGCAGTTTTTGATGTGTTTTTTTTTTCATTCGCTCGCATCGCCGCCATTTTGTGTTGAAAAATTATTAAAAAAAAGATTTTCATTTACTGTGAAGCATGTATTTTAAGGATTTAATATTAAACATTTTCTGAATGAACAATGTATATATTTTAATTCAGTCTGAAATTAGCAATTTTTTTTCGATTTTACATGTATTTCCCCCTTAAATGTCCTAAGCATGCCTAAAAAAAAATTGGCAAAAAAACAGTTTTATCGAAAATCAGCTTTTTTACAAAAAAATTGTAGCTTTTTCAATTTTCAATATTTTTGGCTAAAAATTTAGGGGGATACACTCAAGGTATGATAAAATCATAAAAAAAATTAGCCATATAGTGACCCTTAAAAAAAGTATTTATTTTGCATATTTACGGTGGCGATTGTGAGGATTTTAAAATTTGCACATTTAAAAAAATATCATAACTTTGTCAGTTTTCAATATTTTGAGCTAAAAATGTATATGGACACTCTCAAGACATATCAGAATAATAAATTAGCCCTATGTAAAGGGTTGCAAAAAAAGTGTAATCTTTTGAATAATCAAATTCTGATTGCTTCGAGACATGGGCGTCTTCGGAGGAATCACTGTCGCCAAAATTATTATCATTGTCTTCAGCTTACAAATTATTGCGTACACTAGATCGCCGATTATACGTCTTATTGCTAAAAACAAAAAATAAAAGCACTTGCAAACTTATTTTTTGGCTTTTTTAAATTAATCTATCGATTTATAAAGTAAAAAAAAATTTAATGTTTACCTCAAAATTACGTCGAGTACATATGGGGTCTATTTGACCCCTCAATCTGCTTCAAATGCTTCTCAACGACGACTGACGACTTGGGACTGTATGCGAACGGTGTAAACTTATAGTCAAGACACAGAAATACACTTAGGAGCCTATAGTACCCCCCTTTGCCCGCAGGCCTAAGCGCTGCGATCGGCCAAAAAGATCGCTGTATTCTCGAAGGGTTAATATAGTATCGAAAGACCTCGTTTATCATTCGCTGGAACGTAGATGGAACATTTTTTTAGTCCAAAACGCATTCAAATAAACTATTTATGTCCCTGTGGCATTGAAAATGCTGTTTTATGACGGTCACTTTCTATTACCTCTATCTGGTGAAAGCCTTTGGCTAAATCCAAAGTGGTAAAATATTGAGATTTCCCCATTTTGTCGAAAATACTTTCCATGTTTGATAAAGAATATTCGTCCTCAATTGTTTCGTCATTGAGTTTACTATTGCAACTCTCCATTTTGTTTTCCATGAAGTGTCCATTTTTTTCAGAACAACCCATATAGAAGCATTATAGGGAGATGTTGAATGTTGGATTATGCCTTGTTTCAGCATATGACTAATTTGTTTGTTTACTTTGTGGGGGTAAGGAACTTCACAGCCAGAGATTTCACCAAGAAGATTGTGGAACACGAGTTGATTTGTAAATAGCTTCAGGAGAGTGTAGAAATAAAGCAGTATATATTTGAATCTCAACCGAGTTGTTTTAAATTGGTTCAGTATCCTAAAGTGGTGACCGCGACGTACGAGCAACATGCCTAACGAAAATTTGCTTGACGTCCGGGACACACACCAAAGCTCAGGAAGCGACACACCACAACCGGAGCTGCATAGCGTGGCAGCAATCAAGTTGCCGCCGTTCTGAACAATCCAGCCAGCGCTCTGGTTCACGCGAATAGAGGCGCAGTTTCGAGCCCACAAAGTTAGGGACGACAGTACTAGATTTGAAAAAGTTATATCCAAATTAGATATGGTTGTGCTGACGCAGATCACAGATCTAGTGGAAGCGCCACCATAAAATCGTAAATACGGCGCAATCAAAAATTGACCTATTGCGGCGTATGGTAGCTCGGACGACCAACGTATGCAAAAACTGCTTCACGGTTTCGAAGCGGGGAATCAGCGCCCATCACAGCTTTTGCGCTCCATGCAAAGTACAGCCAGAAAGAAGTAAACGGAGGCGATACTGAAAGTTATTTGGTTGGAGCCTCTTTCAACTAGTATTCGCTCGATTCTGGCCGCATCAGCTGCACTTTCACTAGATAGCCTAGCTGCAGCATCTAATCGCATAAGTGACAGTACAGCAGCTCCGAATCAAATCGGGCGACACAAATTGTCACAACTGTCGCACATCGAAACGGTTACCTCGACAATCATTGCCGAGATCCGTTTGAAGCTCAACTCAAAACTATTGATTTTATCATCGCTGTTACGGTAGAGAAGCAAGACGGTGCCACCCACCATGCACTTTTGACAGGACGTCGGGAAATGCATACCGTCACTAATCGTGCAGGTGGGCATCAGTGGCGGAAGAACAAATCGCCTGATAATTAGTGAGGACCAAACGAAGTTCAAATTTTTAGTTGACATGGGGGTTGATTTCTCAGCAGTGTTCGTGTCCAAACAACGTAAACAAAGACAATCATCGCCATTTAAGCTTTTTGCTGCAAACGGAAGCACAATAAGTACGTTTGAAACCGAACGTGTTACTGTATTATTAGGACTAGGTCGTTCGCTTGATTGAGAACTCCAAGTGGCATCTGTTTTGCGTCCAATATTAAGTGCGGATTTTCTTCGACATCATGGATTAATTTTCGACCAAAAAAATCGTAAGTTAATGTACCCCGTGACAGGAAATTCCGCGGTAAGATGGATCAGTCTGTCTAGTTGGTCATCCATACGTACAGTCTCCGAACGCTCAGTGTTCCATACCTTACTGAGACAGTTTAACGAAATCATAAATTCCGCAACGGCAAAAGCAACAAAAAAAAACACCATTTGAGCCACCACATCATAACAAAGGTCCTCCGATAGCCGACCGCCCACTTAGGCTCACTCCGGACAAATTAGCTATGGCTAAGGCAGAGTTCAAGTACTTTCTGGATGGAGGCCTATGTCGCCCATCCAGTAGCCCGTGGGCAAGCCCGCTACACTTAATACCGAAAAAAAGACGGCACTTGGCGACCTTGTGATGACTATCGGTGGCTTAACGCCCTAACCCAACCCGACAGATATCCGATGTTGAATGTCGAGGACATCATGGGTCTTGGAGCAAAGGAACAAGCATTTTCAAAGATCGACCAACTTAGAGCGTTTTACCAGCACTGCTGTCGTGACTGCTGTCACGACCGTCTTTGGCCTTTAAAAATTCACAGCAATGACATTCGGTCTCAAAAACGCTGCTCAGTCTTTTCAGAGGCTGATGAACTAAAACCTTAAGGGTCTTGATTTCTGTGCATTTTACGTGGTTGACATTATCGTCGCATCTTATTCAGAGAAGGAACACTTGGATCATCTTCGTGCAGTTTTCGAGGAGTTGAGACAAGCTGGAATTGTGATAAATACTGCGAAATGCACTTTTGGCGTCAAAAGCATTAAATATTTGGGGCATGTCTTCAATAAACATCGAGTGGAACCACCGCAGTCACGAGTATCTGCGATACGTAACTACTCGAAACCCATGACTATTTAAAAACTACGCAAGTTTCTCGGAACCATAAATTTTTACCGGCGATTCGACCCAAATGCAGCCAAATTGCAAGCACCATTAAACAAATTCCTCATAAATTCAAAGAAAAATGACAAAACTGTCATTCATTGCAACATGGATGCGGAAAAGGCGTTCGAGGAATGCAGAAACTGTCTGGCAAATGCAATCTTATTGGCGCGTTATCAACACGCCAAATTCACCAAATTAGTTACGGATGCATCAGATACCGCCATTGGCGTCGTAATGAAGCAGTTTCAAAATGGAAAATGGCTCCCGCTAGGATTTTTTAGCAGGAATGTACCCTCACAGCTGACACCCATGAACATCTGGCAGTAAACAGCATCGGGCATTACTACTTTTTATAAACACAATCATCATGGCTCTTGTTTTGTTGACATTGACATGTACACAGTGTAATATTTTTGAAAGAATATATGAAACAAGTGATGTATTTTAGAAAACTAACAACGGTTTTTCAATTACATTTTGAACACGGTATATTGCGGCTACAATAAATGGTCCGTCAAGCCGGATTACAAGTGGATGCCTTCAGATTATAATCTGCATCGTGCGGATTCAACATGTGCGGAACAATCATGGCATATGAAATTTAGTGTGAACATTCAAACTAGTGCGGAAAAAGACATTTTGCGGAATAAGCAGTAAATCAGTGCTGTTAACTGACATTTTAAGGCACGGTAATATAGTGAAAAGACAGCGAGTAACATAATGGCGAACATTACTAAGCTAAAGCGGGCACGCACGTCACTCAAGCATGCCACTCAAGACGTAAATTAAGCAGAAGTGCGGTGTAGAGTCGACCATGTGGAAAAAACCTTCCTCAAATTCGAGGGAACCCAATCCAATTTTGAAGCAGCCATTTCAGATGACAGCGGAGTGAGGAAGCTATTGCAGAAGAAGATAACGTTTGCGAAGCCATGGAAGAGGCTTATTTACGAGGCAAGGCGGCATTGCTAAAGAGGCAAATGACTTTCAGAACGGCGTCAACAAAAGCGGAAGGTGACAAACACAGCGGTAGCGGATCTGACACACACGGTAACATGCGGACAGGAATGATTCGGTACCATGATCGAGAAATTGTCATTAGCTTACACTAGAAATAATGCGGGCATGGCAGTGAAATTGCCCACTGTAAATATACCGAGGTTTAGCGGATAATATGAGGAGTGGATATCCTTCCATGACCTCTTCCAGAATCTCGTAGACGGCAGTCCTAACCTATCTACGGTACAAAAGATGCACTATTTAAAAGATGCACTTGTTGCAGAAGCGGCTTCGACCATCAAATAAATGGCGATTTCAAAGCGAATTTCAAAGCGGCGTGGAATCAACTTAAGGCGCGATATCACAAAACAAAGTATATAACAGACATCCACTTAAAGCGGATGATCGAATATCCATCCATTGCGAGAGCAACGGCACATGACATTCAACAATTAGTAAATACGTTCAAAGAAGCTTCCAAAGCACTAGAAGCGATCAATTATAACACCGAAAATTGGGATTGCTGGCTGGTGTAAATAGCAGTGTCTAAGTTGGACAACATGTCACGGCAACACTGGGCTGGGCAGTCGGCATCGGACGAGAAACCATGGTTCAAGGATCTAATAATATACCTTGAAGAGCGGCAGCACGAGCTACAATCCTACGTGCATTTGTCAGGACGGATACCACCACATCAATTACGTGTCTTCCCCCCCTTGACGGGACGTTACCACAGCAGGTAACACGAGTGACAACATTAAGTGTCCACATTGCGGCAAAGCACATGCGTTATATCGGTGCAACGGCTTTTTACAACTTACCGTAGAACAGTGGAAAAAAGCGGTGTTACAAGCTAATGTATGCTACAATTGCCTGATACTCGGCCATCTAGCATCAAGATGCCGAAGCATCAGGTGTAGGATATGTAAAGGCGGACACCATACCTTATTGCACGATTCTCGGGGTTTTATTACAAAGGATAGCAAACCAGTTTACGCAAAACCCACAGAAGGGGCCTACGGCGAGCGGCAACAATTCACGGAATGACGAAACTCGAGACTCACCCAAACATATGTTTTACCAACGGCGGTAGCGGAACAAAAATTGCAAAACGAAATCAAACCACCATGTCGGCTACTTCTCGATTTGACTTCAGAAGTCTCATTAGTAACGTGAAGCACAATCAACATTCTTCAACTAGACTGGACACCACTTGCGGTTTCTATAAACGGAGTATCTAATCAGCGGAACACCATAACAAGCTGTGCGACGAGCCTAACATTGCAATCAAGGTAGGGAACAAAATTGATCGACATAGCGGCGCTCATCGTCAACAAAATCTTTGGTCAAGTACCACCAAGATGGTTAATCTTCGGAGAACAGGCCAAAACATTTAATTATCTTCAGTTAGCGGATCCACATTTCTACAAGCCGGCACCAATCGATATTTTAATCGGAGCTGATCCTACACTACGGGTATTCACTGGCGGTGCTATTAAACTTGATCAGCAATTTATTGCGCCGTTGGGTAATAACGGGTACAGCAGATCCTGAACCAGCGGCAACCAAACCAACAGTAACATCGGTACAAATCAACGACATCGACAACCGCAGTAAAGAAATCATTTTAAAGCGATTCTGGGAACTGGAAGTGGTAGCAGAAACACATTCACTCACACAAGACAAAACAACATGCAAAACACACTACCTGGCTACTACAAAATGCATACACGGAGCCTACTTGGTGTGGTTACCTCTTAAGAAAGAAAGGCAAATACTTGGCAAGTCAAGAACTCAAGCGGTACGAAGACTTCATCACCTGGAAACACGGTTTGTCAACGACGTCAATCTGCGGCGGGATTACAACAAATATATGCCGGAATATATTGCCTTGGCGCACATGACACAGCTCAAGGAACGTACCTACATACCTCATCATGCCGTTATTAAACCATCAATCACGAAGACGAGGCTACGAGTTGTTTTCGATGCGCCGGCCAAATCATCAACTGGATTTTCAGTCAACGACAATCTGTTGGTCGAACCTACTATACAAGCGGATATCGTAGCAATACTCGGGTGATTTCGTACATTTCGAATTGCAATGACAGTGAACATAGAGAAAATGTACCGTCTTAATAAGCGTCTTAATAAGCGGTGAAGACGCAAACTACCAGAGAATAGTCTGGAGATTCTCTACTGAAGAAGCGGAAACTGACTATAAGTTAAACACTGTTGTTACATATGGCACGGCGTCCGCGGCGTATCAGGCAATTCGTACTTTATACCAAATAGCGGATGATGAAAGTCACATCTCACAGCAGGCAGGGGATTTCATCAAACAAAACATTTACGTTGGCGGAGTTGAAAGCGTAGAGGCGGCTACTAAATTGAAGCGTAAAATTAGCTAAATGCTGCAAAATGGCAGTATGATACTTTGCGGATGGAGGTCAAATGAACCACGGTTGTATGAAGCGGAAGAACTTATCGTATTATTCGACAGTGAGAGCACACCGGTATTCGACTTACAATAGAATCCACGCGCAGATACCTTCGGATTCAATATCCAATCAACAATTCCATCTCGGCTAACATAGCAGACATTTCTTTCAACTTCAGCTAATTACGTGGACGAGACCGCGTGAATGTAAAAAAAACTCTAGCGCACCTGAACCGCTAAAAAACTAATTTTCGAAGAAATTGTCTTTGAGTGACAATGTGGAAAGACGTAATACACGTTTTTTGTAGAATCATATCAACCATTCCTCGTTCAAAGCAACAGAAATAAACTATAACACAAATGATGAAAATGTTCATTTTCCCAACGAAGCAGCAACAAGTTAACCTTCACAAGCTCATATTTAAATCAACTTATCTTTTGAATTTCGTTCTCATCGGAGGATTTCGTCGAAAGCTTTAGCGGTTAACGTTGTTTGAAGCTGCCATCCAAAAAATGTTCAATACTCGGAAAATTTAAAAATTGGTTTCTTAGTTTTATTGCAAATGTTTTGCATATGTGTATGTAATTTGAAGCATCTGTTGATGCAATAGTTACGAAAATGGCTAAAGCTCGTTACCCTGTGTCAGCAGCAAAGCAAAATATACACCAAATCTGCTTCACGTTAAACTAAACCCAACCAATAAATTTCGTTTCGATTGAATCACTGCGCTAGAAGTTATACGGGTGAAAAATTTTTTAGGGTTACCACCCACAAAACTTTTCAAATTTTTAAAGCGTTAATATTTCTTGTTAATTTTCATTGCAGGATCGTTCCCATTTTCAAATCTAATGACATAATCGCGCAGAAAAGAAATTCCAAAAATTTACAAAAATGGTCATAGCTGGCAGCCCTTTCACGATTTTTGTGCGAAATTCCTATCAAATTTGGCTCACATTAAAATGTATTTACTGCATAAACTTCATTTTGATACCATGACTGCACCGGAAGTTATAGGGAAAGAAGCTTTATTTTGCTGAGCAAATTTGCAAGTCTTCTGAGACAAAAATCACCATAGCTGGCAACCCTATTCTAAATTTTCAGCCAAATTTTCACCAAATGTTACCTTAAGTAAGATCTAAATATTGTGTGAACCTAGATCAAATCTGATGGCTGAATCGGAAGTTATAGGCCAAAAGCCGGCTTTTTTTCTCAGTGATTTTTCAAGATGGCACCACTGCCACAGGATTACCCGCATTTCAAAATCACTTCTATCAGACCTGGTCCTAATTGATACCAACATGTTCTGTGAATTTCATTATGATCGGATAATCCGGTCGTCAGTTCTCGTGAACAGAACTTTCGAGTGCTGAAAATAGAGGTAATTTAGTGATGGGTTGCCGTTCTTGGGCAAATCGGAATTTTCAAAATTTCAAATTGGCATGATTAACAAACGTTAAAATTTATCAATGATTTGATTTTTTTGTCAAAAATCAAAAATTTTTCAGCAGGTTCAATGATTTGAAGGATTTTTTTTCAAGAGCCTGCCGCAGCTACAGGGTTACCCGCACTACCTTGAAAATCCATGTCTATTAATTTTTAGTCAACATCAATACGCTCTGCAAATTTCACGATGATCCAATGTTTTCGTCAGAAGTAATGACAAATCAAAATTTGAGAAAATATCCTTGCCTACTTTTAGGCACGCTGCACCCACACACGGCTCAAAATTTCCAATTCTTTACCATAAACAAGCTTAGAACATAATAAGTTTTCATTTCCAATACTTTTTTTGAACAAAAATTCACGCTGCTTTTAAATATAGGAGTACCTCAGAATTCACTAAAACGCTCGCCACCGCCAAAAGGTTTAAGATATCTGAATTTTAGCAAATCGTGGACCTACCTACTAAATACATCTACGTTCTCCGAAAGTTTCAGCTTCATCAGATCGGCCACTCTAGAGATTATCTCCCTTAATCATTTTGAATATATATATATATATATATATATATATATATATATATATATATATATATAAATATATATATATATATATATATATATATATATATATATATATATATATATATATATATATATATATATATATATATATATATATATATATATATATATATATATATATATATATAAAGAAATATGAATTTTCGGCGAAACGAGTTTAATACTACTTTTCTTCGAAAATTAGTAAAAAAAGATTCACTTATAGTTTCACACAGGAATCCTCTGAATTCAAATGAAAGGCGAGATTTTTTATTATTTAAACGACGGTTCTTTATTTTCAAATGGAATGGAGGATAGATCCATAATCAACTATGTACGACAACTGGGCGAGAAGTTACCTGACCCGCATCTTTTATTAGATAATATTCGCTGACACCGCGTCTGGTTTTCTAGAATTGTCTAGGAATGTTTTTAAGTCTAGCCAGACGGTGTCCGTTTTCCGCGCTTCTAGAGTTTCTGCTTCTAACGGAGAATATGCAGATTCGTGGGATTGTTTTTTATTGTGTGGATGTGCTGACGCTTACATAAATTCTCCCCCTTTTGACGTTGAATGCACCTGAACTCGATTTTTAATTTTGACTATAAGCTTGTTTTGGTTACGAAAATAAAATATTAATAGTACAATAACTATTACTAATACACAAATTAAAGTTACATTTATGCTTATATTTGTATTTTTATGGATTTTAAGTTCTTCGATTGTCTGTGTATTTTGTATGTTTTGAATAATGATATCATCCAAAGTCAATTTATCAGTAAAATTTGAAGAATTTGGATTATGATAGTAAAATCTTTCGTTCTTTTTATGTTCAATATTTGAAAAATAGTTTATTTTTTTAATTATTGAAGGTTTCCTTTCATAGTTAAATTTCTTGTATCACATGTTTGGTTTAATATCTAATTTTCAGCGATTTTAATTACAACCGTTTCTTTATCAAGTTCCAATATTTCCGTGTTTGAGCGTTTAATTAGTTTGCAGCTATTGCTATATAAACAATGTTTCGTACTTTTAAGTTCGTTAAAATACTTATTCTTTTCATATGTATAAACTAGGTTTCCAATTGTAAAGACTATTTCGTTTTGATAATCGATTTCCTTCTTTTCTTCATTTGGAGTTGGTAATATAATTTGAAGTTGGACATTTACGAATTCCGTAGGAATCTTTAAAGCCAAAATTAAAATACTTTCTTGTGATTTGCAAAATCCAACTTTTACAAATTGTAATTTATTTATATCTATGTTGTACGATTTAATTTCCTCGTCAGTGAGAATGTTGGAGTGTAACATGCCATAACTCGCGGATGCAATGTTATCTTGTATGTGGTCAACTCGACTTTTCAGGATTTGAATTTTAAATATCTGGTCATAATATATGTAATTTGCAAAAGTGTGGTTTAAAATACTGTTTACTTGGTTCATTATTGTATGTCGGTCTCTATTTGCTATGTTTCCAAGTTTTTTGATTGTCTCACTAAAGTTTTTGTTTATTACTATTTGTTTATTAACAGTTTCAATGATATTATGGTTATTGGTATCGATTGTTTTGAGATGTTCGTCTCTGTTTTTTCTGTCTGGGTCGTCCATTGTTCCAAAAAGCCAATTTTGTGCGTTTCCCACTAGATTAATAAGTCCTCGTTTCTGTCTTTTGTCAAAAAGTGTCAGTGTTCTGACTTTGTAAGTTAAATGTTCCGAGTTCTGTTATTACAAGTTCTTTCTGTTGTCCGTTTAAATGTTCTGCATTCGCTCTGAATTCCTTAATTACGCTTAAAATTTCCTTAGGGTTTATTATATGTAAAACAATATTGGATTTTATGGGAAATTCGGCATTATCTAATTGAATTTGTGTGAATCCGGAGTTATCTTCAATTTTATGTATAGTCATTTGTCCGTTTGTTGGAGTCAGTACAAGCAGTATTATTGAGAGTAATGTAAGAACTTGCTATAAAAATGAATGAATGAAGAAAGGTTGGTTTATTTTAAATTAATGAACTGATTTTAAAGGTATATAGTAAACAAGATTTAGAGCAATAATTTTCCCTGAATTATTTCAAGTATCATTTTCTTCCGAATGTATGGAATATTTTGCTGTGTAAACGCGATTTGGCGAATTCTGGAAATATTTTCTGCAATGCTGCAGCTAAAAACACCGCAATCATTCCCGTTTTCCTGTAGGGGTGTATTTTCTAATTCTATTTTAGTAAAACCTGACAGATCAATTGGTATTTCTCGCTTACCTAAAAAATTTTCTAAGACTGCTGAAATTTGCGGGTTGGGTACTCCTAATGAGTCATCATACTTAATTGTTTTCTGTGGAAAATCGATAACGCTGATCACCCAGTGGTTTAAATTTAAATGGATTGGTATTAGCAAAATATCAAAGTCGAAAATGTTCATGAAACCTAAGACAAATTCAAGTCAGTGAAGGTGGTAAAGTGCAGTGAGTTTGAAATTGACTTTATTATAACACGCCACATCATTGATCTGGTAGTGAAACAAAATTTCCAGAATGTGACAAAAATTAGGGAAACTTCTGTGCAAAGGTATCGAAACATGCTAATAATAGATGTAAATGATTAATTTGCTTCTGTTTCCTAATAAAAGAGCTGTGCATACTTCATTCTTTGCGTGAATTCATAAGTCTCTTTAAAAACATGTGCTTATGCTGTGCTTTCTGTTTATAAGTATGTTACATTGAAGTTTTTCAGCCCCATCAATTCCTGACAGCGATCAAATTTTAGGCTAGGTCAGGCAATCAAATACCGCAATAGGAGCAGATTTTCTAATCAATTAACTGGTATAGAGCTTATTTTTCAATTATAATGGTTGAAATTTTGATATTACTTGAAAAACAACGAATGCCATTGAATTTTAGCAAAATATTCTCAGAATGGAACTTCAAAGGATACATCGTGAAGACCTTTGGTTGGATATAGTATTGATTTCCTCCGCTGAATCAGTGGCAATTTTCCTGGAAAGCATGAAAAAATTGCTTGTGCAAGAGCAATTATCACATTGTTTCCATCCCTGAAAGTTCCAAACAGTAAATTTAATGGAATCGTAGGCACTTTGGAAATATACATAACAACAAATATTATTTATGCACATTTTACAGGATTTACTATGTAACCCGGAAACCAACTCAGGATATTTGGTTAATAGAATTAAAAACCTGAACGTTAAGAGACATTGCTTAAATGGCATTTTCGGAAGGTGCAAAGTAGCTAGACGAGATAGCTCATTAGCAAGCTTGATGAAGACAGCAAAGAGTTTTTCAAAAACTGCTTAGATGTTGAGCAAGCAGAACAAATCAGAGAAAAACGATCCAAAACCATCACTGCCAGAGAATGCTTTCTTCAATAGGAGCTGGACTTTATAATTGGTATGAATGAACTTTGATATTTTTCAAAACCTTATGAGTGAGTAATGTAAGATCTTAAATGATTTCCAGCTACGGTTTGGTGAGACTAAGAATTTGTTATTTAAAAAGTAAAAACTATATGATACTTAAAGCGCCTTATTTGTTAATTCCTGTTATATTGGCGTTTAATCTAATAAATTTCGAACGTGTTTTACATGTGAATCGGATGTTTTGGAAGTTTTTAACCCCATGTGTGCGCTGGGTGCCTAAAAAGAGAACGGTAAAAATTGAAAATTTTTAAATTGCGATAACTTTTGACAAATCTATTCAATCATTACCAAATTTTCAGAACATATTGATATTATTTAGTTGTAAATTCGTGTAGCTTTTCATGAGCGTGCTAGTAACTCTGAAGCTAGGGCAAGCACTGAAAGTGAAAATCTCCAAATTATCGTCTCCCTTGAAAAAATGCGGCTTTTTAAAAAAAAAACCACTCATATGTAAATTTCGTGCTTTTTTTACATAGACCAAAAAAAAAATTTCATATGGTATAACGGGCACGCCTGGTAACCCTTGCCCAATTTACCTATATTTTTAGCATCAAAAACTTCTGTTCACGGAAACTCACGATCCGATGAGCAGAATTATTTGAAATTTGCAGACTGTATTGGTCTTAAATAGGAGCGAGCTTGATAGAAGTCATTTTGAAATGCGGGCGATTCTGTGCCAGTGGTGCCATCTTGCAAAATCACTAAAAAAGATAACTGCTTTAAGCCCTATAAATTCTGATTGAATCGTTCGATTTTGACGAAATTCACAAAGTAGCTGGACCTTATTTTAAACCACGTTTGGTAGAAATTTGGTTGAAAAATTTGGTTGGAAAATTCGGTTGGAGCTGCCAGCTATGATAATTTTGGTGTCTTAAATTTGAAAAAATAAAAATTTGGAAGTGAAAACATTCAAATCATCGAATATCCTAAAAATGTCCGTTTCTTACAATAAAACAAATCTGTTTACAAATCTTATGCTTTGTCTACACGTTCAAAGTAAAACTTTGGAAATTTGATGTCGGACAAGAACGGTAACCCTCTCCCAGTTAACCTATATTTTTAGCATCAAAAACTTCTGTTCACGGGAATTCACGAACCAATTATCAGATACCATTGAAATTTACAGAATGTATTGAAATTAAGTAGAACCAGGTCTGATAAAAGCGATTTTGAATTGTGGGCAACTCTGTGCCAGTGGTGCCATCTTTAAAAATTACAAAGAAAAAAAAACTGCTTTTTGCCCTATGAAATGTGAATTAGTAACCAGATTTTCATGAAATTGACACAGTAGCTGCACCTTACTCTAAACTTTGTTTGATAGAAAGTTGGTTAAAAAATTCGATTGGTGCTGCCAGCTATGGTAATTTTTGTGTCTTTGGTTTTGAAAATTCTCTCTGGAAAATAAAACTTTTTGCCCTATAACTTCCAGTGCAATCATGAAATCAATACGAATTTCATAAAATCAATGGAACCTATTATAAGCATTATTCAGGTCAAATTTGGTTGAAAAGCCTCGATAGGGTTGCCAGCTATTGTTGGTTTTGTGTTTGTTTGCAATATCTTTATTAAGCGGTTTTATCGTAGAATTTTCAATTGGTAATGATATTGTAGTGACAATAAACAGCAAATATTAAGCTTTCGATTATTTGAAAAAACTCGCTTCAGGTAACCCTAAATTTCTTTATACTCCTATAACTTCGAATGTAATATAACAACGTGAAGCAGATGTGATATATTCTTGGCTTTGATACTGGCGAAAGGTTGCCAGCACGAGTCGGTTGTGCTACTTTTGTATCAATAAATGCTTACAGTTAGTATTCATACCGGAAACATTTACAATGAAAATAAATGACCGATGTTTCAATTCCCAAAGTTCTGCAAATTTTTCGGATCGCAGCCCCAAACACCAACTTCAGTTACAGTGCTGCAGGCACTGAGCATTTTCTTCATTGATGTTATATGAGATGCTGCTTTCAAAGTTTGGTGAAATAAGCAACTGATAACGAATATAATTAACAAGTGTTTTTCTTTCATAAACTTTGAAACCCATGCCAGTGGTAATATCTGAAACCTTCTACCATATGAGTTATAATGCATTCTTGAGACCAAAGTAAATCGTGGCATTTGAAACAGTTTGGCCGTAATAAGCAGCTCATGTGGTGGAATATGCACTCAAAACCTGCACGATTCTTCTACTGTTCTTCGAACATTAGTGTTTCTAGCGGTTCAGGTGCGCTAGAGTTTTTTTTTATTTTTCCCTGCAGCTTGATTACATACACTGCGGTAATTTGAACCACTTGGTCTGTTAACGTTGCCTAATTGAAATGATATTGATGAATATTAAAATTATCAACAGTGTATTGTGAACGCAACCTCAGCATTAAGCACTTAATGAGATTGCAAGTCGCCAAATTAAAAATTTTTATGTATCGATATATCAAACATTTTACGTATAGTGGCCTGCTGAGGATGAGCTCCATTGATTTGAGTTATTTTCTTCCCTGTATACATTGTGTATTGTTCAGCGCACATTCTTATAATAAGTCTAATACGCATTGCAAAAGTGAAGCAAGAAAGTGTTAGTAACTAAGTGAGAAATTTCATGAGAACTAGCTCTTAGCTAGCTTATATTTGTAGCTGTGCTATAATTTTCTTTAAGAGTAGCTGATCATAGTAAAACGTGGTTTGTCGTTGTTTGGGCAAATATATTGATTGTTTATGTATTAACTATATATAAGAGAAACAGTGTGTAATATTACATGGACTATAACAAATTTTCATTGTTTATTTATTCTGCGGCAAACACAAAAAATCAACCAAATACTAAATGCGATCTAAAATGCTACATACTAAACAAATTTTTTTCTACACAAGATACTCACTAAGCACTCAGTGGTAAAATGTCAGCATATATATAAAGATGCATTTGTTTTCTAATTGTTGAATATGGTTTTACTAACTGATAACTAATTTGCCTTAAAAATTAAACCATATCCTTGCTTGAAATTGTTGGCATTTTTATGATAACATAACATGTGTTCGCTTTTTGAGGAATTGTATTTACTTGTTCACCCCCGTTAGTAGTCATGATTACATCTTGCCCATCGTTCATCTCTTCTTGTCCATCGTTTATCTCATCTTGAATATTGTTGCCGAAAGGTATCTATAGAATTAAGAAAAATAAAGGGAAGAATTTTTTGAATATTTTCTTTTCTTACTGCATCACTCGAAGATTCCATTCCACTAAAGATGGTCCCCAGTTCGCTTGCTCAGAACTAACGTACTTTGACGGCAGCTGTGAGGAAAACAAGAAACTATTACACTTATTCCCTTATCAATCATCAATTGCTAAATAACATGGCAATCCAAAAAAAGTAGTCCAAATTAATCTGTGTTGCAAACAATATTGTACGCAGCATGCAATACAAATAAATTTTTATATCATTTTATTTTCGCTCGGAGTCTGCTCCGAAACTATGTATGCGCTCTACTGCTTTGTGTTTTTTCGACAGCAATTAAAATGGCTACCAGAAAATTCGCGGCAAATGTGTAAACAATATTTAAAAGGGCTCAAATAGGCTCAAATATATAAAGTTTGCGAAATTCACAAAATTTTGCAAAACACATCGTTTGCTTATTCCTTACTTGTGATAAAAACTCCAAGTTTCCGAAATTTCAAACTATTGTCACAATTCGGCTCAACACACTTCATTGCAAAGATTAATGCAATTGCACAGTTTTCAAACACTTTTTTCAAACAAAACTCGCAATTTTCACTTCTACATTAACGTTTTTGTAAACCGCACTAATCGAATCTACGCAAAATTAATCTATATTTAAAATAAATACAATTTTATTTGCGCACCAACTCAAATTGTTTACATTAGTTTAATTGTCATATTGACAGGAAGGACCCTTCGAATGTCTTTATGCTCTCAGCAGAGAGATAGATGAAAAACAAAACATTGTTTGGAGTTTTCTGTATCAGTTATGAATTATATATAATTATTGTATAAAAAGTTCATTGGCTATAAACCTTGGATAATTAACTACATTAAATGTTTGAAATATATAAATTTGGAATTTAATTTCAATTAATTTCATTAGATAGTTCCTAATATGCATAGAAAATCAAATGGAAAGTTGTAACGAAAATTATCTAGAAAAGTAAACGGAAGATACCAAAATCACAAGAAATATCGAAACACAGTCACAAGCAATATCGAATTCAAGTTTTTCCATTTGCATAATCGATTTTCATGTTATATTTCAGAATGAATTGAAGTACAATTTTACTTGCAAGCCAAATTGGTGACTCCGACGAAGGCACGTACGCCTAATTTTGGAGTAAGCGATGGAGTAATCGAACCGAAACAGCCATTTGCAGTTATTTCAAGGACGATACATTATTCTGAGCTGACGAAAGTGTGAGCGAATTCATCTAATTTCATCATTCAACACCACTCCCGTTTTACTCGAATATGATAAAAGCGGCGCACCAGCAACCTCAACCACCAGCATCAATAAAAGCAAATTGTCTTTGACATCACGAACGAATTCTATATTGGACAATTGGAGTAGCACGACCCGAATAAGAAGAAGAAGATATCAAGAAAATTAAAAAGAAAAAAGAAGAAAAAACTCTAGCGCACCTGAACCGCTAGAAACACTAATGTTCGAAGAACAGTAGAAGAATCGTGCAGGTTTTGAGTGCATATTCCACCACATGTGCTGCTTATTACGGCCAAACTGTTTCAAATGCCACGTTTTACTTTCGTCTTAAGAATGCATGATAACTCATATGGTGCAAGGTTTCAGATATTACCACTGGCATGAATTTCAACGTTTATGAGAGCAAAACACGGGTTAATTATATTCGTTATCAGTTGCTTATTTCACATAATTTTGAAAGCAGCATCTCATATAACATCAATGAAGAAAATGCTCAGTGCCTGCAGCACTGTAACTGAAGTTGGTGTTTGGGGCTGCGATCCGAAAAATTTGCAGAACTTTGCGAATTGTAACATCGGTTATTTATTTTCATTGTAAATGTTTCCGGTATGTATACTAACTGTAAGCATTTATTGATACAAAAGTAGCACAACCGACTCGTGCTGGCAACCTTTCGCCAGTATCAAATCCAAGAATATATCAAATCTGCTTCACGTTGTTTAATTACATTCGAAGTTATAGGAGTATAAAGAAATTTAGGGTTACCTGCAGCGAGTTTTTTCAAATGATCGAAAGCTTAATATTTGCTGTTTATTGTCACTACAATATCATTACCATTTGAAAATTCTACGATAAAACCGCTTAATAAAGATATTGCAATTAAACACAAAACCAACAATAGCTGGCAACCCTATAGTGTCTTTTCAACCAAATTTGGCCTGAATAATGTTTATGACAGGTTTCATTAATTGTATGAAATTCGTATTGATTTCATGACTGCACTGGAAGTTATAGTACAAAAAGTTTTATTTTCCTGAGCGAATTTTCAAAACCAAAGACACAAAAATTACCATAGCAGGTAGCACCAATCAAATTTTTCAACCAAATTTCCACCAAACAGAGATTAGAGTTAGGTTTAGCTTCTGTGTCAATTTCATGAAAATCTGGTAACTTATTCACATTTCATAGGGCAAAAAGCAGTTTTTTTTCTTTGTAATTTTTCAAGATGGCACCACTGGCACAGAGTTGCCCACAATTCAAAATCGCTTCTATCAAATCTGGTCTTACTTAAGTCCAATGCATTCTGTAAATTTTAGCTGTATCTGATTATTGGTTCGTGAGTTTCCGTGAACAGAAGTTTTTGATGCTAAAAATATAGGTTAACTTGGAGAGGGTTACCGTTCTTGTCCGACATGAAATTTCCAAAGTTTTATTTTGAACGTGTAGATAAAACATAAGATTTATATACAGATTGGTTTTATTGTAAGAAACGGACATTTTTTTGAATATTCGATGGTTTGAATGTTTTTACTTCCAAATTTTTTTTTTCAAAATGAAGACACCAAAATTATCATAGCTGGCAGCTCCAATCGAATTTTTCGACCAAATTTCTACCAAACGTGGCTTAAAGTAAGGTCCAGCAATTGTGTAAGTTTCGTCAAAATCGAACGATTCAATCAGAATTTATAGGGCTAAAAACAGTTATCTTTTTTAGTGGTTTTTCAAGATGGCACCACTGGCACAGAATTGCCCGCATTTCAAAATCACTTCTATCAGACCTGGTCCTATTTAAGGTCAATACATGCTGTGAATTTCAAATAATTCTGCCCATCGGATCGTGAGTTTCCGTGAACAGAAGTTTTTGATGCTAAAAATATAGGTAAATTGGGCAAGGGTTGCCAGGCGTGCCCGTTATACCATATCTTTTTTTTTTTTTGGTTATGTAAATAAAGCACAAGATTTACATATGAAAGGCTTATTTTTGAAGAAACTGCATTTTTTCAAGAGAGACGATGATTTGGAGGTTTTCACTTTCAGTGCCTGCCCTAGCTACAGGGTTGCCAGCACGCTCATTAAAAGCCACATAAATCTACAACTAAATAATATCAATATGTCCTGAAAATTTGGTAATGATTGAATAGCTCTGTCAAAAGTTATCGAAATTTAAAAATTTTCAAATTTTCCCGTCCTCTTTTTAGGCACCCAGCGCACACATAGGGTTAAAATATTCCAAAGCATTATCCGATTCATATGTAAAACACGTTAGAAATTTATTTTATTAACTTTATTTTTGCGAAAATCATTTGTGCACGAAATAATAGGTATATTAAAAATATCACTTAAATGCCCGCCGGCGCGAAAAGGTTTACAATAACTGACATTTAAAGAGACCTGGACCTATTCTGCATATACACCAATGTATCCTGAAAGTTTCAGCTCAATCGAATGGCGCGTTCCCGAGATTATCTCACTGAAATTTTTTGTACATATATATATATATATATAAAGAAATATGAATTTTTGGCCGAATCGATTTTAATACTAATGTTCTTCGAACATTAGTAAAAACAATCAATCTAATGATTTCCATCCAGTGGTAACTCCCAGAAGATTCTCAACAGACGGATCATCACGAAGAGCAAACGCAGCTATTACTACAGGCCAAATGAAAGAATAATTGTACAGGTTTTGTGAGTAGTTTGATTTTATAAATTTCGTAGCTTTTAAACGATAGCTTTTATGCTCCTGTTTATAACCAGGTTGATAATAGTAGTTTACTTAATCTTGGTTCAGGTAATTAATAATCACCAAAACCACAAAAGTTTTACTCACCTGCTGAAGTTCCTGCTTTGCCATCAGGAAAAAAATTAAATTGCAAATTGAAAATTTATTTATAATCACACATTATTTATCATTATATCAATAAATTACAATACACCATTTTCAGCCATCCTATTCTTTTGCCGCGTTTCGTCCGTTCCGTCCGCGCGTAAGTTCGCAATAGATGTTGATTGATAAAGAGAAAGCGATTTCCTCAGGCGCGTCCGCAATACTGCAACTTAGTGCGACGTCCGCCAAACCACCCGCGTTTTGGGAAGAACAGCCAACTTTTTGGTTCTCACTATTGGAAAGCCAATTTGCAAAAGCTGGTATTAAGAGCTTGGAGACAAAATATCACTATGTGATCTCCTCGCTGGGTTCGGCGGAGTTGAAGGTGATTAGGAACGTGGTAGCGAGTCCTGACCCAGAGTTTCCGTATGAGGTCCTCAAGAGGGCACTAGTATCACGGTTTTTGGCTAGTGATTCCGGAAATTTGAAACACCTCTTGGTGAACCTGAGTTTGGGAGAACGTCAACCTTCGCGGCTGTTGGGGAGATGAGACAGCTGGAGGGTTCTGCGGTAGGTGATGGTTTGCTGAAGACCCTCTGGCTGCAGCAGCTTCCAGAACAGTCACAAGCTATCTTGGCCTGTTCTCCGGAGGTCAGCATTGAAAAACTTGCGGAGATGGCCGACAAGGTTGCTGATTGCTTGCTTAGGCTCAGCAACACGAAGTCGCCATTTCCGCACAGCAGCCAGGGGTGGCAGAGCTCACCAGACATGTGGCTGTCCTTACGAGGATGTTTAGTCAGCACCTGCAAGCACGGTCACGGTCTGAGTCCAGAACCAAATATCACTCTCACTCGTAGTCACGTTGCCTGAGCCAATCCAGACAAATTCGGCGCCTACAAGGCTGAACCAAAAAACTAAGTCACCCTTCTCTTCAGACGGTAAGACAACGTGACTTATCACCTAGCTGTCATCGACAACTTGTCATTCACGACAACTTGTCTAAACAACATTTCCTCATTGATACAGGTGCAGATATTTCGGTGGTTCCAGCACCTGCAACCGGAAAACTTCCATCTTCTGGTATGCGACTCGCCACGACAAAACAGTCAACCATCAACACCTATGGACGAAAGGTGATCAAACTAGACATGGGACTCCGTCGTATGTTTTCATGGGATTTCATCATTACCGATGTCTCTAGACCCATTTTAGGCGCAGAGTTCCTCTGCCACTATGGACTAGTCGTTGACTTGGCAAACGCTATCCTTTGGATTTTCTTACTTCGCTTTCATCGAAAGGCACGTACATTTGGTACAAAGGTCCATAACTTAGTGTTTTGTTTGAGGAACCCTCTGATCCATGGATACATGCCGTCCTCAACAAATACCATGCAATCACGGTCAACACAGGGTTCTCACAACCCTGTCAACACAAGGTGACACACCACATTTTGACCACAGGCCCTCCAATAGTATCGAGATCACGTCGGCTTACACCTAATAAGCTCGTGGCGGCCAAAAAACGATTTGATTTCCTGCTATAGCAGAAAATATGCCACCCCTCAAACAGCAGCTGGTCTTCTCCAGTACACATGGTTCGCAAGGCTAATGGGGAATTGGGCCCTTGCGGCAACTACAGACGTTTTAACGCCACAGCCACCCCGGATAGATATCCGATCCCCATTATCCAAGACTTCTGTCATGAATTATTTTTATTTTATTTTATTCATTAACCAAGCAAGGTACAAGTTACATAAACAATACAAAGCAACATAGAAAGTCGAAAACTTAATATGAGTATATAAAAGTAATACGAAAAAAAAAATTAAATAAATCAAATAATTAACAAATAAATCAATAATAATAAATAAATAACGAATATATAAAACATTGACAAATAGCTTAACATAAGGAGTTGCGGATGGCTTGGTAAAGGGAAGATTTGAAGGCTAATTTTGAGACCGTTGGGGAATACAGATTACTTATGCTATTGAATATCCTGCAGCATCTATTAATCGGCTCATAAGCTGCGTAAGTAGTGGAATGTGGATATTCCTTAAGAAAACTAGAGGACCTGGTGCTCCTTACAGGGTTATTTAACACCATTTTATTATTGAGGAACTCAATTTTGATAACGCCTCTAATGACGTCAAATGTGAAGTGGCAATAAGTTTAGGTGACCCAATCGAAACTCATAAGGAGGAAGGGCGCTAAAATCGTAAGGGTTGTATAGATCTCTCAATGCGAAAAGTAAGAATTGCTTTTGTATGGACTCGAGTCTGTTACTGTGGGTCTCAAAAGCCGGATTCCAGCAAATGGAAGCATATTCGAGAATGGGGCGTACAAGTGAGATGTATAAGGATCTTGTGACCCACAGATTACAAAATTCCTTTGCACGCCTTTTGATGAAGCCTAACTGTTTGTTTGCACGGGAAAGCATTTTATCATAATGCAAGGTGAAGCGGAGTCTCTCATCCAAGATAACACCAAGGTCAACAACGTTTTCAACTCGAGCTAACAAATTATTGCCGAGGAAGTACGTATTGTGTGAGACGGTGTGTTTTCGGGGAAAACTTATAACTTGGCACTTAGCAATATTGAGCGAGAGCTTGTTTTCATTGCACCAATGATCAAGTGAATCAAGTTTAGATTGGAGAAAGAGTGCATCGGATTTAGATTTAATGATGTGATAGACTTTGAGATCGTCGGCATAAAGTAAATGAGGTATATTTGCTAGGACGTCAGATAGGTCAGAAATGAATATATTAAAAATTACATTACATGGCAAAAACATACTTTCCACTATAGACCTGATTAAGGCCTACCATCAAATTCCAGTTGTGTCGAACGATATTCCAAAGACCGCCATCTGCACACCTTTTGGACTCTTTGAGTTCACCCGAATGACTTTCGGACTTTGCAATGTGGCACAATCGTTCCAACGATTCATCCATGAAGTCTTACACGGATTAAAATTCTGTTTTATTTACCTTGAAGATGCTCTTCCAAAGAAGAGCATCTTGTTCACTTAGAACAAATTTTCAAACGATTAGCGGACCATGGTCTTATAATCAACATGAAAAAACGCCATTTCCTTGATCAAATTCTTAGGTCATGAGATTTTGCCGAAAGGCATTAAGCCCTCCCCAGATTGGGTTGAGGCAATATCAACAGCTTAACTCCCCAAGATGGTTAAAGACCTAAGAAGATTTTTGGGGATGGTCGAAGTTGATAGAAGTTTATCGTCGCTTTCTTCTTCACACAGCTGAGATGCAGCAACCACTTAATGCCTATCTTTTTGGCTCCAAGAAAAATGATGCTAAGATAATCGACTGGTCAATAGCAGCTAGCAAAGTTTTCGACCAAGTCAAGACTGGTTTAACAGAAGCAACTCTATTGTCCTTTCCGGATTCAAACGCCGAGCTTGGTGTATTCTAAGAAGCTTCTGATTCCGCCATCGGGGCTGCTCTGCAGCAAAAATGTCAAGGCTCTTGGCAACCCCTTGGTTTTTACTCGGCCAAATTAAGCGACGCACAAACAAAGTATAGTGCATACGACCGCAAGCTCTTAGCGGCTTATCAGGGCATACGTTACTTCGGATACTTTTTGAGGACCCAAAGGTTGACACTGTACACCGACCACAAACCACTGACTTTTGCTTTTAAACAAAAGCCAGAAAAGGCCACACCTCGTCAATTTAGACATTTAAGTTATATAAGTGAGTTCATTTCAGACATTCGACATGTCTCTGGTTGCAACAACGTTGTTGCTGACGCACTCTCTCGTCTAGGAGAAATCATTCTTCCCAGTACTCTCAACTTTGCAGCACTCGCTACGTCCCAAGCATCTGACGCAGAGTTTCAGGAGATTCGCAAGGACTCTAAATTGTTTTAAAGAAACTATCAATATTTGGCACAAAAGTCGATATTTTTTGTGAAGTGTCTGGCCCAACCATTCGATTTTATATTCCTCACACGTTCAGAAAACAGGTGTTCAACTCAGAACATAATATCGCTCATTCTGGTATTCGTGCTACACGAGCCCGCCAAATGGTTTTTTTTTCAAATTGAACACAAAAAAAATATTTTGATAAATGGTGTATTTTCATTTTTTAACATACATGAAATTTACAGCAAAGCTGTATGTTATCATCATACAAGTTGCTGGGAACGTATGGCAGTTCTCGAACCACGTATTCTCGGCTACAGTATTATTGTGGGTGTATTTGCCTTTCTTTTGGCATACGAATTGACTAGAAGCTAGTAATTCTTCCTGTAGAGTCATATATTTTTTATGTTATTTGCAGTACCGTATGTTTGGAATCAATTCAATATCGCGAAACCATTGAAGGGTTTGGGAAATTGAAATTAATGAGAAAATTGAATCTCGAGCCGCTCCGCTAGACAAGCAGAATATTGGCTGTTGACTGGCCTTATTGTTACTAATGTCATTAATAATGTTCAAAGAACATTAGTATTAAAATCACTTTAGCCAAAAACTCATACATATTTATATATATATATATATATATATATATATATATATATATATATATATATATATATATATATATATATATATATATATATATATACATATATATATATAAATATATATATATGTATATATATATATATATATATATATATATATATATTTATATATATATATATATATATATATATATATATATATATATATATATATATATATATATATATATATATATATATATATATATAAATATATATATATATATATATATATATATATATATATATATATTGCGCTTGATTTCCAACTACGAGTGTTCACATCGGTCAAATATGCACTGAGTGCTGGTGTCTGATGAGAATCAGTGAATACTTTCGAAACCACTTTGTCAAATAAAAAATTTTCTATGCATAAACAATTTTTTCAATTTGAATCATCCCGCAATAACAATTTTGAATTGATTCGGCTTCGGATGCTTATTCCGCCAAACGATCGAGTTTCCCGTATCAATATTATCTGCTTTGATGAGCTTTAGAGACGATATACGTTGTCTATGCTGATTTAT
>OX376374.1:81175436-81234187 GCA_947369275.1 Nemotelus nigrinus
CACTAATGTTCAAAAAACAGCAGAAGGTTTGTGCAGATTTTGAGCGTGTATACTACCACTAGCTACTTTAGACCAATATCACTAGCAACTTCCCCTACTTAAAACCAATACATCCTAAGTAATAAAAGACCCTAAGCCAATTTAACTTCGATGACTTCA
The DNA here is from genome assembly GCA_947369275.1 of Nemotelus nigrinus. Taxonomy (NCBI): domain Eukaryota; kingdom Metazoa; phylum Arthropoda; class Insecta; order Diptera; family Stratiomyidae; genus Nemotelus; species Nemotelus nigrinus. The sequence goes on from OX376374.1 coordinate 81,175,596, forward strand.
TCGAAAGTTACAGCCGATAGAAAGGTGTTTGGGGCTGCCGTCCGAAAAATATCCAGAGCTTAAAAAATTTAAGCATTGTTTACTTATTTTTATTGCAAATATTTGCAATGGGAATACTTAATAAAAGCATTTAATGGTATGAAAATAACAAAAACACCTCGTGCTGGCAACCCTTTAATAACACCAAAGCCAAAAATATGTTAGATCTGCCTCACGTTGTAATCAACTTATTCTGCGAATTTCGTATTGATCCGATGACTGCATTGGGAGCTAAAGGGATGCAAAAAAGTTAATGGCTACCACCCGCAAAAGTTTTCAAATTTTTTAGATCGTAATATTTGTTGCTTATTTTCACGAAAAAATCACTATGATTTCAAAATCTTATGATCGAATCGCTTACTAGAGATGTGCAAAAAACTACAAAACCAAACATAACTGGCAACCATATCATTGTTGATGCAACTAGATTTCTGCTGAGTATATTCTACAATAAGTTTAGTTTCGATGCTAAAAATGTAGGCAAATTGGGGAAGGGTTGTCGTTCTCGTCAACATGGAATTTCCAAAATTTTACTATGACTCTGTAGACAAAGCATAAGGCTTGTAAATTAGTTGCTTTTTCTTAAAGGTGAAAATCTTTCAGGAGAGTCGAAGGTTTGAAGGTTTTCACTTTCAGTGACTGCCGTAGCTACAGGGTTGCCAGCACTTTCTATATGAGAATAAAACTCAGTAGCTTAAATATGTCCGGTAAGTTTTGTAATAATTCAAAAGTTCTGTCAAATGTTATCGCAATTAAAAAAAATTTAAATCTTCCCGATCTCATTTGAGGCGCCTAGCGCACACACAGAGTTAAAAATTTCCAAAACCCTCATCCACTGTTTTTAAGAACACGTTCAAAATTCGCTTCCTTATGGAATTTTTTTTGAAAAAAACTTTTTTGTTTTTTTGAAAGCAATATTTTGCAATCTATAGCATAATAAAATATCACTCAAATGGCCGCCGGCACCAAAGGGATAAAGACCTGGACCTATTCCGCATACAAACAAATGTATGCTGAAAGTTTTAACTTAAACGAATAACGCGTTCCCAAGAAATAGTCACTGCATATATAAATATATATATATATATATATATATATATATATATATATATATATATTATATATATATATATATATATATATATATATATATATATATATATATATATATATATATATTTATATATATATATATATATATATATATATATATATATATATATATATATTTATATATATATATATATATATATATATATATATATATATATATATATATATATATATAATATATATATATATGTCAGCATGACTCATCATCTAGCCTCAACGACCTATCATCAGGCTCTGGACAAGAAAGAGAAGTGAGTCTACCGTTGACCGCCGCCGAGACCGAACAACCAACCGATCGTTGATTAATATTCGTTTGATTTATAGTCGTTAGAAGTTTATAATTAGTTTAAATAAATTACTACAAGAGTTGATTCCGTGTTTGTGACAGTTTCAGAAGTGGGATCTTTCCGAAATAATCGTATCGTGCCACCGTTAAAGTTAAAACTGTATTGTTATCGTGTTTGCAAATGTCGTCAGTAAAAGTAGACTCGCTCAACGTTAAGCAGCTACGAGCCGTGCTGCAGTCGCGGAATCGCTCTACCGCCGGAACGAAAGCCGAATTAATTAGCCGCTTAATCGAGGAACAAGGATCAGATGAAATAGGCTCTGACGAAGTTTCCATTGAACCAGTGTCACGCGGTGAGTTCGAAAAACTTCGAGAAGAAATTTCCGCCATGTCAGCTGCTCTGAAATATTTTATGGAACGCGCCACACACACTACCACCGATGCTTCATCCAATGTTGCCGATACGCCATCAGCAATATCACCCCGAAATACGTCTTCGATACCGATCGCAACCGCCACTACGAACACCCCGCCGTTGTCAACCGCAAGACCTATCTCGCCATCTACTACCACACCGTTGAACGTGAATACTGCTAAAATTTCTCCGACCAACGACGCTAGTTGTGTACATTCAAACACAAGAGATGCTACCTCGAATATGTTTCCACCATCTGCGACAGCCGTTCCAGTATCGCAAACTCATACGGGATATTCGCATATTAGTGGTCGTATGCATACAGTACGAGAAGTGAGTGAAACGTTGCCTAATTTTGACCCATCGTCGGAGCTATCACTAACATCCGCCCAGTTCGTAAAACGCGTTGACATGCTTCAACAGACATTCGGATGGGAAGACGGCCAAGTACTTTTAGCTGTCTCAGCAAATTTGAAGGGCCCAGCCAAACTGTGGTTCGATAGCCATCCAGAACCACACACAACTTGGCAGTCGCTTGCTGGCGATCTAGTCGAAAACTTTCCGAATGACATCGATGAAAGCGTAGTGCATGCTAAATTGATATCGACGGAGAGACGCTCGGGGGAAACCATAGAGGCATTTTATCATCGAATGTGTGCAATCGCTCGTCGAGGCAATTTGAGTGAAAGGACAACCGTCAAATACATTCAGACGAACCTTCGGCACACCACATTGCAGAATTCAATTGCCAGCCTCGACTTTGCAACTACGACGGAACTTTTCGCAGCCATCCGACGATTCTTCGCTAATGCTAGCAGCCGTGCAAGCGAGACACGTGATCGTGCAAGCGTAATGCTTGCGCCCCGAGAGAGCAAAAGCAGCGCAACTACAGGCACGCAGCTACAGGAGAATATGGTACGATCTACCCTCAGATCAAGCGATAGTCGTACGGCTCGTCGAGGAGAGATTGTATGCTACAACTGCTGGGGAACGGGCCACATTTCCATTAACTGCGCACAGCCTCAGCGACGGGAACGATGCGCAACATGTTCTCGGACAACTCATACCACTGATCAATGTGTGGAAAGAAGAAAGCCGCCTACAGGAAACATTCGCCGAATAACAACGCAAAGTTTGAACGTAGCAGCCGCTTGCTACAAAGATGTGAAGATAAACGGACACGCGATGAAAGTATTTGTGGACCCAGGGAGCGACCGGTCACTGATTCGATCAAGTGTTGCCGATGCATTACTTGATGTGCGCACAGCAGAGTGTGTGACGCTTAAAGGGTTTGCCGGCGGTGAATATCAGAGCAGACAACGAGCCGAAGCCACAATCGATGTAGATGATCACCAACAGGTCGTTGAATTTGTGTTAGTAGACGATGCGCTCATCCCGGCTCCAGCATTACTGGGAAGTGATGTTTTATGCTCTGAAGACAACCGCCTAGTCATGGAGTCAGGCGAATGTCGGCTTGAAAAAATTGACTCGAACAAAGTCCGTATTGGAAACGAACTCACTAAGGATGATCAAACGGCGTTGTATGCACTTGTTGAAGAATTTTCAAAATGTTTCTCGGAAGGAATTGCTGAATTGGGAAGATGTCAGGATGTCGAGATGATCATCGAGGTGAACCCAAACATTAAAATCGAGCATAGGCCATACCGAATACCGTTTGCTAAGAGAGAGACAGTCGAAAGAATTACAGCGGAATTACTAGAACATGGCATTATCCGACCAAGTACGTCCGAGTACTCTTCTCCAATTGTGCTTGTGAAGAAAGCAAACGGAGAAGATCGCCTATGTGTCGATTATAGGGCGCTTAATACGATCACGACTAAGCAGCCGTATCCGATGCCATCGGTGGATGAACAGCTTTCTTTAATATCTGGCAATTCGTACTTCACAACGCTAGATTTGATGTCCGGGTACTATCAAATTCCCATCAAGGAACCGTCAAAAAGATTCAGGGCATTTATTACTCACGAGGGTTTGTTTGAGTTCAATGTGATGCCGTTTGGTCTCGTGAACGCACCCGCAGTGTTTCAAAAGATGATCACACGTCTGACGAAGAAGATGAAATTGGGGGAAGCCGTACCTTATGTCGATGAAGTCATTATTCCGAGTCGAACAGTTGCTGAAGGATTAGAACGCCTACGGAGATTTTTTTCGTTAATCGAAGAATCTGGTTTGACATTACGTTTGTCAAAATGTGTATTTCTTGCGACTGAATCAAATTTTTTGGGCCATCGAATTATGGGAGATTTAATAAAACCGGGCATCGAGAAAACCATTGCAATCGAACAATTTCCCAGACCAAAATGTGTCACTGAGGTCAGACGTTTCGTTGGACTAACCGGATTTTTTCGGAAATTCGTGAAAGATTACGCTTTAATTGCACGACCACTGACCACATTACTGAAGACGAAAGGAAATCCAAGTTTCGTTTGGGAGCAAGAGCACGAAAACGCCTTCCAAAATTTGAAGCGATTACTATGCAGTGACCCGGTCTTAGTGATGTACGATCAATCTAAAAACCATGAGCTACATACGGACGCAAGTTCAAAGGGACTTGCAGCAGTGCTAATGCAGCAAACCGAAACCGGTCAATGGAAGCCAACCTTTTATTTTAGTCGGTTGTGTACAGAAAACGAAAAAAACTTTCACAGCTATGAGCTGGAAGTTCTTGCCATTGTGGAAGCACTCGAGAGATTCCGACTCTATTTACTCGGAAAACATTTTCAAATAATCACCGATTGTTCTGCGATTAGTAGTATGAAAAATTCGAGACCATTAGTACCACGAGTAACTAGATGGTTCCTTAAGTTACAGGAATATGATTTCGAGCTCGTTCATAGACCAGGAACTACAATGACGCACGTTGATGCCTTAAGCCGAGCACCTGTCGAAAAACCAAAGGAAGCCTCAGGAGTCGCCGAAAACATTATGATTATTGCCGCTACAACTGAAGATTGGATAGCTGCTATGCAATATCAAGATCCAGAACTGATCAAAATCGTTAGCATCATTCAGGACGAACAATCATCCCCACAGCAGAAGCAACTACGAACAGAATACAAAATAAAGGAAAAACGGCTTTATCGAATCGTTGAAGGAAAGGAAAAATTTGTTGTGCCCAAAGGCATTCGTTGGAGAATCGTGAGACTTTATCATGACAACATGGGTCATTTCGGAGTTGACAAAACGATTCAACGCATTCGAGAGCACTTTTGTTTTCACAGAATGCGAAACTACGTTAAGTCATATATAAACTCATGTATCGAGTGCTGTTATAATAAAGCTACTCCCGGAAAACCAGAAGGACAACTTCACATCTACGAAGTGGAGCCTATCCCGTTCCGTGTTATGCATCTCGACCATTTAGGTCCATTCCCACGAAGTACAAAGGGGAATTTATATATCGTCGCCGCTTCCGATCCGTTCAGCAAGTACCTCATCCTTAAAGCAGTGCGAACTACAAAATCAAAACCCGTGATAGATATGCTGAACGATTTAACCGTTTATTTTGGCCTTCCACAACGCCTTATTACCGATCGTGGAACTGCTTTCACATCCCGCGAATTTGAGACGTACTGCAGTGACAACCAAATTGAGCATATTAAAACTGCTGTCCGAACTCCACGAGCCAACGGGCAGGTGGAAAGAGCGAACCAGAACATAATCCAATTCCTTCGAACCTCAACCGTTGACCGACACAAATGGGACCAGTTATTACGAGATATGCAGTGGAGTCTGAATTCCATGGAAAACTCGACAACAGGGTTTAGTCCGAACGAAATTGTCTTTGATTTTCCGTTAAGAGATGTCATCCATAACAGCTTACTTTTAGCCCTAAGTGAAGAGCACCACAATGATAGTACGCAATTAATGACAATCAAAGAAAAACGAGAAGATGCTGCCAGGAAGATATTAGCAGAAAGAAACCGTTGGAAAACGCGTTTCGACGAACGTCATCGAAAATCTCGAACTTATGAGACCGGAGATCTCGTGCTGATTGAAAATTTATTAGCCTCAACTGGCGATTCGAGGAAATTGGAGCCAAGATACCGGGGACCTTTTCGGATCAGGAAAGTATTACGATTTGATCGGTATGTCGTGGAAGCTTTGCCTAACCATGATCACGTGCATCGAGGACGAGAATTTACCTCAGTTTATTCGAGCGACAAGTTGAAGCCGTGGTGCGATCTTCATCCCGAACTTGATGAAGTTGATGCAGACGAAAGTGAACTCGGGTCGAGCTCAAATCAGGAAGGGCCGAGCTGTCAGCATGACTCATCATCTAGCCTCAACGACCTATCATCAGGCTCTGGACAAGAAAGAGAAGTGAGTCTACCGTTGACCGCCGCCGAGACCGAACAACCAACCGATCGTTGATTAATATTCGTTTGATTTATAGTCGTTAGAAGTTTATAATTAGTTTAAATAAATTACTACAAGAGTTGATTCCGTGTTTGTGACATATATATATATATATATATATATATATATATATATATATATATATATATATATATATATATATATATATATATATATATATATATATGTATATATATATATATATATATATATATATATATATATATATATATATATATATATATATATATATATATATATATTCGAGATATTCAATGATTTGTGTTTTGATTTGTACTGGAGGTATAACGAGGTTGAATTTTTCAATACCGATTTTAACATACTTCCAGAAAAGATAGGTTTTTCAAATTTTGTAGAATTATGCAATAGAGTATGGAGTTTTTGAACTCAAGCAGGTAATTTTAATTTCGGGCTCTTTTGGTTCTTTTGGACCTCAAATTGGAATGCAATTGGAAAACTGTTTGATACAATTATCAATGCCTACGGTAGAGTGAATGCTGGCACTCTTTATTTTTTTTATATTTTGTCCAATATATGAAGATTTCACGTGAAACCTAAGCTTATGCTTAACGCAGCAAAATTTTATGTAGGGTATTTTTCAGAAATATTCACTCGGGGGATTTGGTGGTATTTTGAAATTTTTTTATGGGATATAGCGGAGGTAACCTGGCAACCCAGGTTTACTGGCTGGCTGGTGACTGAATCGGAATTTACAGGGCAACAGGCAGTTTTTTTTTCTTGTTGATATTTCAAGCACCACTGGCGCAGAGTTGTTTATTTTTCAAAATTGCTTGTATCAGGCCTGATCCATTCTGTGAATTTCAATTGGATCTGATGATCCGGTCCTGACTTCATGTGAACAGAATTGTCTAATGCAAGGAATGGGCAATATAGATATTTTTAGTTACAGTTGGAACTGTTACTGTGATTGCGATGGAACAGTAACAAAGTAACAGTTCCTGTTCGTTATGTATGAGCCTTGATTGGTACCACTGAAAGTAAGCTAAAAATCTGCTCATGTTTGTGAAGGTTCAAGTGCCTCAATCTTAAGAGCATAAACGTAAGAGCTATAAACACTCTTATATTTTTACCTAAATTTCATATATGCATCATTTGTCAAAATAAACTCATTTTATGGCCTAAAAACCACTTCATGCAACGTATTGTATGAGATTTTTTCATAAAATCTATTCATTCAAGCTTTTGTTAAAGCAAAAAATACAATCACATAAATTTCATCAATGTTAAAGAGAGTGTATACAAGTGTATACACACAATGACAAAATTAAATTTAATATATGTAGTAGCATTTTGGTATTTAGATACTTTTTTTCATCCCGATGCACAATTATTTACTAAGTCTCACCAAATTATTAATAAGACATTTCCGCATTCAATTTTAAGAAGATTCGCTCACCTTGAGATAATTTACACAAACCACCAATTATAAAAGTCGAATTTGTAACAATAAAAAAACTATCAATTACATTCTTTCACTCATTTGTTATTCATTACGGGTATATTTGGATAAAGCCAAATCCTCCGTTAACTCATTAAGCTTCTCATAACTTATTTGCATACGTACATATGTTTGTATATCATTCCGATCAGAATTACTTTTAACACCAGCGAGCATGCAATATCAATATGGTGAGTACAAATATCAATATCTAAAATAAATCTAATAGCAATTTACAACATTAAGTTAGCAATTCAGATTAGTGAAATAGCCGTATCGTCCCAAACTGTCCCATAAAAAAAGCGAAAATAATCCTTTTTCGAATTGATGAGCTTATTTTCATTTTCAGGCAGACATCATTCAAAAATCATCTAAACTTCCGTCAAGTATAGCAGTAATGTACAAACATAGGTATACAAATTTCTCAAAGCACGTTTAACGAACATATACATATCACGTACACATCGCAGTCCACCTTTCACCTACACAATACTGATTTATGCTAGGTGTAATCTAAAACGCGTACCGTTTTTAATCACAGAATCTTACTCATGGTTTTAGTATCAAGTCTGAATGTTCTTCTTACTGGACGTGAAAGTATTTTCAGTACTCGTGATAGTGTAGTACTCCTACGGAACAGATGGTACACTTTTCTCATACACACATTTTACTGCTCCACTGGAACAGCCACAATGGTATTTCTCATACAAAATTTGTCAATGCTCCACTGGAACAGCGATAATGGTAATTTTCATTCAAATTTTGTCACTGTTCCTCTGCCACGGTGACTGAAGACAATTGGCAATTTTTGAGGTGCTTTTGATGTATTTTTTCGATGCAAATTATTATAGTTGTGTGGATACACAAACACCTACACTTAACATTCTCACATTCACTACTCACCACATTACTTTACATCAAACACAGCACACCAAAATTTTCACATCAAGTAGACTAAGCCAAAAAATATGTATTGAAGTTTGTAAAAAGAATTTGATATATAGAGAATTGTCATATTGTTTTGTTATAGAATTGAATAAAAATTTACAATGTCAATGATTTCAAAAGCTATGTTTTTTATGAATTATAAATACAGATACATACGAAAACAAATGGATAGAAATAATTTCCAAAAATATAAATTAATAAGTTCTAATTATTAGATTTGTAACTAAAAATGGTGACCCCAACTGGAGAAGCCCAACCTTCAGTATCCCAACATCGTTTTTGAAAGTTTCCGATACTCGGAACTACCCGGCCAGAGCCTGACGAACCCAATCAAATTTTTGGAGCACGAAACAATAACTAAGAATCAAGAAACGAATACATCATTGCAAGTCATCTCTGAGCTTGATACTCAACAGCATTAACGAAAAAGAAAAAAGAAAAAATAAAACGATTTCAATCCGACTTCCCTCAAAAACTGGGGTTTATTTTCAACAAACTAATAATTGTCTTCCAGCAGTCATCAACGCTAAGAAGCACTTACTACAACTCCAGTTTTCCAAAGCGAACCCCATCAAGTACAACAACAGCAGCATCAAAAACAATCAAACATCGACCAACGCCTCCTCATCGGCAACAAATCTACCAGTTACAGAGGAGTAGCGCTCCAGGCAAGTCAAAGATTTTAATCATATTTAATTTTGGGAACATTAAAAGTGGTGATTAAAACAATAGAATTGATGAACAGAAAGCTTAAAGTGTTTCGTAGTGTGATGCCACAATTGCGTAGTGAGTCTATCAGTACATCTTAAGGATTGAAACTTCACTGCCAGTCTAGTCAGAGAATATTATTGACCTAGTACGATTGCGGCAGTCCTCGTAACTTCATCGCATTACCCAGCTTTGTTGCGGTCGTCGAAATCCATTCAATAAAAGCTTTGACGAAAAGATAATTATAATGCGAGTGCACAAATGAACAAAGCGCTTGCTCGGGCTAAATATATTCATACCGGCAGTTATTTGAGAACTATATCGGAACTTCTGCCTTCAACTTGAACCCTTATTTCAAATTTGAAACTTCAAATTTATTTATAAATACACTAGATTGCTTGATTTGGAGTTCCCCAATACATTGTCACCGACCAGGGCAGACAATTCGAATCAGCGCTCCACGCTGAGCTTGGTCGACTCTTGGGCTTCGAACGCAATCGTACCACTGCGTACCACCCTCAGGCCAACGGTTTCTTAGAAAGATGGCATCGTACTCTTAAACCGGCTATCATGGCTCATAGCCATGTTTCGTGGACTAGAACACTTCACATAGTTCTTCTTGGATTAGTATCTCTTATCCGAGAAGAATTCACAGCATCGCCGGCACAACTCCTAAACGGAGAAAGCCTGCATCTTCTTGGTGATTTTCTTCAAGAAAATCCCAGGAAGATTAGCCAAACAGACTTTGCCACCGAACTTACGGCTACAATGGCAAAACTTCGACCGGTTGATGCTAAACATCACACAACACAGAAGATATTCATCTTCGAGCAACTCGGCTCTTGCTCACACATCTTCGCTAGAGTCGATTCTGTTCGTCCACCACTCCTTCCACCGTACGACGGGCCTTTCAAAGTCCTAGCCAGATATACGAATTATTACACGCTGGAAATCAGAAACAAATTCGTTAACGTTTCAACTAAAAAGCTCAAGCCTTGTTACATGTCGTCCTCTACGGAACCTATCGACAACCCTTCCAAAAACCAACAAGCATCGGAAACCTCGACCGCCCCATTGCTATCTTCAGCTCCCGGAAAGAGACCAGCAAGGAAGGCTACATTCGCTCCGTACGTCTCTCTAGCTAGGTGAACCACAAAGGTGCCACTCTCCTACGCCTCGCGATAACGTGTAAAACGCTGGCAGGGGAGTATTGTGGATACACAAACACCTTCACTTATCATTCTCACATATTCACTAAAAAGAATTTGATATATAGAGAGTTGTCATATTGTTTTGTTATAGAATTGAATAAAGAGTTACAATGTCAATGATTTGAAAAGCTATGTTTTTTTATGAATTACGAATACAAATACATACGAAAACAAATGGACAGAAATAGTTTACAAATATATAAATTAATAAGTTCTAATTATTAGATTTGTAACTAAAGTTGTTATTCTATATTTCGGCAAGTTCGATCCGCAATGTTGACGCTGTCAAAATGCCCGTTATCTGTGGCTTCAATTCGTTAGCTCTTTTGTATGTGAGTGTTACTGATGAACCAGGGTGCCATTGTTAATTTTTTCAAGGCAAGATTTTGACAAACTTGTAACTGTCGTTTGTGCGCCTTGGTTGTTGATATAAGATAGTCCTTCCGTAGGTGATGGTTGGTCTGATGATATGCTTAAAGATCAGGGTCGGGCTCTTAATGTTTAGCTTATTTAATGCTAGTACAACTGGGTTAGTATTCCGCTGACAGTTATTTGGTTCTTTTGTATGTGCGTATTCCAAGAAAGTCTTGTGTCTAAATTAGCCCTTATTATTTGGCTGCCGTTTTCCATTCTGTGGGCTCGTTGTTTTCAGTCATTTGGCTTGGATTTGGTCTTCGTCATCTCGTCACAAAAATTGCTTCCATTTTTTTCGCGTTGGTGCGCATCTTGTACTTTTGAAAGTATCTAATTAGAGTGCCAATGTATTTTTGAAGATAGAGGGTAACAAGTTCAGCTTGTTGAGGTGTGAAGAAGACGCAGGTGTCGTTTGTAAAAAGGAAAATTTTATTGTGGGCATAAGTTATATAACAATAGACAGTGTCGAAAGCCTTATGGCACTCCGACTTCTGTTAACCGTGTACTGGAGAGGTAGTTCTTTATTCGAATAGAAAAAGTTTTGCTCTTAAGAAATCAAATAGTCATTTGGACTAGTTGTTAAGGAATGTGAAAACAATACATTTAAATGTTAATTTTAATGATAACGCGAAACATGACATGGCCTGCTGATTTTTCCGCTTGAATCCATTTTGGTTGCAAACCCTACTGAGTGCTATGTTGCTTAGGTGGTTCGTATCAGTGGCGGCTCGTGTCCTTAAGACTCGGGGAAGCAGATACATTTTTGCATAGTTTTCCAGAATAAACAAGTAGAAATTTCATCGCAGCAAATACATCAAAAGTTGCATCCAATTTCCAATTGTTTAACTCAGTGATTTTTCTACTCATTATGATCACCATGAATCTCAGTAATATTTGAATGATGCAAGATTACAAATTACAATGCAAGATATTGCAAATTAGAACTATTTTTTTTAAATAAAAAGTGAAAATTAGTGGTCCTGGTCACCACGAATCTATAAAGTGCTTTTATCTATTCAAATAGTCTAAGAGAAAAATATACCGCAGTAAATGTTCGTGAAATTCAATTTTCAAGACTAAATGAATTAAACCTTCGGCAAACAACGTGAAAATAATTCCTCACCCATACAAGGTGGGGTTAGATTTACCTCATAAAGCATTTTATATATTCTGTGTATACAAATATTAAACAGAACGTGCTCAAATATTTCTTTTATTCTTTGTATCCACAAGCAATAATAAAACACAAAGCATTTATTTAAAAAAACTCTAGCGCACCTGAACCGCTAGAAACACTAATGTTCGAAGAACAGTAGAAGAATCGTGCAGGTTTTGAGTGCATATTCCACCACATGTGCTGCTTATTACGGCCAAACTGTTTCAAATGCCACGTTTTACTTTCGTCTTAAGAATGCATTATAACTCATATGGTGGAAGGTTTCAGATATTACCACTGGCATGAATTTCAACGTTTATGAGAGCAAAACACGGGTTAATTTTATTCGTTATCAGTTGCTTATTTCACATAATTTTGAAAGCAGCATCTCATATAACATCAATGAAGAAAATGCTCAGTGCCTGCAGCACTGTAACTGAAGTTGGTGTTTGGGGCTGCGATCCGAAAAATTTGCAGAACTTTGCGAATTGTAACATCGGTTATTTATTTTCATTGTAAATGTTTCCGGTATGTATACTAACTGTAAGCATTTATTGATACAAAAGTAGCACAACCAACTCGTGCTGGCAACCTTTCGCCAGTATCGAAGCCAAGAATATATCAAATCTGCTTCACGTTGTTTAATTACATTCGAAGTTATAGGAGTATAAAAAAATTTAGGGTTACCTGCAGCGAGTTTTTTCAAATGATCGAAAGCTTAATATTTGCTGTTTATTGTCACTACAATATCATTACCATTTGAAAATTCTACGATAAAACCGCTTAATAAAGATATTGCAATTAAACACAAAACCAACAATAGCTGGCAACTTTATCGTGGCTTTTCAACCGAACTTGGCCTGAATAATGCTTAAAATAGGTTCCATTAATTGTATGAAATTCGTATTGATTTCATGACTGCACTGGAAGTTATAGGGCAAAAAGTTTTATTTTCCTGAGCGAATTTTCAAAACCACAGACACAAAAATTACCATAGCTGGCAGCACCAATCGAATTTTTAAACCAAATTTTCATCAAACAGAGTTTAGAGTAAGGTTCAGCTACTGTGTCAATTTCATGAAAATCTGGTAACTTATTCACATTTCATAGGGCAAAAAGCAGTTTTTTTTCTTTGTAATTTTTCAAGATGGCAACACTGGCACGGACTTGCCCACAATTCAAAATCGCTTCTATCAAATCTGGTCTTACTTAAGTCCAATGCATTCTGTAAATTTTAGCTGTATCTGATTATTGGTTCGTGAGCTTCCGTGAACAGAAGTTTTTGATGCTAAAAATATAGGTTAACTGGGAGAGGGTTACTTTTCTTGTCCGACATGAAATTTCCAAAGTTTTATTTTGAACGTGTAGATAAAACATAAGATTTATATACAGATTGGTTTTATTGTAAGATACGGACATTTTTTTGAATATTCGATGGTTTGAATGTTTTCACTTCCAAATTTTTTTGTTCAAAATGAAGACACCAAAATTATCATAGCTGGCAGCTCCAACCGAATTTTTCGACCAAATTTCTACCAAACGTGGCTTAAAATAAGATCCAGCAATTGTGTGAGTTACGTCAAAATCAAACGATTCAATCAGAATTTATAGATCTAAAAACAGTTTTCTTTTTTAGTGTTTTTTCAAGATGGCACCACTGGCACAGAATCGCCCGCATTCCAAAATCACTTCTATCAGACCTGGTCCTATTTAAGGATAATACATTCTGTGAATTTCAAATAATTCTGCTCATCGGATCGTAAGTTTCCGTGAACAGAAGTTTTTGATGCTAAAAATATAGGTAAATTGGGCAAGGGTTACCAGGCGTGCCCGTTATACCATATCTTTTTTTTTTTTGGTGATGTAAACAAAGCACAAGATTTACATATGAGTGGCTTTTTTTTTGAAGAAACGGCATTTTTTCAAGAGAGACTATGATTTGGAGGTTTTCATTTTCAGTGCCTACCCTAGCTACAGGGTTGCCAGCACGCTCATTAAAAGCTACACAAATCTACAACTAAATAATATCAATATGTCCTGAAAATTTCGTAATGATTAAATAGCTCTGTCAAAAGTTATCGAAATTTAAAAATTTTCAAATTTTCCCGTCCTCTTTTTAGGCACCCAGCGCACACATAAGGTTAAAAAATTCCAAAGCATTATCCGATTCATATGTAAAACACGTTAGAAATTTATTTCGTTAACTTTATTTTTGCGAAAATCATTTGTGCACGAAATAATAGGTATATTAAAAATATCACTTAAATGGCCGCCGGCGCCAAAAGGTTAACAATAACTGACATTTAAAGAAACCTGGACCTATTCTGCATACACACCAATGTATCCTGAAAGTTTCAGCTCAATCGGATGGCGCGTTCCCGAGATTATCTCACTGAAATTTTTTGATGATATATATGTATATATATATATATATATATATATATATATATATATATATATATATATATATATATATATATATATATATATATATATATATATATATATATATATATATATATATATATATATATATATATATATATATATATATATATATATATGGAAATATGATTTTTTGGCCGAATCGATTTTAATACTAATGTTCTTCGAACATTAGTAAAAATACTGTCATACCTCTTCCATAAAATCAGTTTCATGTCTTTAAGATTTGGGGTTGAAATAACCTAACGTTGTATGCCGAATGTAAATACTCTTTTACTATTTAAGTGAAAAGCCACTATCTTTCTTTAATCATTCCAATACTAACTTACGCACTTTCAGCACAAACAAACAAACAAATAAACAAACAGACAAATCAGAAGAATTTCAATCTACAGCAAACATTAAACTCTTGAGCTCAGTAATAAATCCATTACAGAAACGAAACATACAAATAACATCTTATGTTAAACAACGAATTCATTACAGTATTCATACATACAAATAACATCCTAAACTCAGTCACCCAAAGCATACCAGCTCCAAGCTCTGTAGCGAAATACAAACCAAACAGAGTACGCTACAAATCGTGCTGCGTCCATTCACAAATATATCTGGGCATGAGAGTAGAAAACTAAGAGGAGCGGGTTACCTCACCCTTCTGGCCCTACATCCAAGTGTGTGTAATAGGACAAAAACGCTCTCTTCGATTCTCTCTGGCTTGGGCCTGCTTGGGCTTAGCTGTCAAAATAGTTGTCAATCGTACGCGGTGTCGGTAGTGTTTTCGAGTAAAGTGAATTTCAAACGTAATTAATTGTGTTGTGCGGTGGTGATTTTTCTTAAAAAACTTATTTTGTGAACATTATAAACCCTTAGTTTAATATAGCAACGCGAAATTACATAAACACTTCGTAAAGTTTAAGCAATAATGAGTCAAAAGTGTGTCGTGGCTTCATGCCGAAATCGGCAAGGATTTGGTGTCTGAGCAGTCTCTTTTCACAGGTAAGTGAGTGTTAATATATATAATCCGGGCTAAATTTATCGTCGCGTGTAAAATATTTGTCAGGCATTGTGCGTGTTTCTCGAAAAATGAACGAAAAAGTAGCGAGTGGATCGTTTGTTTACGTTTTGGTGAATGACAATTGCACAGCCATGTTTGATTTGTCTTCGGTCAGTGGCGTAACCAAAAATATCTATATCGGGCTAGAGAAATATAACTTGATAGATTTCAATGAAAAAATGTTTATGGGTTGAAATTAATTTTAGTAAAATATAAGTTAGAAATAATATTATTATAACAATTTTAAAAGTGAGTGCAAAGTGAAAAACATTGAAATAAAATTAAATATTAGTAAAGCAAAAGATAATTGTCGGTTGTTCTGAACTTAGAAAAAAAAGTGAACTACAAATATAGTGAGGACTAAGCAAGCCCTAATAAAAAAAATCTCAAGCCCGGTTGTAAAAGGAAGAGGGGGGCTGGAAAATTTTAAATAAAACATAATAGATCTGCTGAATATGTTTAGTTGGGTAAAATTTTTTATGAAAACATGTGCTTAGTTTCGCAAATATGCAGCTTACGTGCAATTCCGGAAACTCATTTCACTTTGTATTCTACTTGTTGCCTACTATCGTCCTAGAAGTAGACCACTGCTGAATACGTTGCGAAAAATGTGATCCCGAAATATACTGCCATCATTAAAACACGCATATATTTCATAAACTGCACATGGGGCTAAGCGATAAAATTTAATTTCACCTAACAACATCAAAATGAAAATACAAATCTAAGATTGCATGATACCAAATTCAAAATTTTGCGCCATGCATTTGCCCCCGTTCAAACAACAAAAACTATAATTACCTACAGCTTAGTCATTTTATGATAGTCTTTGCATTTTTTGTTTGTATGCGATTTTTGCCCTGTTGGCTTTACTGATGTTCCTCTCCTCATTAGTTCTCTACTCTCATATCTGGGCCATTTAGCGGCTGAATAAGCGAGGAGTTTTTGATTTTCTCTACTCAAGAAGACGCGGTGAGCTGAGCAGCGTCTGTGCTGCTATTCCGGAACATTCATAGCAAAGTGTTTACGACCATCGATTGCGTGATGCTTGCAATGGGGTGTATGCACACATCATGGTACGTGCATTGAGGCAAGATCACTTTAGTGTTCTGTGTAGCATATTTCAATACGCTGCAATGAACTGAGCGTTCTGGTTTGCAATGGTACGAGATGCTTGAGGTTTTGACTCAAACGCAAGATATCCGATCGCGTTGCTGTAAAACTACTTGTAAGGCACTTTGGCTGTGAGAAATATCTCGTGTGTGAGATGAATAGCGTTTTGAGTTTTGTAAATTTTTTTATTGATGTTGGAGCTAATTCATATAGAATCAATTGATTTGCTTTGACTTTCAATATGTATTGTTAAGCTATTTTTCTTGTATAGGGAATATTTAGCAAGGGAAGCACTGCTTCCTTTGCGTACAACGACGAGCCGCCCCTGGTTCGTATAATAAACGTATGCAAATTTGTAAGAGATACTAACCGCATGGCACTTAGCGATATAAAGATGGAGCCTGTTTGTGGAGCAGCAATGATCTAGAGAGTTTAGTTTTGACTTACAAAAGGAGACGACAGATGGTGACCTGATGATATGGAAAACATTATAACAAATGACGAATGTATAGAGAAGGTGGTCAGGTCCAGGGCGCCTGTTACTGTCAAGCTCCTGTAAAGCAGTTGGTTTTCTATTTCTTGATATGGTTAAATCCTCTGCGAAAACTGTTTTAGGCAAAATATTTTTTGCAAATGGTCCGCAGAAAAGTGGCAAATCTCAGGAGAAGAAGACAACAGCTAAATTTTTGTGAACATATTAACAAAATCAAAAGAATTGGTTATAGTCACGAACTATATTTTCGGCAGAAAGTTTAATGTATACATATGGTATACTTAACACAGAATTCATTGGCAATGAAATCGTATGCTCCTTTAATATGATGGCTGACATCGATTTGATTATTAATTATTTTGTCAAGTTTGTTTCTTTAGTTTCTCAGTTCCAGAGAAGTTCCAGAGAAACTGTATCCTAAATTACTCTTTCCTTTTTTACTAATTTTCGAAGAAAATTAGTAGTAAAGTCGGTTCGCGAAAATTCTTCATATATATATATATATATATATATATATATATATATATATATAGATATATATATATATATATATATATATATATATACATACATATATTTATATATATATATATATATATATATATATATATATATATATATATATATATATATATATATATATATATATATATATATATATATATACATATATATATATATATATAGAAGCAAAATGATTAAGGGAGATAATCTCTAGAGTGGCAGATCCGATTGAGCTGAAGTTTTCGGAGAACAAAGATGTATATAGCAGGTAGGTCCATGACTTGCTAGAATTCAGATATCTTAAATCTTTTGGCAGCGGTGGGCATTTTAGTGAATTTTCAGGTACTCCTATATTTTATTAATTATTAATTTTTGTTAAAAAAAAGTATTAGAAATGCATATATATGTATACATAATTTATATATAATTATATAAATATATCTATACATAATTATATATATATATGTATACACATATATATGTATACATAATTTATATGTATATATAATTTATATATATGTTCCGGCAGGGTTAGCTCTAGAAACGTACAACCCGGGCATTTGTCCGGGGTGGTAAACGTAAAGGGTTTAATAATATCCTACTGTTTTGCCAAAAGACTAAAAAAAATATTTGCAGCCCATAATTCTTAATATTTTTCAAAACAGCCATATAAAAGCGGCACAGATAATTAATTAAGAAAAAAGCTAGGTCAGAGCATATACACTGTATGCGCACACTGCTTCGGCGTGTCCTTTACATGCATACATCAATTGCACAAAAGCGTAATATAAAGGCTTCACAGCATAACATGAATATGAATTATATCGAACAGCAAACCGAACACAATTTTGCCATGTAGTATATGAAACTTCTATGATAGAATAGGAGTATGAGTATGAGGAGTATGAAAAATCAACAGTTTGCCTTACACTTCGTTGAAACGTTGTTTTTACATCAACTAGGGCTATAGTTAAAACAACCATAAGAAAATTGTTGATTACTTTTATGCACCACGACGCGTGGTTGATAAACAATTTCATTCGGAACATGAAAAATGTCCAAATGTTGAAACCATTCTACTTTGCGTAGAATAATTCCAAAGACGTTGCTCACTGAATTACGTTTGTTGAAATCAACTATTGCAAAGTAGTTTAAGGGGGTGTTCTCATGGATTGGGCGTATTTCGAAGCGTTTTTTGGAATTTTACAGTAACAAAACTATCATTGATTTTTTGATGCGGTTTTTTTTAAAAGTTTTATTCATCCCTAGACTACAATATTTACAAAAGCGATATGCAAAAATCCGCACGGTTTGGCTACTGCACCCATTTGAACGTAGGCCCTTGAAAAAAAGTTTGTCGATGGTTCACACCAAATCTCAAAAATGGCTCGTCTGAAACACAAAAGTAAATGTTTTTTTTAATCTATGCTTGTGTAGTTATCGTCTGACGGAGGCTTTTTTTAATAACATTAAAATTTTAAAAATGGCAGACTATAGAAAAAAAAATCGTTTTTTTTCACCTTTTTTTCAACTTTAAAAATTCATAAAACATTTGTTATTAACAATAGGGGAAAAAACGTCCGTCAGACGATAACGAGTACATTTCCACACATTTAAAAAAAAAGTTTATCAAAATCCGTCAAGTAGTTCCTTAGATATGGTGTGAACCATTTTGAAAAACGTAGTTTTGAGAAAAACGCGTTTGAAGTTTCCAACGAAAAAAAGCGACAAATTCGGTTTATGACTTATTTTTTGACTTATTTAATGACTTATTTTAACGAATCTGAATTCAGATTTGCAGTTTTTATTTGTTTGAACATTTTGAATAGTCAAGTTTTTGTAAGAATATGTAATAGCTATGTTTTTACACATGAACATCGATTACATCAAAAAAATTTTTCATTAGCGTGCTACTTACAATTAGTCAGCAATTCCAGGTCCATACATTACACCTTCCTCGTACTCTGCGAACTCGTTCTTGGCAGTGTCACTCTCCCTTCGTTCGATCCTGGCTTTTTTCGCGAGATCGCTCATGCGCTCCTCCGACCGGATGATCCGATTCTTGTCCCGTTCATTGGCGAATTCTTCACTGATCTTGCCGATTTTGACTCCCATCTCGTGTAGTATTCTCAAAATTGAAAAAAACCCGTCGTTGAAGATGCAGACTGCCAAAAAGTTTGCCACCTCGATTACCTTGGCCCCAGAATGCAGGTGCTTTGGTGCAAAAGTCCAAATCAACGAATTTAAGGATTCGTTGCTGTTTTGAGTTTCAGCGCCCAAACAGCGGGAGAGCAGTTCATCAGCGGAAAGGGCTTCATAGATCGGCTTGATAACTTTTTGAACATTTTCGGCTAGGGGTGAGTAATCGTGATGAAAACTATGCAGAGAACCGTCGGCCTCTGCCCTCCGCCACGCGCACCAACTTTCTTCGCCTTCAGGACAATTCTCGTGTTGTGGTTGCTTATCAATTGAAATTTTGTGGAAAAACGTGGCCCAAATTGCTTTTTTCATTTCTTCGATCGAGTCCGAGTGTCTGCGAATAGCCAATCCGTAGTATCGAGTCAGCATTCCGATTACATTGTCCGTCAATTTCCCGACACCTTTACCTCCCATGCCTTTATTGTTTTTTTTCGCATTGCGAAGCCGAGTACCCATTCTCTTCTCGACGTGACCGACGCACTCTCTTTTTCTCACAGTAAACTCGGCACCGTAGGGATTGACGTCTAAAATTCCTTTAAACGTTTTTGAGTCGCCGTCCCCTACATATGTCACGTACCTGACACCATGCTTTTCCATGGACCTTGAAAACATTTCAACGATTCCATCCACCTCCATTTTTCCGGAGCTTCCTTCGTGATTTACTGTGCAATTTTCAGCATGAGATTCATACCACTCATTGTAAGCATCAGGATCTTCGTGTTTTAAATTTTCTTTCAGACTACATGCTTGACACAATTTACTTTTCACAACTGAATCCAACACTTTACGCGTATGTTTCCCAATCAAACTTGCGGCCCCGAACAAGGAACGAAACCCTCTCTTTTTCCAAGTTCCGTCACCGGAAACGGTCAAATTAATCGATTTACTATGCTCTTTTTCTTGGGCTACAGCTCTTCCAGTAGAAAAATTATAAATCGACGACGACGCCTGGTGTACTTTTTCCAAACAAGCATAATACAAATTGCGAGACATACCTTTGCCCATTTCCATTAGACCGCAAAACAAATTCAGTCCTCCGAGGCCAACACCTACGAGTCGCATGATGAGCACAAAACGTCGATTTATTTCAAAAGTATTTGTTATTAGCGGGGACGACTCAACCAAAAGTTCAGTATTGCACATTTTGCATTCCATGCACACTTGGAAACCGATTCCTTTTTGATTTTTTCGCTGAAATGTTACTTCACCATGGCAAACTTTGCAAACTACATGTGAGGCGAGTGTTGAGAACACGAAGAAAAAATTGATGAAACTGTAGCTCAGGTTATCGTCGACGTTAATGTCCGCGTCACCACTGCTCCGAATTTTTCGTGCCGATGTGCTGGCGTACTCGGAAGAATTCCTTTTATTGGGAACAACTCTACTAAAACTTGACTGTCGGCGTCGATAAGAATTTTTAATTTTACTTTTCGAACCCTTCCTATCCATGACTGAACTTCAAAATTATGAGTAAACCCAGCAAAACGAGAGACAGAAATCTTTTGTACAAGTGGACGCGATCACGGTGGAAAAAAACTAATCGCATTTTCCTTGTTCCTCGATACCTATGGTCGTTTCCTCAGACATAGAAAAAAATGTCATTTAGATAACAAAATACCTTAGATAACAGTAGACTCGGCGCGCCAGGCTCGAACGTTACGCGCCGCGAGCGCTGCCGAGGAAACTCCGCGCGGAGCGTGACAAAGTCTGCCAAAAACTTGTTTTCCGTTTCGAATTCGGAAAAATCGTTTTGGAATACTATTCTTAGATACCTTATCTTTGAAAAAATGAAAAAAAAAAAAAATCGATTTTTTGAAACCGTTCGATGAGAACACCCCCTTAAGTACCATAAAAACTGTTGATAATTCGAAACGTTGAAGTTTTGAGTGAATTAATGAATATTTTTCTATTGATCAACTAATTTTCGTGGTTATGAAACAATTAAAACAGTTGATCTCATGAACGTTGCGATATTTTTTGTACAACCAGAGCCAACTACTTTTATATCGTTAAATTAACTATATTAACATAGTAAAAATAACTATTTTCCGTAGTTCGTTTAACGATTTTGAATGAATCGTTGCAATACTATTAAAAATAGTTGAACCAACCAAGAGTTTTTCTTTCAGTGCAGATGATCAATTTGCCATTTCCAATAAGAGGACTTCTGCTATATTGCCAATGCAAGTTACATTAGCGCCAACTCAAATCACAAATAATGACGAAATGCAGGGTGGCGCAAAAGTTTCTGCCTTTTAATAGGTCTTCTTTAAAATTTTAATGAAGAGAGATTGGTATAATAATTTTATTATAAACTACAGATATTTGGTAACATAGTTTCTAATTAGTACAAAGTATGCCCTCTTTTGTTTTCTATACACTCTAAATCCGCTTTCTGAAACTTTCAAATACATTTCTTAGATCCTCTACCAAAATTGCGCCCCACTGAACTTGAATATGTTGAATCAGCTTTTACCTATTTTTTGGTCCGGGGTCTTTAAATAAACTCTCCCATAATCTGAACCACAAATTTTCGGTTGATTTAGTTTAGCAAGGAAATGCTGCCGATAGCCAACTCTAAAACTTATATGACCGACATAAACCTTTTAAAATGAGCATCAAAATCTTTTCTTTTGTTTTTTAACTATCGAACATTTATGATATTAATATCTTTCAACAATGAGAAAAATATACGCAAAGAATACTACAGGCTAGCTCACAAACACCAAAACGCCAAAACGAAAACTGAAAAGAATGAACATTTTCATTCGTCACTTTTAGTGACTGAAAGCTCAGTTTGACTGTTCTTTAAAGTTTTTTTTTTTTAAGTTTTTAACTGAAAGCTCAGTTTGACAGAAGTTTCAGTTTTAGCTGAAACTTTTAGCATTTTAGCATTCTACTGCAGCAGCTGCATGGAAACACTCTAGCCCATTCTAAATTCAGTTTAAGTTTTGGTTTCAGCTCCCAGCCACAGCGTTCCTTTAATGGCTCGATTGTATAGCTAGATGGTTTGCCTCGACACTTTTTAGCGACCTCCGGAGAGTAGTTAAGCCATTTAGTCACAGTTTGCGTTCCTATTCCTGATTTATTTTCAGCCAATGCAAAATTTTTTTTTTGATTCTGTGGAAAGTACTGACCTTCGAAAACTTGATTTTTTTATCGTCTACGCTTATTTCTTCGGCGTTTTCCTATTTTTTACGATGTTCATATAGACCTTACATGTTTTACATATGTACATTGCTGCGGCTATAGTCAAATTGATACAAGCGTTTTACTTCAATACACTTTTGAATTTGACTCTTTAATATAATTATTGCAGAGAATGTAGTTTCGCACAACTCTGGCGTTCGCAGCCGTGGCCGAAAAAGTATGTCGTCGGCGCATTGTATTCTGTGTGGCCGACACAATACCATTCCATGTATCACGGCGTTTAAAGTTTGATATACGTCACGCCGAAACGCTTTTTGTGTGTCCAGTGCTCTAGGACTATGCAAAAGTAGCTCATTCAATGACTAAATACCCAAAAAAGGGAACGAAAATGAACGTTAAATATCATTAAAAACAATTAGCGGCGGTCCAGATGAGGAAGCTATTATTTTAAAACTCAGTATCAATATAACTAGAAGTGACATACTGACACTGAAACTAGATTCATGGTTGAACAACAGCACAATTAATTTCTATGTAAGTCTTATTGTGGAATGGAGCCAAGAAAACGAAAATCAAAGTATGACAAAAGTATACACACTAAATTTATTTCTTGTACCCCGCCTATTACAAGAGGGACACAGTGCCGTTCGCAGATGAACCCGAAAGGTTAATATTTTTGCATTTGATATCCTCATCATTCTCGTACACCTAAATCAAGTTCATTGGTGTATGCTAATTGTCCATTTCAAGAACAAAATGATTAAATATTATGACTCGTTACGAAATTCAGATTCTAATCTGCTTAATAGGAGCACAATTGAAAACTACCTAAAAGACGAGTCCTTAGATAAATTGAAAAAGCCATTTGACTAGACAGAATTTACAGACTAACATATTACAGACTAACGGAAATACCTGTGGTGTATTCAGTTTTATGTTTGTAGAACACATTTGTAGGATCAATTAAATAAGCTTTACACAAAAGCAAATACCAGCTTTTTGAAATAAAATGATTTTAGAAGTAGTTCAGAATAATCTACTTAAAAATATAAATTATTTTTTTTCACTTCTTCCTTTCTGATTACAGAAAACGTCCATTAATATTCTCAACAAACTCGCAGATTTTTTTCTTAATCCTGACTACTTTGACGATGCTCAGGGTACCCATTGGAGCAAAATTAAATATCTTCGACATTACAAATCAAGCGGAATTTAAGGATATAAAAATTAATGAAGCCAAAATAGCTACGAAAACCAAGTGTCATGTTATAAATATAGGTTGTTTCTTTACTGGTCCCTATATATTTAATATTTGCCTGGAGAAGTTCACCGCCGCGTAGCAAGATCAGAATACAATAGTGACTTTTCAAAAAATCAAAACTAATTTGTTCAACTTTAAACTCATCCGTCCGGTCACCGAGCAATTTGGCTTACCAAAATAGATTTACTTTATTGTCTCATCTGCCGCTCTTATGGAGTAACATTTTCCGTTGAATTAACAAATGTAAAATATACTTAATTGCATGGATTTGGTTTTCAGTATTATTACTAATGTTCGAAGAACAATAGTATTAAACTCGTTTCGCCGAAAATTCATATTTCTTTATATATATATATATATATATATATATATATATATATATATATATATATATATATATATATATATATATATATATATATATATATATATATATATATATATATATATATATATATATATATATATATATATATATATATATATATATATATATATATATATATATATATATATATATATATATCTATACATATATAAGTATATATATATATATATATATATATATATATATGTATATATATATATATATATATATATATATATATATATATATATATATATATACATAAATATATATCAGCAAAGTGATTAAGGGAGATAATCTCTGGAGTGGCCGATTTGATTGAGCTGAAATTTTCGGCGAACGTAGATGTGTATAGTAGGTAGGTCCGTGACTTTCTCAAATTCAGATATCTTAAACCTTTTGGCGCCGGCGAGCGTTTTAGTGAATTTTGAGGTACTCCTATATTTCCAAGCAGTGTAATTTTTTGTTAAAGAAAAGTATATGAAATGAAAACTAATTATATTCTTAGCATGCCTATGATAAAGAATTGGAAATTTTGAGCCGTGTGTGGGTGCAGGGTGCCTAAAAGTAGGCAAGGAATTTTTTTCAAATCTTGATTTGTCATTACTTGTAAGAAAAACAATGGATCATCGTAAAAATTACAGAGCGTATTGATGTGGACTAAAATTAGCACATAAAGATTTTCAGCATACAGGAGCTACGGCAGGCTGCTGAAAAAAAATCCTTCAAATCATTGACCTTCCTGAAAAATTTTTGATTTTTGACAAAAATTTCAAATCTTTGATAAATTTTATCCTTTGTCCTTCATTTTAAGATAAAATTTTCAAAATACCAATTTGCATAAGTACGGCAAGCCATCACCAAATTACCTCTATTTTCAGCACTCGAAAGTTCTGTTCACGAGAACTGACGACCGGATAATCCGATCATAATTAAATTAACAGGATATGTTGGCATTTGCTAGGACCAGGTCTGATAGAAGTGATTTTGAAATGCGGGCAACCCTGTGGCAGTGGTACCATCTTGAAAAACTACTGTGAAAAAAAAACATCTTTTTGGCCTATAACTTCCGATTCAGCCATCAGATTTTAACAAAATTTACACAATACTTGGATGTTACTCTATGTAACATGAAATTTCTCTATGTAACATGAATTTGGTTGAAAAATTAGTATAGGGCTGGCAGCTGCGGTGATTTGAAATATGTCTCATAAATCTTGCAATTTGCTCAGCAAAATAAAGCTTTTTTCCCTATAACTTTCGGTCCAGTGTGGAAATCAAAACGAAGTTCATGCAGTAAATGGACCTTAATGTGAAGTAAATGTCGTAGGAATTTCGTACAAAAATCATGAAAGAACTGCCAGGTATGACCATTTTTGTAATTTTGTGGAATTTCTTTACTGAGCGATTATGTCATTAGATTGCAATGAAAATAAACAACAAATATTAACGTTTTAAAAAATTGAAAAGTTTTGAGGGTGGTAACCCTAAAATTCTTTTCACCCGTATACCTTCCAGCGCAGTGATTCAATCGAAACGAAATTACAGGTTGGGTTTAACTTAACGTGAAGCAGATTTGGTATGTATTTTGCTTTGCTGCTAACACAGGCTAACCAGCAATGTGCCATTTCCGTTAATATTGCACCAACAGATGCTTCAAATTACGTTCTCATATGCAAAGCATTTGCAATAAAAATAAAGAATCAATTTTTAAATTTTCCGAATTTTGAACATTTTTCGGATGGCAGCCTCAAACAACGTTTAACCGCTGAAACTTTCGATGAAATCCTGGGATGAGAACGAAAGTCAAAGGATAAGTTGATTTGAGTATGAGGTAAACTTATTGCTGCTTCGTTGGGAAAGTATTACCAGCACTGAACATTTTCATCATTTGTGTTATAGTTGAGTTTTGTTGCTTTGGATAAGGAATGGTTGATATGATTCTACAAAACAGTGTATTACGTCTTTCCACACTTTTTTGTCACTCAAAGACAATTTCTTCGAAAATTAGTTTTTAGCGGTTCAGGTGCGCTAGAGTTTTTTTTTAATATTAAATGTACTTATTCTAGTCTTCGCTACGTATCATCTCATAGGCGCGCCGTAGGGGGGGGGGGGGGGGTCAGGGGGGGGCCGGGACCCCCCAGACCCTAGGTTGGCCCCTCCCAGAAAAATAAATATTTCCAACAGCAGACACTTAAGTTTTCGTCTTTTAGGTTTTTGTGGTTACAGCAAGAGTTGAGTAGTGCAGTAGTGTAAGCCTATACCAAAGCATACACACTACTTATAACATAGAGACTGTGTTTTTTGCGGTATTAATTACGATGTTATGGGGCTTATTTCGAGAAATGGACGGCAATATTTAATTTCGACAAGTTAAACGTTGAGAAAAAGACGGAAAGCACCTCCAATTATCCTTTTTTTATTAAGATTATCTGTTCATTCCTACTAGGCAATATACAGGTATTTAGATAAGAAAACTTTTGTAAACTGGCGTTTTATGCAATTATGTTTTTCACAAAACATTCTCTAAGTATTAAAATTGTAGGGAACAAAGTAATTAGCGTAGAATACAATTTTCGAAGCCATTTGGAGAATAAAAATGGCATCCCTGCCACTTTTATGCTATCTATGATCTACTTAGCTTACACTCAGGTTAAATATGTGTGAATTTTATTACAATTTGATAACTGCATTGGAAGTAAGAAGGCATATCACTTCAATTTCACCGAGCATTTTTTCATAGTGATACATCCGCCACATGGTTCTTATCATATTCATTTAACTTTTGTCAGAGTTGTACTCAAGACCAGTATATCCTATGAATTTTATCCGATCGCGAGATACCGTAAACGCAAGTTCCAGGTGCTAAAAATATAAATAATTCGGGGCAATTTTTGGGCGATTGGGAATTTTACAAGTTTAGATTTGACTGTATAAATATAGTATCAAATTCATCAATAATTTGCATTTTATTCTAACAGCCGTGTGAAAGATTTGTGTTTACGTACTTATGATAGCTACAAGGTAGCCCAGACATTATTTAAAAACGACAGAAACTTATTTTAAACTTAGTCTTGTAAATTTTGTGATGATCTGATGACTCGGTGTGAAGTTATCACAATGCGAAATTTTCCATAGAATTTCCATTGTCGCCAAAAATACCCCAAAATTTCAGCTCGACCAAACTTCGCGATCCGGATATGAAAACTCTACTAGTGCTTGGAAGACAATAAATGATATGGTGCTTGAACAGTCTTGGGATATTATCAAGATGAACCGAAATTATTTGGAAAAGGCAATCGACCTTACGACTTGTCTCAGTCGCCAAAAACGTGCTTTAAAAGGACATGATGAAAGTGGTGCCACTGATAACCGTGATTTTTTTTTTTGAATGTTGTGAATTAGTCGCGAAGCATGATTCAACTTTTGAAAATAATTTTAAAAACAAGGTTGCAAACTACTGTAATGGCAAAACACAAAATGAATCAATGAAAATAATTGCTGAAATCATTCGCGTGGACAATACAGCTGAAATAAAAGAGTGCAGACTGATAACCATTATGGCAGACGAAGCAAGGGTCCACATAAGGAACAACTCTTCGTGGTTGTCAGATTTTCTAAAGAGCTTGCTGTCGAAGAAAGTTTCTCAAGCTTTGTAGATTGTTTAGGAGCTAAAAATGCCTCGTATTTAGCAGATATAATTTTGAGCCTGTTAGACAGCTACGGACTTAGCGAATTGCCTGTTGTTGGACCTGTTGATGGTGTTAGTGTCATATCAGGACAAAAAAATGGTGTACAAATCTTAATTGAGATCAAAAACCCTGTAGCCACATTTGTACACTGTCTAGCTCATAAAATTATCCTTGTTGTGATGAACACATTTTTCACAATCGAAACGTGTACTTCCTTTTTCAATGCCATAGAATCCCTTTACATGCACTTTTCGAAGCCATCAAAACACGAA
Organism: Nemotelus nigrinus; assembly: GCA_947369275.1. Classification (NCBI taxonomy): domain Eukaryota; kingdom Metazoa; phylum Arthropoda; class Insecta; order Diptera; family Stratiomyidae; genus Nemotelus; species Nemotelus nigrinus. Next base: position 81,204,299 of record OX376374.1, read on the forward strand.
TTGTTGAAGCAGCTTGAAGAGGCAGTTGGTCTAAACACAAGGCGTGGAATGAGAAGTTTAGCCTCGACTCGTTACTCAATGAGATTTCACAATTGCATATATGTGGTCGATAGCTGTGGGACTATGAAAGAGGCTTTAGAACAAGAAATGAATGAGGAAAAATACAACGACTCAGTTTATTCATTGGGGATCTTTCATTCAATCAGTAATCCTAAATTCGTAGTGCAAATGCAAATGCATATATTTCCAAACTAAAAATACAACTCTTAGGGATGGGATAGATCTTGCGAATGGAACAGTTAAAACACTACTAAGTGAGCGAAAAGACTTGTATTTAGTTTGAGAAAAAATTAAATCTTTTGCAGAGAAGAACTGTTTGGATCTCACATTCCCCAGAGGATCACGAAAGCTGAAAATAGCTCAAAATACTAGTTTTAATCTAGCCTCGGACACGCAGTTAGGGCTGCAAAGATATTCCTGCAAACCAAATGGCTCAAAAAGAGTGAGTTACAGCACTTTTCATCTTGCTAAATTATTTTTGCTTTTTCTAGGTTTTCTAGCTAACAAATGTTTGAAGTAAGAGATCAATTTCTTCCTTCTAAGTTTAATATATTCCGATTTCTTCAAAGATATTTTGAAGCTAAGCTATCCTGTTCTTTAAGTATAAGTTGAAATATATTAAGCTTCTAAACGAAAAAATATTCTTATATTTCCAATTACTTCCGTTCTATTCCCATATAATTCATACAAGCTTTCTTTCTTAGCGGTCATAGATAATTCATGTGTAGTTCATACCTACCATTCACATTATATCCATGTGGTAGTAGCTCAGACACCAAGTTTATTTGATAATGCATTATGCATTAGCAAATAACAAAGAATAAATCAACAAATATATAATGCATTAGTAAACTATATAAGTTGTATGAGCAGTACGTGTACGTTACGGAAGACAAAATCATCACATGTTTTGAACCTTTCGGTCCCTGGCCCCTGCCAGATTTTAGGCCACGGCCCGCCTATGTATCATCTACAGCTGATTTGAGCACTCACCACTTTCTAGGAATGGCGCTAAAATAGCAAAGTTTATATTTTGAATATGCTTTGAAATTTTGGGTGTTTACATTTAGACAGTCGACAAAAAGACTTGTAATAAACTGAAATCAAATATATTAAAAATGAAGTAGAAACAATTGTATTTAGACCAAGAAAAAATAAACGTGGGCTGATCAACTTGATTTGCAGCGCAAAAAAATGGCTATTTGGTACTATGACAGACAAGAACGAGAAAACTATCTAACAATCATCGACGTTTGCAAATTCAATCCTCGAAATCATACTATTAAAATTCAATTCTTAAAATCCAAAGAAGAACACATTGGGGAAAGTATAATTTCAACAAGGTACGGTTTATTACATCACAATATCTTAACTGATGAGGAAATTCAAAAAGTTAGCGTAGACATGAATAAAATGAGGTACATCGGATCAGGTGTACCGAAATATGAATCAAACATACCAATTTTTGCATCAAAAATATCAGCAGAGCCTATTAACCTTTTGTGAGACCTGGCAATATTCTGCTTAAGCACCAATGTATCCTGAAAATTTCAGTTCAATCGGAGGGCATATTGCTGAGATTTTTTCACTGAAATTTTTTGATGATATATATGATAAATATATATATATATATATATATATATATATATATATATATATATATATATCTCATGTATATATATATATATATATATATATATATCTCATGTATTTATATATATATATATATATATGATATATATATATATATATATATATATATATATATATATATATATATATATATATATATATATATATATATATTTATATATATATATATATATATATATATATATATATATATATATATATATATCTATATATATATATATATATATATATATATATTTAAATATATAGAATATAGAATATAGATAAATATATAGAATATAGAATATAGAATATATATATATATATATATATATATATATATATATATATATATATATATATATATATATATATATATATATTTATGTACATAAATTTATGTATTTATGTAGAAATATGAATTTTTGGCCAAAGTGATATTAATACTAATGTTCTTCTTCGTACGTTAGTAAAAACTTTAAATGAACTTTCTACAAGCAACCATTAGGCACATAAACAGAACTTTAAGCTTATAAGAAACTCAAATACTGAAACTATCAAAGTTGATGAAGAAACAATAATTGTAGCAAATACTAAGGACATAGACTTGGAGCAAAATTGTGATAATAGAGAAATAAAACTCAATAATAACACTTTCATAAATTTTAGCCTTTGGAATGTTCAAATCCTAGATCACAATTTTTTTAATACAAAAACAGATTTGTAAGATCGTTTAAAGAACCCTTTTACACGATATTCTGTAAATTTTGCCGATAAAATCACATTTGACGAAATTGTATTGAAAAATATAGATAACATAACCAAAATTAAGAAACTATAATATCACAAATCAGTCACTAAAAGAATAAATATCAGTACCAACCCATTTGCAAGTTAATAATCTTTCTACCAATAATGTATTTCAGAGGTAAAAGAAAAAATATAAAGGTTGTGTTAAAAGACGAAATTGAGGAGAATTTCGAAACTGATGAGGGAGAAAATACGTATAATATTGTGTCTGGATATGACACCATTTTATGTAACATCAGACACTACCTTGAACATTTATTTCCATAATACTGGAAACTATACGCTGAGCCAGCAAAACTAAATCTATAAATTGAAGGCACGTGATATTTTCTACGTTCAACCGAAGGAATACGGTTAGTGTAACAAAGCCGAACTACATAGCGGATATTTTTACCAAAGACGCTTTTACCTTGCAAGCTTTCACCACAACGAGCTTTCACCCCACAAGCTTTCATCCATCAGCCTCTCATCTCCACGAAATATCATCTTGGATTTCACATACAAGAGCCAACTCGAGCGGGATGAGATCAGATAGCTCGCAACATTCGGTCGACCACCAGCTATCAAATTCTTTTGCTGTATGATTATTAATAAAAACACATTTATATATTTTTATATAGTGTTTGCTAATTACTAGTTATAACTGACGCCGAACTCGAGGCACAAACATAGCCTTACGAAGGAGTCCACGATTGGCACCAGAGATGGCAGCCATACGTCAGGAGACCAGCTGCAAGAGCTCATTAACGCTCTTCGCACCACCAGCACACTACCTTCCAATGGTAACTTTGCCCGTTGCTCAGCACGTTTTGACGGAAAAAGAAGCAGAGCAAAACTGGAAGAGTTCGTTAACGCAACAGCGAGCTACAAGCAGGTTGAAGGAATCAGTGACCAGCAGGCAATCCTGGGGGTGCCTCTACTTCTCCAAGGAGTTGCAGCTACATGGTGGCAAGGCGTGAAGGGAGAAGCAGATACGTGGGAACAGGTTGTTACGCTTCTCCGAACAACCTTTGCACCTTTGAGGCCAACATACCAGGTCTACATGGAACTCGTTGAGAAGAAGCAGAGCGAGGACACTCCAACAGATCTTATTATCTGCGAAAAACGTGCTTTACTTTCTGAGCTTCCCAAGGAAGCACACTCCGAAAAACAGCAGTTAGACCTTGTTTGCAGTTAGATCGACAACACATCCCCAGAGACGAAGTGAAGACTTTTGATGGTCTTTTACGTAGCGCTCGATTCGTAGAAGAAAACAAAGCAGAGAGAAAGGCAGCGAGGGATCCAGCGCAAAAAAACTCAAAAACATCGACTCCAATGTGACTTTAGCAGCAATTTCGGCCACACAATGGACGCATGTCGAAAGCGAGAGCAGCAAAAGCAACAGCAACAGCAGTCATCATCAAACATACGACGACAGCAGAACATATCATGATATGGATGTGGTAAACCTGGTGTCACTAGACGCCAGTGCACGAAATGCAATTAACCAACAGAGCCACAAGCAGTCAATTTCTGTTCAGTGGACGCCAGCAAAGAAATACGACCACGGTTTCGTCCAGTGGTTGACATCTCCATTAACGAGGTCAACGGTTGCGGGTACATGGATAAAGCAGCTAGAGTTACGGTCGCGGGCCATCGTCTCTACCAACAATTACAGCATCAGGGACATGTATTTAAAGCATGTACTACCAACATCGTTCTAGCAGACGGAAAAAGAAGAAACCAAACCGTATTACTAGTATGAGCAGACGTAAAAATCAAGGGGAGAATCATCCCAGTAAACTTCATGGTGCTACCAGATTCAACAAACAATGGTACTTTGCTAGGAGTAGATTTTCTGGAAGACGCCAACATAGTGATTTGCTTGCCGCAAAGACATTGGTTATTCTGTGATAACCCAAGGAAAAAGCACGACCTATATCAGAAGGAAGATTTAAGTAGCAACACCGTCACAAGCGCCGACATCGAGATTCGACCACTCACACCCGACAGATGTGATCAACCTAACATCTTTCAGTCATCTAGATTTGTTGAACTCATTACAAGCAGCCGACCTATAAGTCCTATTCCGGACATCACGAAGCAATACTTCTACCTGACGATCACGAAGCAATACTTCACAGATGCCAAGTCCCTCATTCAATCGGCCTTATACAAGGGACACTGCCAAGAACACTTGATTACAAAGATAACATTTACTTCTCACTGATTTCTAATTTCAGTGTACCTCCACCAATAAGCCCGATACCATCTACACCCAAACGTATCCGAAAGAAGCAAGCTGACGCATTTTCAATAGCATGCTGTTTCTCAGATATAGACATTACAGAGCTTGACGTGATTTACCTTCATCTAAGAAACGACGAAGGACCAGAGCTATCTTTAGAGGAAAAACAAATACTTACAAATACAGTCTAAAATCGAAAGCAAAGGACCCTCCGCAAAACATATTGAGCATCACATTGACGCCATAAACCACGCACCAACAGCGAGCTCTCCATATTGTCTTTCACCCCAAAAGAAACTACAACTAAAGTAAGAACTGGACAAAATGATCGACGACAACATCATCGAAGAGTGCGAGTCAGCATGGACATCCCCAGTGGTGATGATCCCTAAGAAGGATGGTTCAACCCGAGTCCGCGTTGACTACAGACGTCTTAACGCAGTAACTACTCCTAATCACTATCCGCTACCACGCATAGATGACTTACTACATGCGGCTCATGGAACTAAATACATGACTACCATAGATCTTCATGCCGGATACTGGCAAATCAGCGTTTGTAAACAGGATCAGGACAAAACAGCGTTCATCACACCATTAAGAGTCTACCGCTTCAAGCGGATGCCATTCGGACTACAATACGTTGCCGCCACATTCCAGCATATGATGACAAGAGTAAAGACCAAAAGTAACAATGCAAAAACACTTGCATATCTAGACGACCTCATAATTTTGTCAACCACTTTCGAAGATCACGTCACAAACATCAAAGAAGTCTTCTCGGCACTCCGCCAGTTCCAGCTGCGGATTAATCGTAAGAAATGTAACTTTGGCTGCCCGAAAGTAAAATTCTAGTGTCACCTTCTGTCAAAAGACGGTATCTCAGTCGACAAAGATAAAGTTGACACTATTAACAACAGACCAGAGCCTAAGGACTTAAAAATCTTCCACTTTCTTACAGACATGTTCGTGGTTCCGCCGTTTTATCGCTAATTTTGCCAAGATTGCCAGACCACTCACTGAATTAACAAAGAAGAATGCTAAGTGAAAATGGGACTTCGAACAACAAAACGCTTACGATCAACTAAAGGCCTGTCTTACTTCAGCACCAGTACTACGCCAAGCTGATGAAAGCCAACCCTTCATCATTCGTAGCGATGCCAGTGGTTACGCCCTCGGAGTAGTCCTACTTCAAGGGGAGGGAACCGACGAGCGCCTCGTGGAGTGCGCCAGCCGTTTACTATCAAGTGCTGAGAGAAACTACAGTACAATAGAAAGAGAAGCCTAAGCTGTTGCACGGGGCGTTAATAAGTTTCGTTTGTACATCGAGGGAAGCAAGGTGACAATAGCCCCTGACAGCCACTTCGATGGCTTATGACCATCAAATCACCAACAGGACGCCTAGCACGATGGGCGTTGACTTTACAATCATACCATATAGAAATAATCTATACACCTGGTAGAATTAACGCAGTAGCTGATACCCTATCACGCCCACTAAGAGAATCGAATCACACCTAAGAAGAAGTCTGCAGTATTGAAATCGATGTGCTGAGGAGAACTTCAGAGGAAATTCAAAACGAACAACTCAAAGATGAAGACTTAAAGAAGATCGTGGAATGATCGTGGAAACAGTGGAGCAAACGAAAACTACGTGCGATGGACTTCTAGAGGTTATCTTTTGTGTAATGGAGTCCTCTACCGATACCATCCTGAAGAAGAAAATGAAGATGCTCAGCTAGTCGTCCCCAAGCACGAGAGAGAATGCGAGATGCAGGCCCTACACGACGCTCCCACTGCCGGACATTTGGACGTGACTATATTTTTAGATATATAAACTCCTGTGGTGACTGCCAACGCTTTAAAGCAAACAACCTAAAACTTAGTGGACTATTGCAGTCACACCCTCCCAGCCAGCGATTCGAAGTAATTTCCATCGACATTTTTGGACCATTACCAAAAACCGCTCGAAAAAACAAATGGATATTTATCATAGAAGATCTAGCAAGCCGATGGGTTGAGGTCTTTGCACTTGAAGATGTAACTTCTAATACCTGTTCACTCACTCTAATTTCAGAAGTTTTCCTTCGCTATGGCATACCTCGTCGCATCATCAGTGACAATGGTACTCAATTTGTAAGTTCGATTATGCAACACGTGACGCATTGTTTCAACATCCAGCAACGATTTACGCCCGTCTATCATCCAGAAACAAACCCTGTCGAAAAGAAGAATCGCGATCTCAAGCCGATTCTCAGCATCTTAACCAACAAATTTGACAACGAATGAGACCAGAAACTACCAGCCATACGTTTCGCGATGAACACCGCTCAGTGCCAAACTACCAATAGAACTGCCGCCTATTTAACCTTTGGAAGAGAGCTACGAGCACCTATAGAAGTTAGCGACGATTTATCTTATATCACGAGGAACCCTACATTTCAAACAGAGATTACTCCATACCTTATACGCCTGTCTGAAGGTTTGAAAAGTGCACAAGAAGTCACCGAGAAGGAACAGGATCGACAAAAAGCATACGCCGATAAAAGAAGAATTCCAGCCGTACAGTTTCTTCCTGGAGAGCTCGTACTGATTTCAACACAGAAGAAAATCAGTTCAAAGTTTCAGCCAAAACGAGATGGACCCTATTGCATACTACAAAAGAGGGGACTTCATCTTTTGAGATCGGAAGTAATGAAAACCCTTGTGAATAATTTGGTGTATACCATGAATCAGCCATAAAGAAGTTCACGGACCGAGAAAGTCACCCAGTGGTCCCAGTAAAATCCCTACGAAGACGAGGCAGACCCAAAGTTAATAAGAAATAAACTGTTTCCTCATCGGGACAATTACCGGAACCAGAAAGCGAGTCTGTAACATAGTTGAACGGCATAGTGGATATTTTTACCAAAGAAACTTTTACCTTGGATGCTTTCACCACAACGAGCTTTCACCCCACAAGCTTTCATTGATCAGCCTCTCATCTCCACGAAAGCTCATCTTGGATTTGACATATAAGAGCCAACTCGAGCGGGATGAGATCAGATAGCTCGCAACATTCGGTCGTGCACCCTAGGGTCTGACCACCAGCTATCAAATTCTTTTGCTGTATAATTATTAACACATTTATATATTTTTATATAGTGTTTGCTAATTACTAGTTATAGTTAGTCGTTTAAGTTTTCATTGTTCGTTCACTTTTAAGTCGCAATAAACGGTAAAAGAAATAATTAAGTGCGCCTAATAACAATCAAATTTACGACTTGCATGAATTTGTCAACATGGGAAAGTGAAACACTTGTTACTCATTTGCATTGCTAAAGGTTTTTCTTATAAAACTTTGAAAGCGATATCTCCTATGACATAAATGATGAAAATGGTCAGTGCTTGCAACCATTTGCTAACATTGCAGCCAAAATACTGCGACAACTGCTTCACGTCAAAATCATCTTACCCTGTGAACTCCATCTTCATGCGATTACTAGTAGTCCATTGAAATCCGACATAAAAGAGGCAAAACTTCGGAAAAATTTGGGGAAAGCTGAATTTTGGTGTGAACCTTGATACTAGCGTGTTGAACAAAATGTCAAAAGTTCCCATCGATTCGAGTGCTGCGTTACTTTTTATACGGGGTCAAAGGTCACCAAAAGTGACCTTTACTAAATATCTCAGTAACGGTCACGTCTTCAGAAAAACAATGTATGACGAATTTGTAGCTTAAGAAATTTCCAACAAAAAAGATTTTATAACTTTTTCTTGTAACCATAACCGTTTTTGAGATATATTGATCGAAGCATTTATTTTATTTAATTATTTATTTATTAGCCGCCAGAGAAGAGCGTTTTGTTTAAATAGCAAAAGCTAATATCTTATGCTAAATTTATACTGATTGGAAACACGTCAATTGTTGACGTCAACTGGGGCAAGCAATTGACAACGGTGTTTACATTAACGGTCAAATTGAAGTCAAAATATGCTTGATAGGCTCCCGTGAATTTGTGTTTGACAAAAATTCATTTACGGCTATTGTCGGGTGTGCACACTGTTCCGAACAAGCGCAACTAACGTCAGTTCTGCTCACATTAGAAAAGTTATTATAGCACCGTTCTCCGTTCAATCGGGGCTGCATTTCACTTAGTTCATGACATTCCATAAATATATGTGCAGAAAATTAAATTCATTAGTACTGAAAAGTGTATGAAAAATATAGCGTTAGAGCACCGGGCCAAGCAACAACAAAACAAACATATGGAATTATATGTATTGAATGGAAGTACTATTATGGCCTCAATCTGCGAAGAGTAGGTTAGTTTACGTAAGGTTGAAGTGGCTGCCAATCTACAGAGGCCTGACGACCAACACACATAGACAAAAGAGAGGCCCGTTGTGACGCCACAATAATTCGTGACTCTCTTCTACTCACTGAAATCAGGAAACCATCTGCTTCCTATGACAAACCTAACTATCCTCTTTAAATTAACCAGGGACACTTCCGTTGGGTTTGAGAGAAAGGGTGCACACAGCGCCACCAGCCTTCTCGTTGCCAAAGCCAGACACTGGCACATGAGATGAAGGATGGATTCCTCCTCGTCATCAGAGCCACAACTCTGACCGAAATCGTTAAACTCTAGGCCCAATCGATTCGCATGTCGCTCGATGAAGCAGTGGCCCGTAAGAGCGCCCACAGTGTAACGCAGAGCACTTCAAGTTTAAAAGCTGCCTGGTACAATGCGCATCCACGGATACTAAGATCTGCTTTCGTCCTTAAAATATTTTTGTCGTATGGCCAATTTGACCGATGTCATAGGTATACCTATTGAGAAAGAGCAAGGGAACTCCAGTAGCAAGGCTTCAAGCCTTGCTAGCTCATCAGCCACACAATCGCCCTGAAAACTCCTTGGTCTAGTTACCCAAATCAATAGAACAACCGAATGTCTCGACATCTGCCTTAGAAATCCAAGGTTCTTCAACAATCATGGACACTGTACAAGGACCAGCAAGGGACCTAATAACCGCTTGGCTATCAGTGAAAATATCAATATTTACCCCGAATATTCGATTATACAGAAGTCAGCCAATTGCTTGATAAATAGCCGCAACTTCTGCCTGATAGACACCACTGTAGTCTGATAGACGGAGAGACAGCTTGAGATTCAGCTCATCTGAGTAAACACCACTCCCGACTTTATTGTTTAGCTTTGAACCGTCAGGGTATAAATGGATAGGCTAATTTATAGGGGTGAAACCATCACACCATTCATTCCTACTAGGAATGTGAGTTGTGAAATCCAAATTCAGTAGACATTGCGGAGAGATGTAGCCAACAACCGCTGATGCAGGTACTCCCTCGGCCGAAATCCTTGCATGACTGAACTCTGTTCTATTCCATGCCAAGATACAATTTTGTCTCATAGCAGCAAGATTAGCTTGCTGCAAGATCAGTAGATTAGATAGCAGCCAATGTAGCAGCACAAAAAATGCCTTAGTAGATTAACAGTAGTGCAGCCATTCTCCGTACTTTTTCAAGCTGCCGTTGGAAGTAGCCTTAAGAGCACCCTGCCCCCAGAATGCCACACCCAACAACAGTATTGGCTGAACCACAGCAGTCTTAAGTCAAGTAACAGTACGAGACTTTAGTCCCCAACTCGCCCCTATGACCCTTTTACAGCAGTAAAGGGCGTTGAAAGCCTTTGAACTCTTTCTGCTGCATTGAAGCTCCATACAAACTTCAAGTCAAGGATCAACCCTAAGAACTTGACCCTCTGGCTCAAGTTAATGAAGACCACATTGAATTTGGGTAACTCAAACAAGGGAACTTTGTATTTCCTTGTAAACAGCACTAGTTCCACTTTACTAAAATTCACATCCAAGCCGCACTCACGACTCCAACGTGAAAGTATGTCAAGAGTGTGATTTAACCTCTCCAATAGAGTAGATAAATACTTTCTTGACACTGCTACCGCTATGTCTTCTGCATAGGCAATCCCTTTGCAACCAGCATGGTCCAGCCTCATTAGAAGAGTATTCACCGTAATTTTCCGCAGCAGAGGAGCGAGGACCCCGCCCTGAAGTGTGCCCTTACTGACTCTTCGTCCTACGCTGGCATTCACCAGGGAAGAGGTTACCACTCTACTTTTGAGAAGCTGCACAATAAAAGCAATCGCTCACTCATCCACATGCACCGAGAGAGCCTCAACAATTGCGTTAGAATTTACGCTGTTGAATGCCCCCTCGATATACAAAAAGGCGGCAAGCGTTTATTCCTCAACAGCAAGAGATTTCTCAACTTGCTCAAAAAGGACGTAAAGAGCAGTGTCAACACACTTATCTTTGGTATAAGCGCGCTTTAACTGCGAGATCAACATAGGATCAATTGATTTTTTAATATGGTAATCAATGATCCTGTCCAAAATCTTAAGCAAGACAGAGTTAAGATTTATTGGACGATAGTCCTTCGGCTTCACTTGCGTAACTTTTCCTGCTTAAGGGATAAACACCACTCTGGAATCACGCCAGCCAGTGGGAACATACAAGAAGCGTAGGCAGGCGTTATAAATCTCTATGAGCTAAGGTAGCGATACTTCCATGGACTGCTGGATGTCAGCCGCAAGGACGCCATCAGGGCACGGAGATTTAAACGGCTCAAAGGAGTAAGTAGCCCAGCTCAGTTGAGAATTCAATATTCTTAATGGTGGCATTGAACTGTAACCTTGCTCCATTTGGTGCACCGCTTCTAAGAGGCAATAGTTGCCCGGAAAGCGTGCGTCAATAAGAACGTTTAGAGTATTTGCGCTCGAACTCGTCTAAATGTTCTCAGGACTCATGATGCACCCCATAGCTTTTGGTGTCGTGCTTAAGACCTCACGAAGGCAATTTGCTTCGCTGAGACTCTCTTTGTTTCCACAGAAAGATCTTCATGAGGACTTCTTTGCCTTGCATAGGGCATACTTAAAAGCCTTAGGCTTCGTTTTATACAGCTACCAGTCATTAGATCTTTTCGAGCAATTGAACTCCTTCCTACATTCTTTCCGCAGGGTGCTGATCTCCGTGTTTCACCAGGGAGGCTAAGGGTTTCCCCTGCCTGTTGGTGGCTTACATGCCTCTCTAGACGCGGAGTATAAAGAACTAGTAAGGGTGTAAACAGGTTGATCCAGTTCATGGTAGTAGTCAATGCTTTTAGGAGCAGTTTCCAGTGAGGATCGAACCAGAGAATTAAATAATTTTCAGTCCATCCTCTTTCTGTTAACAAATGCTACCTGCTCGGCAGAGCTGCAGCCAGCCACGTTGTGTGATATGTAATTATGATGAAAGAATGAACACTCCTGTAGAACCCTCCAGTCACGGAGAAAATGCGAGTGCCACTCAAACACCTCCCTACGGCTTGAGGTAAGGAAGGTTGGTCTGCTGCCAGTGTTGGCGATGGAAAAATCGTTGGAGCCACCCCATACTTTATTATGATCATAAGAGTCAGCTCCCAGAATCAGAGGCACACTAGTTTTCGTGGCTTCAGCCACGATCCTCTTGACAATGTCACAGGAAGGGCTGATGCCATGATCATGTGCCATGTAGCAAGAAAAAAACCAGCATGATCTTCAGTCACATTCTACTGCAACAGCCATGTTATGTAGTACAAGGACGTTAATGATTTTCTTAACAAGAATACAGACATGTGGCTTATATGAGCCGTCAGGTGTTATCAGTCTGTATCCATTGGAGCGCAGCCCGCAAAACCAGTTATTCGCAGCCCAATGTTCTTGGATAAGAACTAACTCCTCCTCTGTCGTAGACAAGTGGAACAGCAGGGCAGCTGATGATGCTTTGGAATGGTGAAGATTCACTTAAAGTACCTTCACCATTATTATATCAATTCATTAGGGTTAGGTTGAGGTCCTCCCCTTCGGACGTAGAAGCTGTCCCAGCCTTCTGCTCTGCATCCATCGTGATGAGGTCCAGGCAGCCACCGAACTATGAGGTAGTTCCGACGCTAACCCTATCGGCAAAGAGGGATTCCACATCCGATTCTTCCTCAAATGTGTCTCTCAGACAAGCATCAGACCCCTTTTCAGGTGGCTTTATTGTCGTTTGGGCCACCTGTTTTGGGTCAGTTCCGATGCTAGCCCCATCATCAAAGAGGAATTCCACATCCGATTCTTCCTCCGATATCTCCCTCAGACAGGCATCAGACCCCTTTTCAAATGGCTCCACTGCCATTTGGGCCACCTTTTCTGGGTCAGACTTGGTAGATATCAAATTTCCTAAAACAGAGCTTATTGGCCTGCCGCTTCGATAGATACGTAGAGCCAGTTTTTTTATCCCGTACCTGATAGTGCCATTTCAAGTATCCAATACCAGCAGTGCATCTTCATTGATGATGAAGAGGTCTTACCGCCTATTGTCCACCGGCTCACCAATCTTCACAACCCTCCAATCTTCCATAGGAAGATCAGGGTTGAAGAGCCAAACAATATTCAAGACCTCCACTGAATCAGCCTGGAAACCAGGAATCCATGTCCTGCATCTTGGCCGACTGGGGATGTCATCGTTGGACACCACTTTGATCCTGGCGCCCGGCGAGAGTTCGCCCAGTTCGGAGATAGCCTGCTTGTAGAAATCAGCAGATCATTGGTCCCCGCACGCAACCAGTCTGATTTCCTTGTGCCAGCCCGCGTCATTCACCGTAGCTGGAGGACTCGAGGTAGCACTCTGCAGCCTACAATAGACTTAAAATAAAGCCTGCCTTATCTTTAGCCAGCTTTCGGAGGAGATGATTGCATATCTTTTGCTGGCATTAATCACGGCCCAAACCAGGCACTTTTTGTCCATTTCATTAAACGGTCGAGCTATCCCTGAAGTTGTTGTTTTGCCCATTGAAGGAACTTTTTGCCCTTGTCGGACATTTTGTCAGGAGAGATGTTTTGTAACTTCCTCAGAACTTTGAAGGCTGCTCTTCTTATTCCGTAAGTCCGAGCTGATTTGGCGGAAGAGCGTTGCTTGCTTGAAGAGGAGGTGGCATCGGAGGTACCACTTGTTGATCGACGGGCTGGCTCATTCGCCGCTATCTTCCCGCCACACTGGCCACAAACGGGCTTCATGGCTTTCATATGGCCAGGCTAGGTGGCCAAAGCCCCGGAAACACCTGAAACAGGGGTTGAAGAAGAGGGAAAAGGCCGTGGAGCTGGCTTATTTGCTATGTCTCCACAACCTTCTGCAAGATTTGCTACTGTAGACAGTGGAGCTAACTCACTCGTCTTGTCTCCACAAACTACAGCAGCTTTAATCTCAGTCCGCAGAGCTGGCTCATTCGCCATATATCCACTTCCTGGGACTTGAGCTGCAATCGATGGCACAGCTATTTCAGTTATCCCTTCATATTAGAAGATGGATTTCATTTATTGCTAGGCTTTTGCCTGACGAGTTTAGGTTTATTAGTATTGTTTTTATTATTAATGCGTAACGGGCTCCCACTCAGAGCCGCTATCTCAAATCCGAATGTGTTGTCACCTTGATGATCCCATGGCTATCTAGTGTAAGCAAGGAGGCCATGCGAGGGTTGCCACAAGCCCTTATGGGGACAAATAGTCAGAGCCGGATCGGTTTTAATCAGGAGTACACCATCAATTTAATGGCGATGAGACGAGAGAACGTACTAAGAAGCCTGCCAGGGTTTAAACTTGACGGAGATGATCGTATTAGCCCGGAGCCGTTCACGAAGCGGATTTCACTCCGTCGCTACCGCGCCTGAAAACGACTGGGTCCGGAATGGTACGACCATCAAATCCAGTCCAACAAACGAATCGTTAGTCAAAGAGAGTTCCGAGGACGAAAGCGGTCGTAAAGAGGGTCTCAATCATTTAGCGTCAACCAGGATGCACTGCGAGGAGGCGATCTAGTTAACGTCCCCTGTGAATAGTAAAAAAAGAAAAAAGCGGGAATATTGGGTCCACAAATTGCTCTAATGAACAATTTAAAAGCAATGATCTGGAATCAATCAAAGATTTTGCGAGAGTGACTACAACTGATTCCGATTTCTTGTTGAAAAAGTTGACGCCACGAATTTTCAAACAAGCAGCAAATCTGCATCAGTTGATTTCTCCTCCTGAGAGATTTGGCGTATGTCTGAGAGTTTTTGCGGCTGTTTTGAACTGCCTTCCAATTTCAACCGAACTTTCATAAGAACACATGCATTACAAGAAAGCGAAATTGACAATACCGAGTCAATCTAAATTGCAGGCCAATTGCTTGACATAGACGGCAATTGGTTGCCCAAGTCGTGTTCACACTGCTGTCAAACTCATCAGCATTAGTTTGACAAATGCCAACAATTATATGTAAGCTATATAATTAAACGAAATGATCTCGTTATACAAAATTTATTAGATACAAGTCTCGAAAATATATCGATATATCTCGCGACCGTCCGCTTCGCAGCCTGTTTAGCATTCGATAGTCCTCGCATTCTACTTGTCTGAGAAACCGGTATATCCTTCTTACTGCAGTAAAAAATAATTAGAACACGAAAGGATAAAAGACTGCCTGTCATAAAGGTTAAGTGGTTCCATCCGATACCATTAATCTGCATAGTCGCGTTTCTTGTCTAGATTTTTCCACTCTGCGCAACAGACGTTGACCTTTTTATAGGCTCTTAACACGATCGAACATGTTCTATATCTTGGCTTGCGAACCAGTGCATTTGCTGTTGTTAGCAGGTTAAACAGCTACCCTTTAACAACAAATGCACTGGCTCGCTAGCCAAGTTGTAGAACATTTTCGACCGTGTAAAGAGCCTATTACGGTCGTTTTATTTGTCCGATCGTTTTATTTGTCCGATCGTTTAGTTCTTCAGTGGTTGTGCATCTACTTTCATTTGTTATCTTACACAATTGATCGCCAACAAGCAATTGACGAGCGTTTACACAGAGTTTGACCCAACTGACGTCAATAATTGACCAATCTGTGATCAGTATAGCTGTAGTATTAGGAAGCAAAAATCGAAGACACTGAAAGTGGCGAAAACTATGGCTCAGTGGTCTTTTTAAGGAAAATAGTAATCACGTTATGGAGTAGTGATAGAAGGATTTTTTTGATTGTATGAAGTAGATTCTACTTATATAAACTATTTACAACGCTCTGCGAAATATCATTACTAATTCATAATAAATCAATTAAATTACCTTGATTTAGACAATTCAATAATTTTTCATATATACGAATTTCCGACTATTGATTTCAGAATCGAATTTTCTGGCTTACTTGAATCAAAATATTTCAGAATCGAATTTTCTGGTTTACTTGAATCAAAATATTTAAAAAAAGTCATGAAATTTAAGGTTTCCCACTCTACTCCTGAAACTTAATATGCTGATTCATATCGGTAGATGTGTTAATACAACGATCTGCGCATAGGCAATAATGAGCCTTCCGCCAGAAATTTGCTCGCATAAAATGCTTGTAGGCTAGGAGTAGATTTTCCCTAAGGCATGGTGGCTTTTACTCGATAAAATATATTCGTTAGTTGTAAGAAACTCATTCCAACGCCGCGATAATATTTATGTAGTTCGGTTTTTCCTCATCAGCGAACCTCTTTATACCAAGACCTTATGCCACATGAAAACGAGAGGGTGTGAAGTGCGTGACAATGCTGGCGTCAGAAATTCTCGTACCGTATCTAATTTGGAGACACAGCTAGAGAAAGCATCTCTCTGTACCATATATCGACATTCTTTTGCCACCAGGATATTCGTTCCGCGTATAATTGTGGTCGTTATTAATCATGTCGTTTAAATACCTTTTAGCCTGAAGGAAAACCGTATCGAGAGTTTTAAATAATACAGCTACTTTACCTTCTTTGAAACTAAACGTGGAAAGTCGCATCCCGGCTTTTGGTGATGTATCGTCTGTCGAACATAGTTAAAGATTAAGAAGTATGTGATGGTGGCATTAATTATTCCTCGTTTTAATTAAAAGGGTCTTTGATGTATTCGAATCGTGAAGCGTATTACACACGTGAAGTTGGATGGTAGATATTCGTTTGAATCTAAATTAGAAATCCGATAGAGCTGTGACGAATAAGAAGTAAAAGACCTTTTGTTTCGAAATTTTTAAATTGAACTACATTATGTGCTGATACGTAAGGAAATTTCAACAATATCAAAGCAGATGAAAATCAGCAGAACTTCGTAAAGGCAATATTCGTCAACCAACTTAAGCTGAAGACACACAATTGGTCTGTGAAAACTTGAATGTCATTTCATTAACAATACGTAATTCCCTGACGTTGTCAGAAAGTAAATATATGTATATGTAAGCGCAGGAAACTAAACGGCTTAATTTTAGAGTTTTTAATATTTGGTTAGAACCAACATCGTAATTGCCTTACGGGAAAATGTAAACAAAGTAAACAGGCAATGTTACCACTCATTAAAATTGGAAATTAAATACCTTAAGAAATGAAGAAATCTTAGACAGGTTTTTAGTGCCAAGCGTGTATTTTCCGTTAAACAGTCATTGTGTTCAGTCATTCAGTCATTGAAAAAGAAAATGTCCATTCGTTTTACAAGTGCTTTCATCTGTCATTTATATGATTCAGTTAAAACCAGCTATAAGCCATTCATATTTTAATTTCATTCTTTTTACAAATTTAATTACAGTCAATGTTAGTGTGTAAGACTATGAGTGCTACATGTGAGTTTAAACGGATACGCGGTTAAACCATAGAGGTGTAGTAAGGTGATGCCAAGGTTTTTACAAATTTTCGAAAAAAAATCCTTCAAATCATTGACCTTCCTAAAAAGTTTTTGATGTTTGGCAAAAAATTCAAATCATTGATAAATTTTTACCTTTTTGACCTTTGAATTGAAATTTTTAAAATTCCGATTTACACAAGAACGGCAACCCATCACCAAATTACCTCTATTTTCAGCACTCGAAAGTTCTGTTCACGAAAACTGACTACCAGATTATCCGATCATAATGAAATTTACAGGTATTGACTAGGACCAAGTCTGATTGAAGTGATTTTGAAATGCGGGCAACCCTGAAATCACTGAGAAGAAGAACAGCATTTTGGCCTATTACTTCCGATTCAGCCATTACATTTAAACCAAATTCGCACAATATTTGGATATTATTTAAAACAACATTTGGTGAAAATTTTCTTGAAAAATTAGAATAAAGTTGCCAGCTATGGTGATTTTAGTTTCCTAAATAATGCAAATTAGCTCGGCAAAATAAAGATATTTTCCTTATAACTTCCGGTCCAGTCATGAAATAAAAACGAAGTTCATGCAGTAAAAAGACTTTGATGTGACCCAAATGTCGTAGGAATTTCATACAAAAATCATGAAAGGGCTGCCAGGTATGACCATTTTTGTAATTTTTTGGAATTTCTTTACTGAGCGATTATGTCATTAGATTTGCAAATGGGAATGATCCTGCAATGAAAATTAACAACAAATATTAACGCTTTAAAAATTTGAAAAGTTTTGAAGGTGGTTACCCTAAAATTCTTGTCACCCGTATAACTTCCAGCGCAGTGATTCAATCGAAACGAAATTTACTGGTTGAGTTTAACTTAACGTGAAGCAGATTGGGTATATATTTTGCTTTGCTGCTGACACAGGGTAACCAGTTTTAACCATTCTGGTAAATATTGCACCAACAGATGCTTCAAATTACATACTCATATGCAAAGCATTTGCAATAAAAATAAGAAACCAATTTTTAAATTTTCCGAGTTTTGAACATTTTTCGGATGGCAGCCTCAAACAACGTTTAACCGCTAAAACTTTCGATGAAATCCTCCGATGAGAACGAAATTCAAAGGATAAGTTGATTTGTTAAGGTCAACTTGCTTCGTTGGGAAAGTGTTACCAGCACTGAACATTTTCATCATTTGTGTTATAGTTGAGTTTTGTTGCTTTGGACAAGGAATGGTTGATATGATTCTACAAAAAAAGTGTATTACGTCTTTCCACATTTTTTTGTCACTCAAAGACAATTTCTTCGAAAATTAGTTTTCTAGTGGTTCTGATGCGCTAGAATTTTTTTAAATAAACCGATTGAAGTCAGCCAAAACATTATCTGTATGTATATAAATCAGCGGCGGCTCGAGATACTTAGAAACAAGAAGGCAGTGAGTTTCAGAATCATTCGAGCAAAGCCAAATAAAATTGGATATTATAATAGGCGTGTTTTTTTGCTCCTCTATACGTTGTTCTTCTATGCTTGTATACGTGTTGCAAACAACAACACTCCTGAACCAGTGAATTCACTAGTACAGGAATTATATTCCTCATTTGTAGCTCACGTGCTGAACTATAGAATGTGCTGATAGAAAAAAGAAAAGCTCGTGAGAAGTTGTAATTTTTTATGTGAGGTCGCTTTGGGTTTTTCATGGTTATGTTGAATGCTTTGGTAGTTAAGAAATTAGAAAAAGCCTTCATTATGTGTGAAAAGTTTAAAAAAAAGATTTTTTGTCAGTTTTTTTCTATTTTGTATCGATTGTGGTAGTATATATTCGTTATTTTCTCCCTTTATTTTCAGCTGCTGTGTGCTACCGCAGCAAATACAGCAACTTATGTCAGTCTTAGCGAATGCACTGCTGTTTTACACTAGATCGTTGTTTTGCGGCATAGTTATATTTTATTCTGTATTGGAGCAAAAAAAAAACGCCTAATATAATATTGAATTCAAATTGTGAGATTTGGGCTTAGGTAATGAAATTCGATGTAAACTACGCCGTAGAAAAATTTTATTTGAAAGCAAAATTTTTTTTGCTCTCTTTTGACAAAATGTTGTGCGGCATTGTCATACATGCGTTGATCCTCCAATTTGTGAAAAAAAAATGTTTTTCAATACTTCGCAGCGATAACTCCAATAAAAGTGTTTACTCATGATATTTCGAAAACTAGTCTTAATTCTTTTCAACGCATTAATAATAATAATAATAGCTTTGCTTTATAGAGCAAACGGATTAAGAAATATTTTCAGTGTTTGAGTTAAATCTAGAGTTAAGACAATGTCTTTACAGCTAAGTTACTAATAGATATACATTTAGAAATGAGCTCTGGACTTGTTTTTATTGACTTTTGCCAACTTGTGCAGATGAGTGGTGGATAAGTAGAAGGGTTTGTTCAATATGATTTTGAGCCATTTATTTTGGAGTTTTTGAAGCTGATTAACATAAGAAGTTGCACAGCTAATCCATATTGGACAACCGTATAGGATAATAAGCTGCATCACGGTTTTGTATATTAGCAGTATATTGTGTAGTGACAGCTAAGACTTCCTGTTGATAAGTGGATATAAGGAGTCTATGTTTTTAGATTTGGTGTCTTCGATGTGAGAGTGAAACGTTAATTTTGAGTCTAGATGGATTCCAAGATAATAAATGTCTTTGGACCAATTAACGATTGATCCAAGAGTATTTATTTGCGAATTCGGTATGTTTTTTCGAGCAAGTTTTTTTGTGAAGAAAATTGCTTGCGTTTTGTTTGAGTTTATATCTTACACCTTTTACAAAATTGATTTATGAGAAATAATTGCTCCTGGAGATTGTTAATTATCAACGCTGGGTCAGATTTGGTTGCGAAGATGGCAGAGTCAAGCACAGTTTCAACGCGGTGATTTTTCGAGATCAGATATGAAAACATTATACAGTGTGGGAATAAGAACAGAGCCTTGGGGAACTCCGGCAAATAAACCATATTTTTTTGATAATCTTAGTGTCTTGACATTAAAAGTGTTCAAGTCTAAAAAGGAATGGACAATTTTGCATAAGTAGGGCGGCAGTGAGCATTTAACAAGTTTGAAAACTAGGCCGTCACTCCATACTGTGTCAAAGGCTTTTTCAATATCAAGCGCTATAAGACCAGTTGGGCGTTTTGATATGAAATTATCATTGATGTGATGAACAACTTTGAGTAGCTGATGAGTGGTAGACATACCAGATTGAAAGCCAAACTGAAAATCCGGAATAGTGGAGTGGGAAAGAATAACTTTTTCGAAAAGTTTACTAAATAAAGGAAGTAAGCTGATAGGGTGGTAGCTACTGGGGGGCCTAGGATTTTTACCTGGCTTTAAAAATGAAATGACGATTGCATTTTTTCAAGCAGAAGAAAATTATAATAGCTTTAAACAGCAATTAAATATTACTGCCTTTTTTAAAAAGGACGTTCGTAAAGCCGTCATCAGCAGGCACGGATTTCAATTTCAAGTTTTTGAGATGGAACTTTGTTTCTGCAGAAGAGAAAAAATCACTAGATTGGAAATGGGTTCTGGTTTCTAATAGTTTGGTGATTTGAAGGTCCCCTTGGAGACTGGTGTCAGGGTCACTACAGAGAAGCGTAAGCTTGTGTGAGTTTTGAAAGGAGTCAGCAAGTACATCAGCTTTTTCTCTTTCAGTATAAGCGACATCGTCATTGGAAAAAAGCACGGGAGGAATAAATTGTTTTATGTTGTTCAGTAGCTTGAGCAATTTCCAGAGACAATTTGAGCCAGAAGCCTGTGCGCAAAGTAAGTCATTCCACCGGTTATTACGCAGTTTAAGAAACGTTTTACGTATTTGGGTGTTCAGTGTGTTTAAGTGGGCTTTTAATTAAGGACAACGAGTTCTTTGCCACTGCTTACGAGTGTCATTGCGATGTTTGATTAAAGCAGCAGTAGTGTTGTCTATATGAAATTTGGAAATCAATTGCTTTGAAGTGGAGGTGGAGCTGTTTTGAGTTAATGTGAGCTTCTTAGAGAAAAACGAGATTAGACTGTCAGTTTTGGAGACGTTTACAATTTTCGATAGGTTAAGGTAAGTAAATATCATCTTCCAAGATTCTACGATAAGAAACCCAAGAGGTTTTATTATAATTGAAACAGGAAAAGGTCGAAAGCTTTAAGTGGTTTTAGATGTCAAATTATAGAGAATAGAGAATAGTTCGTTAATCACTGAGGGCTGAGACAAGAGAACATTGTTGTTGGTTCTAATAAAATCAAAAGTTGAGGGATTCCCTCTTGTATGAATATTTTTCTCTAATGAAAGCTCAAATAAGATTTTGCCGACCTATTGGCTTTCAAACAGTTCCAATGCTAGTGTCGAGCATTTAAGTCACCACCGATAATGTAGCTTGTTTTCAAGGAAAAGAGCGATTTTAGGTCACTATGGAGCTGATTTGTTATGTGGGAATTCAATTTAGTACCACTAAAGTAAACTGAAATAGCAGCGATGTTGATTTCTTCGATAAACACTGTTTCCTTTTCAATAATATGGATGGGTAGATTAAATAATCGTTGAAACTTCATGCCTTTTTTTAGACATAATGCTACGCCACCACCAATTGCATCATTTCTGCCAATTCTAATTATATGACAGTTCGAATTATTCAGTACGTCGTCTTCTTCAAGCCAAGATTCGCTGAGGAACCGAGTATCGATTTTCTTTTCATCTAGAAAAGCAAAAGTTTCGATAGATTTAGATCTTAAGAGCTGGGAGACGACGAGGCACTTGTAACATTGTGTAGGCTAAGAGTAGTACTGTTGCTGTTATTGATTGCGGGCGATTGCTCTGTAAGCTTTATCCGTCTCAGATTGATTGCAGATACGACTGCCTATGGAAGGTAACGATGGAAAGTTAGCACACTCTAGAGCTGCCGGCTGTCGAGAACATGTTGGGTTAGGGTAGCTTTGAATAGTGTTTAGGCGGTGGGAAGAAGCAATTTTACGGATTTTCAAAAATTCTCCTTGTTTCGGGCAAAGAATGTGATTGCTCAATTGCTGGCCACCACAGTTGGCCCAAGCTATTTCCGATGTGTTTTTGGCAGGACATTTTGTTTTGTCATGATCTTTGCCGCAAATTAGACATTTCAACGGAAGATGACTGAACGATGTTCCGTGTCCCAACCTTGGCAGTTCCCGCATTGAGTATTTAGCTGAACTTTTTGTTGTTGGACGCTCCACTTTACTCTGATGTAACTTACGGAATCAATTTTCTTGAGATCAGATAATTTGATTGTTCCGCGTGAGAAGTACAGTGGGTACAGAGTTTGATCGCTGTTACGCCGGAACTTTGCCGCTGGGGAGATTTTATTAATTTCGTCACATTTTAGATTGTGCTCTTCGGCTTAGAGTTTTTTCACCTCAGAGCATTCGATATTGTTTAAACCACTTAAAATGAATTTGAGTGGTTTTTGGTCGACACGAGCGTACGTGTAAAATTCCATTATCGTCAGCAATGTTTGACAGCAGTAAAATGGGCTAGGATTTTCCATGGCAACAGTGAGTGAGCCGGTATGGGCCTTTGGAAGCCTTAGCCGGCCTCGTAACAAAAAGTCGGTGAGAGAATCCTTCCGTTTGCGTTTATTTCTTTATTTTAAAACAGTCAAACTCCACCACGAGATCCGAAACAGGTTATAGAAAGAATTGATGCGTGGTTGTATAGAGTGTCATGCCCACTCCAAACTTTCGCACGGAACTCTTCTTCGACGTATTAAATGACATCTCAATATTTACCGAAGTAGCCAGAATTGCTAAATTTAACTTTATTATGTATGGTTCCAGATTTTTTTACTTACGTATAGAACAAAGAGTTTACTTTTAAGTTTTTTTCGGTTGAGGATTAGACAATAAATGGACAGCACGCACTCAAACGAAGATTGACGAAACGTATTTTGAAAAGTCAAAGAATGAGTTATATCCATGAAGCTCAAAAGCCCATTTTGTGAAATTCATTTAACCAACTTTTTTGTCAAGCCAAATACATAGCACACCTCTGCTTCATTGTGACACACGCCACTGCTTTATTGAAAAATGTGTTATACCACTGTATATTAAATGAACGGTTAATACTCCTATCGGCTCTAATGATTTTGAATTCTATTTTCTTTAAATTTTAATGTTTCGGATAAGTTTACTGATTGAATGAAATAACTTGTAAGTCATCATAAAAATAATTCATAGTTATAACACAATAATTGAAATCAATAATAACAAAATAGTTTAAGTTTTCAACAAAAATTCATCAATGCTACTTGAACTGCACAACTGTACTTTGAACACTTTAACATGTACTAATTTTACACTGCTAGTAAACTAAATTTCACAGATCAACCCCATTACCAAATCAATAACCAGTGCATACATACAAAAAAAAAATGTTTCCTCAAAACACAAACAAATAATTTCTTTGGTTTTTTTCGGAAATGTTTATATACTAATATTCATTTTCTTCATATATTAGTTATCTATGAGAGTATCATTGTACAGTGCGGATCGTGGTGACAGGTGCTCTTGCAAATTTTCTTTCTACACCAATTGACATTTAAGTTTGTTATTGAGTTTAATGATATCGAGCTGTTCCACCGGCGTGTCAATATTTTTATAAGCGTGAACTATTTACCAACAAACTGCCTTTTGCTGAACAAAAATTCGATAATAGCTGCAAAGTGTAAAACTGTAAAAGAGATGTCAGAGTGTACAGTGTGCAAAAAGCCTTCTAGTCAAGCTAGAAACAAAATAGCTTGCTCCCAGTGCAAAAAACTGTGCCATGCTAGCTGTGTGAACATGACGAAGGAGGATATCGACTGCATCGTCAACGATAAACAGACTTGGCGATGCCCGCCGTGCGCACATCTAAGGCGGAAGAGTATGGTCGCTGTGGCAGCAGCTGAAGATGGCAAAGCGGACGTCTCCCATGTAATATTTATGTTAGATAAAGCTCGAAACGAGAGAAAAGAATCGAAGCAGACATGAGCAAAGCTTTTGAGTTCATGAACGATAAGATTGACGAACAAAAATCTACAATTGATGCCCAGTCCAAAACACTTCAGGAATATTTAACTTTGATTACTGAAGTGAGGCAGGAAAATGTTGCTCTAAGGAGAATAAATGTTGAAATGGAGTCCAAACTTAAAGAATGTGAGCAACACAACCGCGCGAATACTGTAGAAATTATGAATATACCAGAGACTCAAAACGAAGATGTGTACGAGGTAGTCCAGAATGTGGGCAAGGCGCTTGACGTTGATATATCAAGGGAATCAATTGATTTCTGCCATCGACTAGGGAAAAAACCGGATTCAAAGCGACCAGCTTGCATTATTGCTAAATTTGTTCGCAAGGAGGACAAGCTGAAACTTTTGGAGAAGAGAAGAGTGAAGAGGAATCTAACCACGGCCAATGTTGGATATGATACAAGCGCTGAACCTGTTTACATCAACGAAAGCTTATGTCCGACCCGCAGAAAGCTTTTCGTAGCTGCTCGGTTAGCTAAAACGAATAAGCAATATTCTTATCTCTGGATACGTAATGGAAAAATATTCATGAGGAAAAAACAAGGTGATCCCGTAATACTCATAAGTTCAATGGAAATCATCAATAATCTATAGCTTTAGTTATGTTTTTCTGTTTTTTTCTTATAATTCACATTACTTTTCATGCATGTCCAAGATTCATTCATAGATTTTAATTCTATCTGTAATAATAATTCAGAATTCATATTATTGCACCAAAATATTCGAAGTTTACGGGAAAACTTTAATGCGTTTATAATTTACTTACAACAGTTGGAAAACACGCCGGACATAATTGTTCTCTCTGAAATTTGGGTACATTCGTGGGAGACTCAATTTTATAAAATTGATAACTACAATTGTTATACTCACTGTAACGATGAGTATAGATCAGGTGGTGTTATCGTTTATGTCGCCGAACGATATGAGGTGAATAGTTCCAATGCCATTAGCCTGAACTCAGCCGACGCTATACAGGTAAAGATTATTATTTGCTCCGAGCCCAACCCAGAGCGTCGGGTATCCATAACTATTCTTGCCATGTATAGGCGGCACGCAATTCCTATATCGGAATTTCTTCGTGAACTCAATTGCTCTCTCCAATTGATAGCTGATAAAAACGTAATATTCGTGGGCGACATCAATTTATGCTTGCTAAAAGAATGCTCGACTTTAGACGAGTACCAAGCAATTATGTCCAGCTTTGGTTTTCAGCAGTTGATAAATTCTCCAACTCGAAATAACAGCTGCCTAGACCATATTTATTTCCGTTCTAGAGATAATCTACACATCCCATCCAGTAAAGTTGTATCTTCAGGTAGAAGCGACCACGATGTTATTGTATGTAAATTACCTCTTAATCTAAACAAAAGTAAAGCTATCAATCAGCATATTAAAAGCATCACAAAAATTGATTATTCGCAATTAAAAGTATGCCTGAACAATGTAGACTGGTCACTTATATATAATGAATCAGACGTATCAGTGTCCTTTAATAATCTAATTAACGAACTGCATTTGTGTATTAATCAAGCTACAGTTTCACGGAAAGATTGTATTCAGCATAAAATTTTAAAACCATGGATGACGCTTGAATTGTGCAAGCGTCAGTCATTTAGGAACCTCATATATAAGAAATGTAAACTTAGAAAAAATGATAAGAAATTGCATCGATTTCACGATTCTTATGCTGGAAAACTGAAGCAGGATATGTTGGAGCATAAAGTTAACTACTACTATAGTTTATTTGAAAAAAGCAAAGATGATGTTAGAAAACAGTGGGAGACAATAAATGCCATTCTAGGAAAGACAGAAATTAGAAATGATGGACCTCAAGTTTTTTCTCATTCACGACCAGATGTCCTACAGTCAAATCCTTTGGATGTCGCGAACGAATTCAATAGTTTTTTTATTTCAGTTATAGAAAATACTAGAAAAAATATTGATTCACCCACTGGTCTTAGTACGCTTGAATACTCAGAAACATTTACATGGCCGTCAGTTCAAAACTCTTTTTTTTGTTTACCGACATCCACAGAGGAGGTTAGAAGTGTGATTGATTCGTTGGAATCTAACAAGGCTCCTGGTATTGACGGTATAACGGTCAACTGTCTGAAACAAATAAAAGATATTGTTTCACCAGTTCTCACTCACATAATAAATTTAAGCTTCGAAAAAGGAGTATTTCCGGAGATTCTAAAAACTGCAGTAGTGATCCCTCTTTTTAAGAAAGGTTGTCGTACAGACCTCAATAACTATAGGCCAATTTCTCTATTATCAACGATTTCAAAATTTATAGAAAAAATAATGAAAAGCCGAATAATAAATTTTTTCAAGAATACTAACTTCTTCTGCAGTAACCAATTTGGATTTATAGAGAAAAGATCCACTGAAGATGCTCTGTTAAGCCTCTTTTTGAATGTGTTTGAAGGTTTGAACAATAATAGATTCGTCTGTGCAATTTTCGTTGACATAGCTCAAGCCTTCGACTCGATTGACCATAATATTCTGTTGAATCGTTTATACGATGCTGGTATAAGAGATATATCTCTAAACTGGTTTCGGTCATACCTAACTGGGAGATACCAATGTGTACGTATCTTAGATTCTACAAGTTTATGTTTGCCTATTTCATATGGTGTCCCTCAGGGATCTGTACTAGGGCCTATTCTCTTCTTAGTTTATATAAATAATCTCTGCTCAGGCAAACTTGATGGCTCTCTTACAAGCTTCGCAGATGATACCGCCTTATGCTATTCGGCAGAATATTTAACAACTATGAGGTCCCAAATGCAAAAAGACTTGAACAAACTCAAATTATGGTTCACTTTGAACAGAATGGCTTTGAGCATCAAAACTAAGTTTGTTCGTTTTTCACTTAGAGATAGACAAGATGATATAGGAAGATTATTTTACAAATGCAAAAGATGTCTTTTAGAAAATGATTTTTGTCATAAACACTGTATCGAAATATATCAAGTTGATAAAATAAAATACTTAGGAATCTCGGTTGATGAAAATCTAAACTGGAAGCACCACATTGCTGGTTTAAAAAAGTATATGAATTCGTGTTTAAGAATCTTCTATTACTTAAGATATATCTGTCCTATCTCCGTACTTCGTTCTGTCTACTACGCTATAGTTCAGTCTAAATTGCAGTATGGCCTAGCACTTTGGGGTGGAAACTTTTTTTCTTCAATTAAACCTGTTGTCATCTGCCAAAAAAAAATAGTCAGAGTAATAATGGGAGTTAGTAGATACGAAAGATCTTTTCCAATTTTCAATACTTGAAGATATTGCCTCTAAGGAATTTATTTGTTTATCGTGTGTTACGAGTTTTTTATGTTAGAGGGGGCCACATGAGAGGTAGTGCTAAAGTTTATTCGGGTAAGTTGCAAGCAAGATACCAAATTTCAGTCCCTTTTCCTAGATTGGAAGCTTATAAAAGGTCTTTCAAATTCTGCGCACCAAAATTGTTTAACTCCCTTCCCAGCTCTATTTCATCTATAGATAACGTGAATCAATTTCTAAAACATTTAAAAATGTGGCTATTTTCTTTGCAAGACATTGAATCATTTTTTCTGAGTACTGTAGTGGGACAAGCTTGATATACTTTTTTTAAACTTAATATAGAAGCCAGTAAAATTTTTGAATCGGGTTATATTCTGATCACCTGTCACCTATTGCACCTTAAATTATAAGAAGGTAACCTCAACACAGCACTAGCTAGGAGGTACCTATCCATGTGCATATTGATTGAATATTGGATGTACTAACTATTTAGTGAATTAGTTTATTTAGTCATAGTTGTAATATTAATTGAACTTACGTTAGTGTTCACTATTTTTTATTGTACTTATTATGCATTATGGATATAAATTTATTATTATTATTATTATCTATCGTTCTATTTGGTAGTTTGAAAATGTTTCATTAACTAAATACAAAGCATTGACGAAATAAAAATGCAAAGCATCTCAAAATTAGAAATTTCGGTAGTTTTAAATTTGTACATTACTTTACTCCTTTGCCCTAAAATAATAACGTTAGTCAAACAACAAAACAGCACGTGTACATCGCTGCTTTTATATATTGAATTGGCTATTACGATATTAAAAACTCGAAAAGTTGAACATGCATGAATGACAGATTTTTTCATTTCTCTACCTTCGTTTTCGTTGTGCTCGAAATCGACGTACTATAATATGTTGGTTAGGATTGATGGATATTTTTTTTTTATTGCACTAAGGTAGTGATCTGGGTACCAAATTGATCTTGGTGTTCTTATTTTGGTGATTTTTTTTTTATGTTTTGCGCTGAGGCAGTGCTCTGGTATGGGTATAGGATTGATTTTTCTGGCTGCTTGTGTAGAGGCACTGCTCTCAAATTGTTTAAATGTTAACATTAAAAAAAAGGGAAGTTTGGGAGAAAAATACTGGTTCTGCTATAAAATATTATTAATTGAAAAATTTAGCATACGTATTATGTTAATTTTACCGAGGAGGCACTGTCTTCCTAGCCTTCTCTGAGGAGCCGTCACTGATATAAATATACATATATTTATGTATATATATATATATATATATATATATATATATATATATATATATATATATATATATATATATATATATATATATATATATATATATATATATATATATATATATATATATATATATATATATATATATATATATATATATATATATATATATATACAGTGGTGGACAAAAGTTTTCACACATAGCCGTTTGTTAACTAAAACAAGTATTAAAACAAAGCCAACAGAAAATATTCATTTCACTATTTTGGAAAATAATAATTTATTCTTAAGCTATTATATACCTTAAAAATTAATTTAAGAAAATAATACCCTACTCTGGAAAATAACAAAATATTTTAAATTACACGTGTCCAGACAAAAGTTTTCACACACTAAGTTTGAAAAGATTTCCTATATCAAGTAAGTTGGAATGCTGGCAAGACTCATGTTGATAATTTAACTGGAAAGTCCAGTTATATATTTGACTGGAGGTAAAATGTATTTGCGTGTATGATTTATTTGTAAAGTCATTAAAGTAGTGATCATGTCGCGCAGGCAGAAGGAAACTAAGCAAGAAGAACGTAAAATAATTTTGAATTTATTCAAACAATATAAATCGTATGGAGAAATTGGAAATATAATGGGAAGAAGTCGGTTTACAATTTGCAGTATTGTAAAACGTTACAAAACCGACGCAGAATTCGAAAGAACTCCACGAAAAGGACGGCCACGAAAACTAACAGTTAGAAAAGAAGCGCAGGTTGGTCAAATACAATTTATTGTGCTTTAGAAATTCTATTAATAAATTACAATTCTAACATACAGGTTGTAAGAATCATTAA
>OX376374.1:81234387-81257314 GCA_947369275.1 Nemotelus nigrinus
ATTCCAGACTCAGCATCATTTTTTAGTACATCTTGCTTGTAGTTCTCTTCATTTCTTAAAAAATTTGGAAACTCCTTAAAGTCTTTTCTGGTCTCGTGTTTTGTTCTCTGACACATTCGACAAAATCTAATTGAATTAAACGACTGAACGAACCCTAGAAGCATGTTTACAGCTAGATTATCGCCAATTACCAGGCTAAGGATGAATTTCACTTTGGTAGCAGCACCATTGACACAAATATCAATCCCATTTTCTAAAATAACCATCTCATTTACTAGTGCATGCAAAAAAAGCTCAAGAGAACAAAGCTTTTAATTTTCACTATTAAAGAAAGCTGCATGGAAAATAAAATCTAATTTCGACTGAAAATGTTGGGGAATTGTCGGAAAATTATAGTAGAAAGCACAAATAGACTGCG
The DNA here is from genome assembly GCA_947369275.1 of Nemotelus nigrinus. Lineage (NCBI taxonomy): Eukaryota > Metazoa > Arthropoda > Insecta > Diptera > Stratiomyidae > Nemotelus > Nemotelus nigrinus. Next base: position 81,234,806 of record OX376374.1, read on the forward strand.
GGTGACTTCCCAAGCTGTTGTTGTATTGAAAGTCATCGGAATATAAATTATATGGTATTATCACGTAAGGTGAATAGTGCTTTCTTTGTGTTTCAAATAATTTTCCGTTAACAATATTATTTATTGTTGGTTGTGAACCTAAAGTAGCTATGTTCTCGAGAGTTATTTTCAATACATTTGGTAATTCGAAAAACGTTTTAAACTGAAACACAAGCGGTAAAATTCCAATATTAATTGCTTTAGGTGCAAAGGTTGGAGCTCCGCCAATAATTCTTTCGCAAATCATGCTCTGTACAGTTTGAGATTTGTGATTTTCATAAAGAGCAAGATTTTTTAGTGTATTCAATAACCTATATTCAGTTTTAACTTCATAGAAAGGATTGTTTAAAAAATGAACAATTTCAGTCACATGTTGTTTTGAATTTACAGGCATATCAGCACTTAATACTGATAGCATTTCAGCGGTTAGAGAAGTGAATTCATTCACAATATTTTGAATTTTGAGCACATATTGCCTTGGCAGGAAATCTTCTGCATATAATTCTAGTGTAGAAAATACTGCCAGTCTTATTAAATTATTAATTGAAATGATCGTGGGGGCATCATGACATTGATTTGCAGCTTGAACACTTTCAATTTTTACATTGTCCGAGTATTTCAAGAGTTTATTTTCAGAATCAATTATCTTTTCAGTAGACATTTGGTTTTCAAAAGAATGGACAATTTGCAAATGTGATTTTAGTCGATTAAACCCTAAAAATAATAGTGTGCAGTTCTTTTGGCCACAACGCAAAGGGTATTCGGCAGTTAACAAATGAAAATATTTCAAATGCTGAATTAATTTGGCGATTTCCTCGAAATTCGCACTGCATTTAAAGCAAACAAACATTTTATTTACATTAAAATAATTGCGAAACTCTTTAAATTTTTTTTTAAATTTACTGCGATCGCATGAAATTCAAAATACATGTGATTTGGGGTGACTTGTAATCATACTCTGTTTCAGTTTCGTATATATATCTTTGAACGAATGTCCAAGGACCTTCACATGCTACGGGATATTTTAAATTATAGCTATTATATATTTTAAATACTAAGTCCAGTGCTTCAATAAATGAATTTGTTGAGTGTAAATTCCCATCGAAAAAAACAAAGAATGACGTCAAACTTTGTGGCGTTAGCCCAACAACAATTATAAAGGGTTGAATAGTTTGCTTAATGTTATAATATTTGTCAATAATTTCTTTCACCTTAATATGATAATTATTGATGCTTTGAAGATGAAGTGCGAAACTTTCTTGCCCATCTGGAATCGAAGCTTTTCTTAGTGTAGATTTTGATGCGACCCGGAACTGTGCAGTTGGCTTGATGACACAATTAAGATAGTTAATTAGAATATAATCTTCGGAATCTAGAGTAAAAAATGCAAATATGAACTTTTGTTTATTTATAAAATCACGAATGACATTGTTTACCTATATTAGCTGTATTCTCTGAGTTTTCAACAATTTCTCTGTGACTTGAATTCTTCAGGGTTCTATAATATTTTTCTAGGTTATTTTTAACACCTTCCCACTTTTCGAACAGTAAATTTTTCCCTTTATGTAAAGAATCAAAGTCTTTATTAATCTGAAAAATACGAGAGTGTAGGATTAAAATTTATTGACTTTAGTATTGCAATGAATTACCAGTTCAGCTGCCCTTGTATCAAGTAGTTTAGGCCATGCTTTCAGAAAATCGATGTTTTTCATTTCGTAAGCTTCCTTTTGTCGGAGGCTGCACGTTTTCCTCCAGGCATCTAATAGGTCATCCCAATTGCTTACAAATCGAGCTAAAATTGTTTTCAAGCGGAGTGAATCCTCTAAAGTGTTATTTGCTGCGTCAGAGATGTTTTCTTTGGAGGACGATGATGAAACATCCGGTCCTTTTTCTATAATTTTTTATTTGGCTCGGCTATTTTTATACTTGTCGTATAAACGACCACGAGGATTCTTCTTCTTTTCCCTCGGGATGTAATAATAGTCCTGTTTATATTTAGAAAACTTGTAAGTAACTATCAAGAGTTTCTTTTTCATTTCAGTTAGTTTTTTAAGATCTTAGTATTATTCAAATTATATTACCTTAAAATTCAATTCTGAGGGAAAGATTCCCACTATTTCCCTAGTGATTGCCAAACAACTTGCTGGCGTCAGTTTGAGGTTCCGAATATTTATAGTTTCTATGATTATGTTAATTATTTGGTCACGTTGTTTGTTTGTCAGAATTCCACTTGCATTGTACGTGGTTAATATTGACTTTCCTACAACGTTCCCTTCTAAAGCGCTTTTAACATCCTAAAAATATGACAACATTTTAATATTACAGTTTAAAACCAATATTTTTTATGTACCAGACATGCACAAGAAGAAAATTTTTTTAACGTAGTGCTTTCGGACGGACTTTCACCCGTAGATGATTTTGCCAACCATGAAACTATTTTCGAGTTAGTTGACAACGAACAATCATCAACTTCATACTAAATAATATTTAAGTTAATCATTATTTTTAAATTTTGAACTATGAAAATTACTTCTACTTTTCGCCAAGCGAATAGCTTTTCTCGAAATTCGGCCTGCAATCCTATTTGTGGAACTGCTTTTTCTAAATCTTCTTTGGAGAGATATCGCAAACTTCTAAATGTGATGTGTGCACCTAACAAGTAAAACACCGGATACAAATCACATACTTGAGAAACACAATACTCACGTTTTAATTGCTCAAAAATTCTCACTAGGTCGAATTTTTCTAATAATTCCAATAACTTGTTGTTATCCTGTGTATCTTCACTGCTAGGATCGTTCTGGCCAACCACACTATTATCCGTAACTATTTCAACGTTTTCTAAATAAGTATACACTGGCTCATTAGTGGCCACTATGAAATTACCCGAGTCCATTGTATTTTAGTTATCACACTTGTATACATACGCGAAATAAACACTGCTCAATGTACTACGCACTCTACTCAACTGCGCATGAAAAACGATTTAATTTTCCAGTAACTCGTAGCAGCATGTGCAAAACCAAGAGATTCAATGTTATTCTAACACTGTACGTGCTTAAAATAAACCTCTCATTCTATTTTACCGAAATACGTATTATCGTAATCCTACACATGCTTAAATGAAGTAGGAAAACCCTAGTTTATTCAGATATTGTGAACATAATCATGTTTAACGTTAATTTAAGGATGTTCAGTATAAATTCAAGGGTCTCTCTACTTGGCTACGTAACTTCTTAATTTGATCGGGAAAATGATTGATTTTAGATTGCGGTTTTTCTCTCAGTGTACGATATTCAGATAATTGAAAAATTTGAAGATCAAATACAACCTTTAGGAAATAGTTTCATGGGAATCGGGAACGATTTATGGTCGATCTGCGAAACACCACAACGACGTAGCAGAACAAGGTGCGATAGTGACAGCAATGAGAATGTTAAACCTTTACACGTGCTTGTGTCAATATAATTGATAACATAATCTGTAAAATAAACTCAAGATTTTCATCCTGAAAAAGTTCCAGATTTTTAAGCCTGTTCCGTTCTTCTGAATTTTGCCACTTTCGAAAATGTTATATTTTTAGTTCTTTACCGATAAAAACTGACATTCTTTGCCGATAAATACTGACATGCTTTCTTTCTGTGTGAAGGACTGTGAGCGTTTATTTTCATAACAAAACAGAATGTCTGCTCTCACGTCCCTGTTAGTAATTTCTGGGTGCTTTTATAGAGGGGCTCTAATACACGTAACAAATTTGCAGAAAATATATATATATATATATATATATATATATATATATATATATATATATATATATATATATGTATATATATATATATATATATATATATATATATATATATATATATGTATGTATATATATATATATATATATATATATATATATATATATATATATATATATATATATATATATATATATATAAATGTATATATATATATATATATATATATATATATATGTATATATCTATATATATATATATATATATATATATATATATATATATATATATATATATATATATATATATATATATATATATATATATATATATATATATATATATATATATATATATATATATATATATATATATATATGTATGTATATATGCAATTTCAGGAACGCGTCATCCAATTCAACTGACATTTTCAGGATACATTGAGGCTTATGCAGAATAGTGCTAGCTCTTGCAAAAAGCTAATAATTTTTAACACTTTGCCGCCGGTGGCTATTTTAGTGATATTTCAAATATACATATTTTTCTGTCAACAGATAAATTTAGCAAAAAAGAATTTTGGAATGAATTTTGAACGTGTTCCAAATGTGAATATGATAATTTTTTGAAATGTTTAAACCTATGTGGGCACTAGGCGCCTAAATTAGATTGAAAAATTTCAAAATTTTTTGGTTTGCGGTAACTTTTGAGCATATTATCAGAGCTGATTATCATATTGTTAACTATAACTTCCAATGGAATCAAAGGATCAAAAAAAAACATTCGTGAAGTAGGCTGATTTCAATTTTAGGCAGGTGTGCCAGCGCGAGCTGGTTTTTGCTATTTTCGTATCAATAAATGCTTACATTAAGTATCCATATCGCGAACATTTACAATGAAGATAAATTACCAATGTTTGAGTTTTCTAAGTTCTAGAATTTTTTTGGTTCTTATAATCATTCGTTTTTTTACCCTAAATATCTTTCGATTCCTGTAACGATCGACGAAATAATTGGATAAAATCGAAATCGATAGAGTTATTTGATTTTGACGTGAGGCAATTGTGGGAGACTGTTAGTTGCAGTGCTGGTAAAGTGTTGCAAGCACTAAGCATTTTCTTTGCTTATGTTGTGTTATGCTGCTTTCAAAATTTTGCAGTGTTTGGCTCTCGTAGATCTTGCAATTCCTGAAATCCTTTCCACTCTATGACATTAAATGCATTGTTAAGATCAAAGTAATTTTGCACTTGAAACAGTTTTGAGTACATGCGGTAGAATATGCACTCAAAATTTGCACGATTCTCATACTGTTCATCGAACACTAGTATTTCTAGCGGTATAGGTGCGCTAGAGTTTTTCATCATTGCAAGCGCTATTGAACGAAGCTTTGACGCATGCAACAAGCGTTCACATTGCTTCATCAGAAGTTTTGCTCTTAAATGGATCCCGAAGAACTATTAGTCGGTATTAGTACCACTCTTTTTATGATTAAATAGGCACGTCCCGGAAAAAGAAGAAAAAGAAATGGTGGATGAGAGATTACTTGAAAGTGTTAACGTTAATTTAATCAAAGATCAAGAACTCAAGGATGATGGAGTGCTGTTTAAAAACTTTTCTCGAATGTCAAAAACGGATTACTTGAAAGTGTTAACGTTAATTTAATTAAAGATCAAGAACTCAAGGATGATGGAGTGCTGTTTAAAAACTTTTCTTGAATGTTGAAAACGAATTTTTACAAACTGCTGGTTTTGGTTGAACCTAGAATTCTCAAGCAAAACACAAATTTTAGAGATGCAATACCAGCTTAAATCAAATTGTCTATTGCTACACATCAATTTTTTTTTTTACACAATCCATACTTAAATAATATTTTTAGCCAATTGCTCTGAAGCATATTTCCTCATTTGCTTATTCATATAATTTTTGTCGGTTATGTCCCACAATACATTGTAACTTTTATGGTCTTGAACGAAATTTAAAGTTTCCTCACTAGATTGTGAACACATGATATTAAATAGGACACTATCAAATTATCAATGATTATAATGACACAACAAAGAATTTGAAAGCAGTGTAGCACGAAAAATTCAAGTAGCCGGATAAGCCTGCGTCATAGCTTGCGCTGTTGAATGTTCATCTTCCAACATACAAAGCGTTCTCTTGTTGCAATACTCCGTGCGCTATGACACATGCCCTTATTGAAAGCAAAAACGCACCAATATGGACAAACCTTAAGATTCAAGTTCGGACAAAATTATATTTTTAAAATGTTTGCTAGAACTGTTTTTTTTAATACGATTTCTTTATGTATGACATGGAGCATTGCTAAAATAGCAATTTAAATAAAAGCTTTATAAACTCCTTTCTATCATGTCTATTTCAAGATATATACAGTGGCTCACAGCTTATTTGATACAGTGACTATTTAAAAATGCAAATCATTGTAACTTTGAAATAAAGAACCCTGTCCAAAAAATTTAAACGTATTTGACTAGATGCATGTTCAACGTATACAATGCAAACAAAAAATGTTTCAGCAATATTCCTCGTCGTCCCGTAAAAGAGAAATACCATTGGCGCAGAAAAATTGCAGCTCACAGCTTATTTGATACAGACACTTCAATGCGAATAAACTTCTATTTGTCGCGCCGTTAATCTGTCTTGTTTTTGTTTCTTGAATTTTTGATTGTGTTTAGGCATTGACTTAGGTAATTTTAGCAAAATCTTGTAAGCTGAAGTGCCAAAATGAGCCCAAATTGTAAAATGAGTCATCGCAACACAATTGAACAGCGCGAATTGGTGTTAAATCACTTTAAAAAAGGACAAAGTGTTCGAAAAATTGCTGAGAGTGTAAATTTGAGTGTCTCTACAGTGCAGCACATAATTTAGGGCGTTGTACACGAAAATTGGGTAGAAAATAAGAGGAGAAATGCGCCAAACAATATTTTCACCATATCCAACGAACGATATATTGTAAGGAAAGTGAAAGCAAACACGAAGATCTCCGCTCCAAAATTGATAACTGAGGTTCATCGTGAATTAAGGAAGCAATGTAGTGCTGAAACGGTCCGACCAGTGCTTCGCGACCATGATTTCAACGGGCGAGTAGCTCGTAGGAAGCCATTCATTTCCAAAAAAATACAATAAGCCGATTTGCCTTTGCTAAAGAGCATGTGGGAGAGCCATTTGCGTTCTGGAATACGGTTATTTTTGTGGACGAGTCCAAGTTTAATATTTTTGGCTCCGACGAAATGTCATATGTCTGGCGCAAGGCAAACACTGAGCTAAACAAGGAGAACCTTAAAGCTACTGTGAAGCATGGTGGTGGTAATGTAATAGTTTGAGCCTGCATGTCCGCAGCCGGAGTCAGAAATTTAAAAGTTATTGAGGAAACAATAGACCATCCAAAGTACCTTGATGTACTCAAAAACAATTTGCTGCAAAGTACTGAAAAACTGGGTATTCGCAACCAATTTCGGTTGTACCAAGACAACGATCCAAAGCACAAGTCGGAAATTGTGCAGTCCTGGCCAATTTGGGAGTGCTCTCATTTGAAGTCTCCGCCGGCACAGTCACCAGATATGAACGTCATTGAGAATCTGTGGACTTTGTTGGATAACAACATTAGAAAACAGAAAATTTCAAATAAAGAAGACCTGAAGAAAGCACTGCTAGAGGAATGGCAAAAAATGAATCCTGACATTGCAAAAAAACTCGTTGACTCAATGCCGAATAGGCTCCAGGCTCTGATTAAGGCTAAGGGCTATCATACGAAGTATTGAAAACGGCTGGAAACCTCATAATTCACAACAATTTTAATTTGTAATCAAACTGTATCAAATAAGCTGTGATATAAAATTTGTTATTACTTTTGAGGTTTTTGTTTTTTAAGATGTAAAACAGCAACTTCGTAAAAAATATAAACTTGTTTAATAAACAACAGACATTTTTCTTCAAAATGGCGTTCAATTTTTTTTGATATTGTTGTTATGTTTTGAGTTATTGCAACTTAATTTTTTAAAAAAGCACTGTATCAAATAAGCTGTGAGCCACTGTACGTTTAGTTAAGCGCTTTTACTAGTTAATGCTCGTTAGTGTTGGTTACAAACTTAGGTAAACTTATTTGATTCAATACAAAATATTCAAAATTTATATAAGATTTATTTCAAATCAAAATATTGCGATATGTCCATTGGATGAGGTGATCTAGTAATGTCGATATTCATTTTGTTACAATTATATGCTATATTGTCCCTTCTTAGATGTTTTGTAATAATGATAACGAAGATTACTTCTTAGATGTGTTCGCTTGGTACTACAGTTTTGTTGCATAAAACTTCCTTTGAGTTAATGATGCAACTAGCATCTTTGCAAATATTAGCTTTTTTTCTAGATTTTCTTTCGCTGGCAACTAATATATTAGGTTTGTTCGCGAACCAAAATATATTATAGTATATTAAAATAGATTCGCGCAAGTCGTTTTTTGTACTTTTGCTGCAAGCAAAATATTCCTGACGTCATCGTTTCCCCTCTTGCAGCCAATTATAGAAAATTACCGCCGAACTGAGCTTAGGCAATGCCTTCTTGATGTACAGGCCGTAATGCAGAATGATGACGTCAGAGCATCGGGACAAATGTCGCGAAAAACACACGTACTCTTATGGGACGTCCGCGGGAAAATGTTAATTGTACGGGTTGTGTTAAAGTCAGTGAAATTATAACTAAAGTGGTTTATGCAGAACAGTGCTAGTGAATAGCTAAAACACAAATTAATGCGGTGCGTGCGGTATAATGTGGAAAATTCGCTACGAAATGTTCATCGGTTGGTGTTAGGTTATGTGATGGTTCGTGTCGATTTACTGTCGCGATACAATTAATTGGTACAAAGTGTACGTTATGACTAAATATTATTATTATAACGCGTCCACGCACAAAAAACTAACGTTTTATTCATATTTTAACCAAAAAACCGCAAGTGAAATTTCCGTGTACATCGGCACTGCCTCGTGGAAATGTCAAATTTCCTAAACTCATGACGTCACGGCGAGAACGATTACGTAGCCTGACGGCCCGTACTTCTAGAAGGCATTGGCTTAGGCATTTTGCTGCAGTTTGTCAAAGCAACTACGGTGGGCTTGGCGCGAGGTTTTGAAATACATATATATTCATATGAGCGCGTGAAAGTTAATATTCGCTAAGCAATATTAGAATGAAAACGGAATATAACGGATTAGAGATTGTAATCCAAGAAGAAGAATAGCTAGTGTTCTAGTCTAAGACGCATCGTTGTGAATCATGAAAGCCGATTTAAGACTACGATGCCATCTTTTTAAAAAACCGTTGACCTGAAGGTGGTACGCTGTGGAACGATTGCGTTCGAAGCCCAAGAGTCGATCAAGCTCAGCATGAAGCGCTGACTCGAATTGTCTGCCCTGGTCGGTAACAATGTATTGGGGAACTCCGAATCTAGCAACATAGATGCTTAGTAAAGCAGTAGCACAGTCTTTGGCAGTAATGCTGGCTAAAGTAATTACTTCAGGCCAACGTTTGAAACGGTCGATTATGGTGAGCCAGGATGGGTATCCCTGTGAATGTGTTAGGAAAAAAACTATGTCGATGTTAATGACCTTAAAACGTTAGCGGACCATAGGAAAAGCCGACACAGGTTTGTTCAAATGTCTGGTTTTCTTGAATTTTTGACAAGATAGACATTCTCGGGCCCAAGTGGCAATGTTTTTGTTCATCGAAGGCCAGAAGAATTTGGTCGAAATGTGCTCTCGTGCAGCACAAATACCAGGGTGAGTGATGTTGTGTTCTGAGTTGAACACATGTTTCCTGAATGTGTGAGGAATATAAGGTCATATGGTTGGGCCAGACATTTCACAAAAAATGTCGACGTTGGTACCAAATATTGGTTGTTTCTTTAAAAGAAGTTTAGGGTCCTTAAGAATCTTCTTAAACTCTGCGTCCGATGCTTGAGACGATGGCGATTGCGGTAAAGGCAAAAGTATTGGGAATAATGATTTCTTCTAGACGAGAGAGTGCGTCAGCAACAACGTTGTTGCAACCAGTGACATACCGAATCTCAGAAGTGAGCTCACTTGTGTAACTAAGATGTCTAAGTTGACGTGGTGTTGCCTTTTCTGGCTTTTGTTTGAAAGCAAATTTCAGTAGATTGTGGTCGGCCTCCAAAAAGTATCGGAAGTAAGAAATGACCTGATAAGCCGCTAAGAGTTCGCAGTCATATGCACTATACTTTTTTTGTGCGTCGCTCAATTTGGCCAAGTAAAAACCAAGGGGTTGTCAAGTGCCTTGAAATTTTCACTGCAGGGCAGCGCTGATGGCAGAATCAGAAGCGTCGACGAATAGACCAAGCTCGGCATTTGAGCCAGGAGAGGACAATAGAGTGGCTTCTGATAAACCAGTCTTGACTTGGTCGAAAGCTTTGCTAGCTTCTACTGACCAGTCGATTGTCATAGCAACATCTTTTTTGGAGCCATAGCACCATCTTTCCTGCGAAGAAGAAAGCCACTATAGAAATTGACCATCCCCAAAAATTTTCTTAGGTCTTTTACCATCTTGGGGGACTTAGCTATTGATATAGCCTCAACCCGATCTGGAGAGTGCTTAATGGCTTTCGACAAAACCTCATGACTTAAGAATTTAGCTGAAGGTTGAAGGAAATGGCATTTCTTGATGTTAATTATAAGACCATGGTCCGCTAATCCTTTGAAAATTTGTTCTTAGTGAACAAGATGCTCTTCTTCGGAAGTTGAAGCTACCAAAATGTCGTTGAGGTAAATAAAACAGAATTTTAATCCATGTAGGATTTCATGGATAAAGCGTTGGAGCGATTGTGCCACATTGCAAAGTCTGAAAGTCATCCAATGAACTCAAAGAGTCCAAAAGGTGTGCAGATAGGGGTCTTAGGGATATCGTTCGGCTCAACTGGAATTTTATGGTAGGCCTCAGTCAGGTCTATAGTTGAAAAAATATTATTACCATGTAGTTCATGGCAGAAGTTTGAATAATGGCGATCGGATATCTATCCGGGACGGCTATAGCGTTAAAGCGTATGTAATTGCCGCAGGAACGCCATTCTCCATTAGACTTGCGAACCATGAGTAGTGGAGAATACCAGCTGCTGTTTGAGGGGCGGCATATTCCTTGCTGTGGCAGGAAATCAAATTCTTTTTGGCCGCCGCGAGCTTATTTTGTGCAAGTTGACGTGGCCTCTACACTATTGGAGAACCTGTGGTAAAAATGTGGTGTGCCTTCTTGTGCTTACAGGGTAAGTGTTGACCGTCTTGGCATGGTATTTGTTGAGAAGAGCATGTATCCGTGGATCAGAAGTTGGCTCAAACAAAACACTACGTTTTAGACCTTCGTACGAAGTGTATAGTGTATAGTAGCTAGCCCAAAGTGTATAGTAGCTAGCCCAAAGTGGCAGAGGAAGTTTGGACCTAAAATGGGTCTAGAGACACCGGCGATGATGAAATCCCATGAAAACTCACAACGCAGTCCCAGTTCTAGTTTGATCACTTGTCATCCATTGGTATTGATGGTTGACTTGTTTGCCGCGGAGAGTCGCATACCAGAAGGTGGAAGTTTTCCGGTTGCAGGTGCTGGGAGCACCGAAATATCTGCACCTGTATCAATTCAGGAGTGTCGTTTAGACAAGTTGTCGTGAATTATTAGACGACGGCCAGGTGATAAGTTGCGTTTTCTTACCGTCTGAACAGAACGGCGACTTAGTTTTTTGGTTCAGATGAACCAGCCTTGTAGGCGCATGAAGAGATGCATTTAATAGTGTTTAGGCTATATTTTTTGTGATACCCACAAGCACCAGTTCCTCGTGACTGGCTTCGGTGACGCGGTTGCGAGCGAGATCTTCCATGGGACCTCGAACGCGATCGTAATTGTTGGTGGACGAGCCTTGTAAGAGCAGAAACTTGCTTAGTCAAAGCGGCCACCCCTGACTGCTGGGGGGAAACGGCGACTGAGTTCACTTTTGGGTGGGCAAAAACTTCAGTTATTTGGCCTTCCGTTTCTGCCAACTTGTTCAGGCTGGCTTCCAGAGAGCAGGCTGAAATAGCTTGAGTCTGCTCCGCAAGCCACTGCAGCTAGAGGGTCCTTAACAGGTCGTCTCCAATGGCAGAGCCTCCCAATTGCTTCATATCACAAAGCAATTGGGAAGACTGTCTGTCACCTAACGAGAGATTCCCCAAGACGTGCTTAAGTTTTGCCGAATCGCTGGCTAAAAGCTGTGATATAAGGGCCCTCTTGAAGATATCGTATTATGATTTGGGGTCCGGGCTCGCAACCACGTCACTGACCAATTTAAGCTGTTCAGGACCCAGTGAAGAAACCACATAGTGGTACTTTGTTATTGAGCACTTAATGTGTGCATTCGCGAATTGGTTCTCCAATTGAGAGAACCACAAAGTTGGCTCTGCTTGCCAGAACGCAGTGGGATTGACGGACGTGGCGTTAATTTTGGGACTGGATGACGCGCCTGAGGGAAGCGCATCCTCTTTGTCCAACGACATTTTTTAATTCGAAAAACGCGACGAGACGGACGGAACGCGGCAGAAAAGTATGGTGGCTGAAAGTTGTGTATGTATTTGTAAATAATGTGTATTTATAGACAAATTTATAGTTTGATGGCGAAACAGGAACTTGAGCAAGTGAGTAAAATTTTAGTCGTTATCTTGATTATTCCTTTACAATTTTTTTTTTCTACAGACGGTATTGGAGAAAAAAATTCTTGTGATAATAGCGATGAGTCTGTAATTCTGATTTTCTTCAAAAGACAATATAAAGTTTGTGTTTTATTTGTTGTTAAATGTACTGTTTTGTATTGGAAAATTCTGAAAATACGAAATACTTACTTTCATTCTATCTCCTTGTTGTTCGTATTTTATTTTATTATTTCATCTAAAGACCCGACATTACACACTGATGATTTTTTTTTTAAGATCCACTTAAATTTAAATTTTTGCGTTTTTCGCACCGTGTTATTGATGAAAAGTAGTCTAACATTGACTAAAACTACGAAATTTACAAAATCGAACTTCAAATGGCCTGTAGCAGTCGCAGTGTTTGTTTTTGTTGATGATCCGCTTGGTGAGAGTCTTGCGGGAATTACCACAACCGAAATGATTGTTGGCTTCTTTCTTCTCGTGATATAGGTCTTCTTCAAATTTTCATGTATCCGCTATTGACAGCCGGATACTTCGGTGTGGTTGTTCTAAATTCGGGAACTTTCTGCTGTTGTTGATGATGTAACTGATGAGTCGAAAGAATTCCCAATGTCTATCTTGATTGGCTACCAAAAACCATAGCATCTGCCGTCAACGCTGTTACACATTCATTGAAGAGCCTCACGGACTAGTCTATAGTGCACTTGAAACTCGCACTCCGTATAAATAGGAACAATTATTCGATAATAATTCTCTTCTCATGACTTGCAACAGTGATTAAAACATTTACGGGAAATTTGTAAATATTTACGGCAGAACAAGATCATCAAATTGGAAATGTTTTTGCGGGATGATTAAAATTTGAAAAGTTTTTATTTGCATTGAAATTTTTTGCAGCAAATTGCAGCAGTGCGTTTTTGTACTTTTCCCAATTGTTCTACCTCCACAAAAATAATCCAGCTGCCTAATTCTGTGACTGCTGAAGTTGGCTGCAGTACGCAAACATACTTTTTTTAATAGATATTGTTGTCAGCTGGAACATTTTTAGTGTGCGATAATGACTTTTTATCTCAGTCGGGAATAAATTCAGTTAGCACTTAAGAGTCAATAAGATTCGACAGCTGAGGCAGGATTGCTGAGATACCACAACTGGATATTGGTAAGTTGACACTGCTGTCTTTATATTCTGGTGACTTTGTAAATTTTGAATGAATTTTAGTTTCTCTGTTGAGAATAGTTTTTTTGATAAAATTAGAGAAAAGTATTGTAATATGCAAACATCTTTAAGATTAATATCTGACAATGCTGTTACAACTATGTTACAATTAGCTAAAAAAGTAATAAAAAGTTTTCACTGATCAGTCATACGACATAGACGTCTTTTATTTTAACATATAGTCAGAAGATAAAGTCAAACGAGAAGATCAAAAATAAAAAGTTAGAGCTCAGTTCCGTAAATTTCAGTGAAGTCATCAAGTCTGCCTTTGAATTTAAAAGTGTATTTTAATGACAACAACATGGATGTTGCTTTGAAAAATTAAAAACATAGGTACATACACCATTTTTTTTATTCTTTGATTGTTTTCAATTTTCGTATTGTATAATTACAAAAAATCCGAATACCGGAAAAACACTTTTGCTACTTAGCACTGGAGAACAAGGCTAACATTTTTATAATACCATAAAAGGTGCGGTCCAGAGATGATTGCCTGACTAGATTGAGGTGACTTGCTAGGCAGTAGGTCAAACTAAACGGGATCAGTGCGATTTCACTGAAATAGTTTTACAACAAAGAAAAATTGCACTTGAAACAAAATGGGGAATAGATAAATTTCTCTTTTTGGTTGGAGGAGCTTACAAGGTAAGAATCATAATTAGGGCAGCGAAGATTTGAATATCCTAATTTAAACTTTAGTTGTTCCGCTAAGGTGACATAGCGTTATGCCAGTATAGATTAACATTATGTCATATTATCAAATTTATCCAGGGCTTGCATTCGTAAGAATCTTTTAATTAAAAATTATACCGTATAAATTGCAGGAAGATATGCAAACAATTTTCATTGCAAATCATCCAGGAATTATGAAAATGAAGGTAATGGCACCAAATAACATTTATTGGGCTAGGTTGACTAAGGTCAAAAGGCAGTCAATTAGAGAGTCTTGTCAAAAGATAGACATAGAAAAATAATAGGTTCGTTTTGATTTTAGGGATACCTTTATTCTCTCTAAACCTCTTTCTTCTGGTAATCTTTTGGTTTCTTTGATGAAACTAACAATACCGCTCACTTCAATAAAGGATAGATAAGTCAGAGTTGAGAGTCATGGAGCTTAAAAAAACCAAATATCTTTCGGGCGAGATCCGGACACGGGAATAAAAAGTAATGGATGGATTTTTCTTGATTTTCGAACCCAAAACCCCACAAAGAGCACTTCATGTTAAATTTAACATCTTTTTGGATCAACAGGCATCCCTGGACGTGTATTAGGTGGGTCATGCAATCGCACAAGGTGTCTCTTCTGTCTTGGACTTCTTACCGTTTTCCAGTTATTTTCGCCCCATGGCTAATTTGATCAATGGCATCGGTGTACCTATAGTGAAAAGACAGGAGACCTTCTTTAACAAGGTGCCAAACCTTGCCAATTTGTCAACTAGATAGTTTTTTTAAATACCCTCAATTTCAGGTATATGACTCAACTGCACTGCCAATTGGCTCGACATCTCCCTACGAAATGTTAGGTAATCCGCAATTATTCTGGACACTGTACTAGGGCAAGCAAGGAAACCAGTAACCACCTGGCTGTCAATGAGAACGCATATGCTCAATATGAATATTTCATTCTATCAAACCTAATGAATGGCCTGAAAAACGGCCAACACCTCTGCTTGAAAGACACATTAATAGTCCAGAGGCGAACGGGCAGAATTAAGCTCAGCCAATCCGAGTATATACCGCTACCAACTTTATTTTTGAGTTTCGAGCTATCGCTATGCACAGGAATAAACCCATAGTCGAAGGTGATACCATAAATCAATTCTTCTTTACCTGGTATGTGAATTGAAATTTTATGTGTTAAGTGCATTGTCCGGAGCTATGAAGACAATGTGCGCCAGAGTGGAGATTCTTTCTGTTAATATTCTAGCATGGCCACGCCCAACTCTAGTCCATGTCTAAAATAGTCAGATATGCTTGCTTCAAGATTATTAAATTGATTGGCAAACATTGAAGCAGCACGGAAAGAGCCGTTCTTGACGTGGATTAATAGACACCTGTTACGGTCGCGGCAGACAAGACATTATTTCGTTAATAGTTTTTTCGGTTCTGTAATTTTTTTACTTTTGTACATTTTTACACTTTGCTTCTTTTTTTAGTTTTTATTTAAATCGAAACTCAAAGTCCTCGCGATCCTCCAGCGAGACTCTATACATTAACCAGCAAAACGAGACTTCCCAGTTGTTGCAGCAACTTCCTAAAATGAAACGTTTACGGAGACAAAAAATAAACTATAATACACTCGCTTTGACAGCTCGTTTGATTAACTATTCTCTCCATATTTTGGGTAAAACTGGACTTGATGCCCCACACAGCTGTTACATGAATTTCGCCGATAGATGTCGGGCTAATATGTTTGTGTTTTTGTGGTTGTGCGTTTGCTTTTGGGGCTTCTTTTCTCTCTTTTTTTGCTTTTTCTTAATTGTTTTATCTTCTTTTTTATTTTTTTGTATAATTTTGTCTGTTTTTCTTCATTTTTTCAGCCCTTCTACCACCTTTTCGCCCTCTGGTGGTGGGATTTCCCGGGTGTGGGACATCAAGTCCAGTTTACCCATATTTTGATGTCTTATATTTCCCATTAACGCCACTAGTGACATCTCTGCGTAAGACTAGTACTTCATTTACATTTAAAATCGAATTTAACTATACATACTTATATTTTTACAAAATTTATATTTTAGTATATCGAAATGGAGAATATTTGCCGAATTGAATTACAAATAATGAGTGAAATAAATATCTTTCGTTTTTGTTAAATATTGTATAAAAAATGGTAAATGGAAAAGAGAAAGAGAAAAGAGAAAGAGAAAGAAAAGAGAAAGACATGAGAATCCCCAAACATTTCTCAAGCTACATTCAAATTATAACAAATCGAAGGTGGACAAAACGTCGTCATTTGTCGTAACAATAAAATTATGGCAAACATGAATTTTAATTCAAATTTAATCAAAAGAATTTCATTGCCAAGAAACCCAATAAATAGTGAGAGCAAATTAAATTTAACACCTTTCAAGATAAAAAGATAAAGATTCTATGATGTAATTAAACAGAATTCACTAAAAATCATATGTGAATGGAGAAATTTCCCCACCTGCTTTAGAGAATTGAAACCCAATAAAAGGCAAACATTGACAAGGTATATTGCTCCGCACATGGTAATTGTAGCCTTTTCTTCTGTGCTCCCTTCTTTTCCTTTGGCATTTCGTATACTCGTAAGTGCATGTCTATTCAGGCAATTTTCACACAATATTCAAATTCTAGCTCCAATAGCGTATAATAAACGTGGTTAGAATTAAGACGTGCAGTGAAATTAATTAAGATTAAAACACGTGTCAAACCTTAGCTTTAGTAAATTGTGCAATTAGCACTACAATTGTAAGGTGCACCGCAATTACTGTTTTGTATTATGTGTACGTATGCAAAACAAGTCATCAGAATACCGTATACGAACGGTACCTTTCAATTCGTATCATTTAAAAATTATTTTGTTGTCATCATCATCATCGAGGCACTACAGCCCGAATCGAGCCATCGCCTCCTTAATACGTCGCCTCCATTCGTCTCGGTTCAGTGACCGCGTCCTCCAGTTCAGTGCTGCCAGAAGTGACCTGCTGTCGGCATTGATCGAATCCTCCCAGCGCTTGCGTGGCTTACCGACTGGCCTGGCTCCACTCGCTCCTTGAGAGACCGTTTGGGGATTCGATTATCGCTCATTCGTTCGACGTGGCCAGCCCATTGTAATTTTTGTAGTCGTATGACGGTAGAGACTTCCGGCTCGTTATATATGGTATACAGCTCGTTGTTGTATCGGATTCGCCATCTATCTTCTTCCCGTATTGGACCGAGGATCCTTCGCAATACATTTCTCTCGAACGTATTCAAGGCTTTTTCAGAAGCCTGGGTCATTGTCCAGGTTTCGCTTCCGTAGCATAGCACAGGTCTAATAATCGTTTTATAGATGCGAAGCTTCGTATTCCTGTGTACGCATCGAGATTTCAAAATGGAAAGCACCGAAAAGAATGTCTTATTGGCTAATTGAATCCGTCGTTTGATTTCGTCAAGCTCATTCCCATCCTTCGAGAGGTTCGTCCCTAGGTACACGAAGTTGTCCACATTTTCAAGATTATAGTCCCCTATTGTTATGTTTTGTCTTATTGGCGTCCTTTTCCTTGATTGAGTCATAAGTTTTGTATTTTGTTCGTTAATTTGAAGACCAACTTCCTTGGCGGTTTCATCTAAAGCTACAAATACTTCCTTGGCGTCATTGAACGAACGCGACATAATGTTGATGTCATCAGCGTAAGCTACTAGCTGTGTCGACTTAAATAATAGAGTTCCTCTCGTGTCAACGGGGATTTTTCTGATGACATATTCAAGCGCTAGGTTAAAGAGTACCGGAGCTAATCCATCCCCTTGTTTTGGTCCTGCATTCGTCGAAAACGAATTGGTCATATTATTCTGGATCAGCACTTGTGACGTGGAGTCGGTCATGGTCATTTTCACCAGTCGTACCAACTTTGCTGGGATTTCGAACTGCAGCATGATGCTATACAATGCGGTTCGGTTGATGCTGTCGTACGATTGTATGAAATCGACGAATATTTGATGAACATCAATGTTGAATTCCCAGCATTTTTCCAAAATTTGTTTGACCGTAAATATTTGGTCAGTGGCCGATCTTCCACGTCTGAAACCACCTTAATATTCACCAAGAATTTTCTCAGCGTGGTGGGAAATCCTCAACTCTAAAATTTTTGTCAAGAGCTTGTACGACGTACAAAGTAGTGATATGCCCCTGTAGTTTTCGCATAGCAGTTTATCTCCTTTCTTGTGAATGGGACATATAACACTTTTTTGCCACTCATCCGGCATCGTTTCTTGTTGCCATATGTCGGTCACCAGTCCATGGATAGCCCTTAAAACGGAAATCCCGCCTGTCTTCAGGAGCTCCGCGGGGATCCCATCGATGCCCGGTGCTTTGTTGGGTTTCAAGCGGTCCATGGCCTGCCGGACTTCATCTAGTGTAGGAGGGTGAGATGTGGCACTGTCAGGGTATGTAGCAATTAGTGATGGCGATTCGTCGGTTGCGGGGACATTTCCGTTTAGTAATTGCTGAAAATAGGACGCCCATCTTTCCTTCACCTGTTCTGAGCCACTTATGATGCTTCCGTCGGCAGCCCTACATAGGCTAGTTCGTGGTTTAAAGCCTTGTTTTAAGTGCCTCACTTCTTTGTACGCTTGTCGAGTGTTGCAAGCCATAAAGTTGTCATTCATGTTATTCAGCATGTTGTCAAAATGCTTTCGTTTCTTACGTCTAATTATTCTATTAGCTACTCTCCGAAGATCGTCGTATTTTTCTTTCTTGGCTCTAGTCGGTCGTTCAATGTGGATTTTGTAGGCCGTATTCTTTTCGTCTAACGTGGCTTGACATTCCTCGTCGAACCATTCATTTCTGCGTTGCCCGGCTGTGTATCCCACTACTTTTTCGGCTGCTGCATTCACTGCGCTTTTGATCGTAGTCCACACTTCGTTGATAGACGTGGTGTTAGGCGTGGAAGCTAGTTCCATTTCCAGAGCAGATCTATGCTCGGCTTCCACCGTCTTATTTCGAAGCTTGACGACATCGAACTTGCGTCTTGAACTTGCTCTGGCTTCATACGACATTGATATTCGACATCGATATCGAGTCTTAACTAAGTAGTGGTCGGAGTCGCAGTTGGCCCCACGGAAGGTTCGCACATCTAAAATACTGGAGGCCCACCTTTTCTGAATCAGAATATGATCAATCTGATTAAAAGTGCGGCCGTCCGGGGATGCCCATGTTCTTTTGTGAATGTCGCGATGCGGGAAACACGTGGAGCTTACGATGAGGTTTCTGCTACTCGCAAAGTCGACAAGTCGTTGTCCATTGTCGTTGCATAGGTCGTGGAGACTAAATTGGCCGGTCGTTCCGCGATGTGTTTCCTCCTTTCCAACCTTTGCGTTAAAGTCGCCCAGCAGGATTTTCACATCATTTGATGGGAGTGATGATATAGCCTTTCCAGAAGGTTGTAAAAATTATCTTTCACTGCCTCATCCTTATCTTTAGTAGGGGCGTGAACGTTAATGAGCCAAACGTTAAAAAACTTTGCACGAATGCGGATTGCACACAATCTTTCATTGACAGGCTTGAAGTCGATTATTTGCGGTTTCATTTTTCTGTCCACAATGAAGGCCACTCCAAATTCGTGACTTCCCGATGACTTTCCGCTTTTGAAGATTGTGTACGATCTCATGTCCATAATCTCAGCACCAAACAGTTTCGTTTTCTGGACAGCGAGAATGTTTATTTTATAGTGAGTGACCTGTTCCAGGAGGGCTTTGATGGCCCCCGATCTGCACAGGGTTCGCACGTTCCAGGTTCCAATAGAGTAGTCCATATTTCGTTTGCGTGGTCGTTTCCGTTGATCCAATCCAAGTATCCGAGGCGAAGTATCAGGTTCCTGAATAAGTCAAGTTTTACGGGAACGGGTTATTGGCCCATTGCCCAACCCCCAGCCTGGAGGGCCAGTCTGGTTAATGTTCCCGATTTATGGCGCGGGAAACTCGCCCTCACCCTCCTTCGTTGGCAACATTCATGATCTGAAATGTCATGAAGGCTCCCGGCAGCCACCCGATGTGAAATTGTAAAATCACATCTTCGAGGAGGTCGAAGGTAGGATTCAGTAGCAGAGCTGTAGATGTTGTTTCCAGCAGGCATTTCTCGGGATTTCAAATCCTTCGTCGGTAACCAGCATCCGATGACGCCCCCGTGGCCTATGCTACCATTTGACTGCCATCATTAAAGCTAAAATAAACTAAATACAATGAAATCTTGAATATTTGAAAGAAATTGAATGAGTTATCGTTAAAAAAAAATATTGTTTAAAATTGGATAAAGAACTAGACGATATTTTTTTATCCGCTACACACCTCAATGATTCCTTTTCAGAATATTATTGTTTAATACGTTTCGATCGCATAAGTTTGTGAAACATCAGTTTCATAGTAATAATATTAACATCTCCAGTATAGATACAAGGGAATCACTGGCGTCAGGCGGTCTATTGGCTACTGGCTCATCTAAAGCGGTGATAGCTTGGCACGATCAAGCCGGCATATCAATATGGCATCTACGCCTAATATCTAGAAGCTTTGCCAGACTTCACTCAAAACTGTGGACGCATTTTGATTATGAAATGTCCTATGGAAATAAATCATAATCAATTGAGAGACCCTGTGATTTTTCAGAAAGATTATTGGTCGTCGAACGTTGAATGGTATATAAGATGCCTCATTCACCGAACCACTTATTTGGGCACTCGAATGAATTGAGTTGGAAATTGGAAAGTATCACTTACTGTGTTCCAACAAATACCTAAGATATTTTCAGTGGTATTTGTCATGGCTCGCGGATATCTTACGCGTAAACGCCTTTCTGTTGGCGTATTGTTTGAGGACACGCCAGCGTAATACGGTATTGTATAAGTAATTAGAATATAGGGTCACATTTTCTTAGCCACTCTCGTCAACGGGCTCATTTATCCCTTTTAACCCCGTACGTCGCTACACGCTTAAACAAACTACTAGACTTTGATGGATGTTGGAATGGACAAACATAATCGATGATACACGAGCAGCAGCAAGGAGTGAACATAACAATCTAGATGTTATGAGGATGCGTTAATAAAATACTTACTTATTGTACTACACGCATGTACTTTATAATGTACATATACTGCAATTAGCTTCTGGTACAAACTTTGTGGACTTTCACCATCGAAAGTTGCTGTATGTGCAAATTGTTAAGAATAAATTATTTATAATAGTCGATAAGCAATCATTAAAGTATTAGTAATCAGTTTGTGAACAAACTTTTATTTTACCCAGCTGTGAGGCTGCGCTGGGCACCATTTACCTTTCCAGTTTGTGTTAACATATTGATGACCCCTTTGAATACGCGGAAAAATATTAAAATTTCAAATCAATCGTACTCAGATGCGTGTTAGTTTTAATCGTTGAAATAAACAGTTGCACATTTAATAATAAAGTTCGGAGTAGCAGAATGGAGAAGTTGTTTAGTGACCAGTCACGAATTGGTAAGGCAATCGATAGAAGAGTGGAATACTTCAAGACACCAAAGACGAGAAAAAATCGTCGATATCTGAAAGCCCAATTAGAGTTGTAAGATGGAGAGTGAGCATTTTTTGCGATGAATCTCGAACAGTTTATTAAAACATGTCCAGAGGAATCGGGACATTTGTATTTCGATGAGGATTTTTTCAGCCATGTGAAGGCGGTTTATGATGATTTTGAGGCCGAGCTCTTGGATCAGATAAATTCGGAAGAGATATGTAGATCGCCCAAGCACTGCATCTGCTCAAAAAAGTCAAATTATTAAATCCATCAAAACTCAAAAGGCGCTTGTAACAACATTAAAGCGGATGTTACAAGATGTGGATAGTTTCTCAGAATCAACACAATCTTAGGCATATTATCACCAGAATCTTGATGACCTTGGACGGTGTGGAAGGAAATAAGTGATAACACCACAGCGTAATGCATATGATGAAATGAAATATATCAGCTTGGAGAAACATTATATTATGAATCGGAAGTTATAGGCCAAAAACCGGTTTTTTTTCTTAGTGATTTTTCAAGATGGTACCACTGCCACAGGATTGCCCGCATTTCAAAATTACTTCTATCAGACCTGGTTTTATCTAATACCAACA
>OX376374.1:81257514-81304262 GCA_947369275.1 Nemotelus nigrinus
GGTTCCAGTATTCAATTGTAACAGTCCTTTGTTTTGTTTACTTATGAAAACGAAACCTCGGTCTACCGTGGGAGTGCACAACAATTGTCGTGGCGTTTAATTGGAGCAGCGTATTCCAATACATACCTTTAGCATGCATGATAAGGTAAAATGGAAATGCATAACAATTGTCGCGACGTGTAATTGCAGCATTGTACTCCTTGATTACCGATAGCCGTGGTGTGCAATCGTGTCGTGATCGTTGTGGGCAATAAATAAGTGTCGTGTACCGCTATTTCATTTTGGGTGTTCGATAATACACTCGGTCTGAGTGTGGTACCGTTAGTTCACTGTTACTGCGGTAGTAAACGGAAATACCGTCGATTTTGTTTCGATAATCGTTTTTGATAAACTTACTCGTAAGTTCATTGAAACATTCAGCGGCAATCACTAATTTTATACAGTGTGTGTCAAAAAAAAAACAAGTGAATAACGCCAATATGGGTCGAAAAAAAAAATAAAAACCCCAGAAGCTTCAGACATCGGCGAGCCGCTGTTAGAAAAAGCAACGATGGAGAAAGTTATGGTACTCGAAAAAGAAAACCGAGTACTGCGAAAAGAATTCAACGACTTGCGGCGGCAAATGAAATGTTTCCTGGCCAACAATCAAAATAAAGGTGCCAGTGGTAGTGAAACAGCAATACCAGCAAATGCTGCGTCGAACTCAAGCACAGGCAAACTAGCCATCCATGAGCCGCCGAATGCTTCCGGAGCTGAAATTATGGATACCGCGCCAATAAATGAATGCGTCGACGGCCAGGATTTTAACTTGGTAGCGCGTAAGACAACACGGACGAAAGAACAGGTAAGTGTACCTTCACGGAAAACACATAACACGCAAACCTCCCTACCAACCATTCAAATTTAAAAAGCCCTAAAGTTCCCCCAATAACGGCTTACAAGATGGACATTTCACAGTTCATAACTGAGCTTCACGCTCAAGGTTATCAGGATCAATACTTAAAATATTTCGAGTGACAGATCACTCATTGTGCCTCTCTCATGGTGCCTCTTTAGAAGACCACAAGAAGGTCTTTGAAATAATAAAAAGCAGTGGTCGAATTGCAACGACTCACACTGCAACCACAGAAAAACCGAAATCACTCTTTATCCGTGGCCTGCACACAAACGTTAAACCGTCGGATATTAAATCTGAGCTAGCTCCGCAGTACCCTGATCTGAAAATTTAGTCAATATCATAACTTCCTCACCCGCAGAGACCGGGAACTGAGCAAATCGGCAGCGACTGAAGACTTCAGACCCCAGTCCGGGCTCTTCATAGCGCAATTTGAACCTGTTCAGGAGCTAGCTGCTGTATTCCAAATACAGTCTATTCTCTGGCAGAGACTGACATGGGAGAAAATGCAAAACAAGGAAAGGCTGCAGTGTTTTAACTGCCAAAATTTCGGACATATTGCAGGTAACTGCATCATTGTCCATCGCTGCGTGAAGTGCCTGGAGAGGCACCCACGTGGTGAATGCAAAAAGTTGAAGACGCTCAACCTGCATGCGTCAACTGTGGTCTTGATGGTCACCCAGCCAGCTATCGTGGATGCCCGGCATACAAGGAAATGGTGGCCTGCATCGAAGCGAAGAATATTCACGGCGACCAGGTCCGAAAGGATCGCCAGCAGTTTGTGCCACAGAACATCTCAAACTACAGGTGAAGTGGCATCTCCTACGCACAGCAGAAGGAGCTTCTGCTCCACCGAGTTTTAATTCTCAGCGAGCTCCAGCTTTGCAGACGTCATCTCCTGCTAATGTCAATCTTGGACTGATAAATGATTTTATCAGCCAAGTATTGGCGGCAGGAAATGATGCTGCGGGGCTGGTTGCCACTCTCAAGCTGCTGGTTACCCTTCTCAAATAAGTTGGTTGACGTGGCCACTTTTAATAGCGCTTTGCTCATCTCGATGGCGCAAAGAGCATCTGCTCAACACCTCCTTGATGGGTTGAAATTGGATCTTGTGTTGATAACAGAAACAAGATTCTCAGAATTCAATAGAGTCAGCTTTAGATGGTTTACCATTGTCTTCGACCACCAAAATGGCGGCACGGCACTACTGGTTAGGGGTAATCTGGACATGGAACCCGTTGTGGTCCCCGATCTGAAGTGCTGTGCGTTTGCTGCAGCTGTAGTCAAAACAACGGACCATAGGCGAATCCTCGTAGCATCTCTATACGTTCGATGTAGTTTGTCAAAGTCAAGTCTGCTACATGATTTTGGAGTGTTTAACTCAATCATATCCCAATATAAATATTCGCTTATCGGTGGCAATTTGAACTCGAGACACCCACAATGGGGAGATTCCGTGACCAATGGAAACGGTTGGATGTTGCTCAAATGGCTGCAATGAGGCAGTCCTCCCATCACCTTGTAAGTAGTTGCTCCGAACTCACCAACCAGACCAAGTAGTAACTCTACCATTGACTTTTTTTTCCTGTCAGACGACATGTGCATCAGTATTGATCCCTCACACTGCTGGACGCATGCTGGTATGTCTGATCACTATGCCGTAAAGCTTCGACTTCAGTTCTGCTCTTTTTTAACCTTCATCGAAAGACCCCCAAAGACAACCTGATCTTTCAAAAACACCGAATGGGGCAAATTTCAGCACGACATAGACATTGCGGTAGGACACCTTGATGTTTGTGTGACGGGAAACTTAGCAAACCGTCAGGTTTATAATATAATAGAGCCCGTCAATGATATCATAAACGAAACCGTTGTCCAAAATACACGCTTGATCACACTTAACAAATATCAGAATCACGCGCTACCGCCGGCAATTGTTAAGCACATGAAAGTGAGACACATTTGGCGCTGTAAGTCAAAGCGAATTTTTCATAGGCATGGGAGCGATCTCACGTTGTATAAGTTTCTACTTTCGAATATCAACTAACTCAGTAAAATAATTGCTGAGATGGTTAGTAAATTTCGCAGTGAGTGTCTTGTGCAGTGACTGGCTGACATCCGACCAGGCTCCGCCATGTTCAAAGAAATCAATCTGCTTTCTGGCAAATTCTAAAGCCAGGAGATGGTGGTAACAATTGATAATGTTGCTATTCGCAGCCCTTACCGTCTGGCAGAGTTCTTTGCATAGATTTTCCAATCCCAGCTGAATGCCGTTCCGCCGAACAGTTCTACTCTTAACAGCCAAATAGTAAAAGAGGAAGTTAAACGCTGCCTCAATCCACATAATGAGCTTTTGGTCACATTTGCATCCGAGAACCCTTCGGATGATCCGCAAAATGCAGATGACCGCTTCCACTTTGTCAATAGTGAATACTTGGTGCAACTGCTGCGCGGTATAAAAAGTAAGAAGTCTTCTAGGCATGATGGAATGTCTTATCTCATAATTAAACATCTAACAATCTCTATGCTCAGAGTTCTTTCCATTGTTTTCAACAACGCCCTGAACAATGGCTATTTTCCGAACACATGAAGTAGCAAAAATTGTTCCCATCCAAAAGAAGGGCAAAAATAAAGAGGCCAGCAATTTCCGTCCAATATCTTTGCTTCCTAATTTGGGGAAGATTTTTGAGAGAATTTGGATGGAAATGATAAAAAACTACTGTGAGCTTACACATATAATTCCCGAACACCAGTTTGGCTTAAGGCGCAAGCACGGCACTCAGCACGCCATCTCATACTTGCATGATCAAATTGTATCTCACTTGAATGAGCGAAACATTCCGACTGTGGTGTGCGCTTTAGATATCGAGAAGGCTTTTGATTCCGTCTGGCACCAAGGCCTTTTGTTTAAGTTGATCAAGTTTGGATTCCCGGAAAAGGTAATAAGACTCGCCGCAAGCTTTCTTACCAACAGACTTTATTATGTCATCGTTAATGGAGCTGATTCTGGCATTAAATATGTGACATCAGGAGTGCTACAAGGTTTTGCCACTGGACCAAGTCTTTATACCATATTCACCGCTGACCTTCTAATGCCAGTGGGCCAACCCCAAGTCAAAATCCTCCAATATGCCAATGACACGCTTATATTCGCGTCGAGCCAGGACCCGCTCAAAGCAGTGAAGAGCCTGGAATACTATTTGGTAGAACTAAATCTTTACTTTGACGAATGGAGCATCAAACCAAACAGCAGTAAGACTCACTTTTGCGTATTTTGCAATCGCTTCAAGTATCGGGGATCTCCAACTATTCGCAACAAGACCAAGAAACTCGCTGTCTCGTTCGGAACATCTAAGATTACTCCTGGCCCATCTCTAAAGTACCTCGGAATCAATTTCCATGAATTTTTAAAATTTAACCCCTTTGTGCGGCGGAAAATCAAAGCTATAAAATCTGCATTTCAACGCATCCGACCTCTTTTGCCAAAAAGATGGACATGACCACCAAAGCTAAATCCATCTGCTATCAGACCCTGATCCGGCCAATCCTAACTTAAGCAGCCCCATCCTGGATTACCTGGTCAAAAACTGTCATGGCAGAAGCGGAGGTATTCGAAAGAAAAATCCTGCGTTTCTGCACTGGGAGATTCTACAACCCAGTAACTAAAAAGTGGCTGAAGAACCTTCTCCTGTATCAAGAGTCGGGACTGAAGTCACTTAGGGACCGAGTTGTGGAATTAACCACAAGATTTTACGGACAGATATACGGACATGAGAATGGACTGATTCGGACACTAGGGTGCACAGGTGGCTCTAATGAGCCATTTATGCACCCCGCGATGATAGCATTGCAATGGCAGCTTATGGATGCGGTTTTCGACTACACAGGCTACCCGTCAAACAGAAGGGGTTATATTTAAGACCTAGGTCAAGATTAGATATAATTAGGCTAAGTAACTATAATGAGACATTGGTTAGATCGTAATTAATGTGTAAAGTAATGTTTAAGGAAACTATAATCAGTGTAATCACAGCTGTTGTACATGTTGGGTAATATCATTAGTGTGTAAGAAACACCATTTATGCCAAAAAAATACTCAAAAAAAAGAAAAAATAATAAGAGCCAGCAGGCCAAAATAGTATAGCCGCTGTATTTTAGGTTTTTTTCTTGTTATTTAAACTGTAAGTTAGGTTAAGATCGTACAAATAATTCATAAAAAAAATATTTTCAATTAAATTCAGCAACGTACTCCAGCGCATACATTTAGAATGCACGATAAGCTTGTATTGAGGATGCGCTTGTGCAACCTGATCGGGATCGGCAAAATTGAAGTAGGTCAAGAATATATTAAGATTGATTAAACTGTAAGTTAGGTTAAGATCGTACAAATAATTCATAAAAAAAATATTTTCAACTAAATTCAGCAACGTACTCCAGCGCATACATTTAGAATGCACGATAAGCTTGTATTGAGGATGCGCTTGTGCAATCTGATCGGGATCGGCAAAATTGAAGTAGGTCAAGAATATATTAAGATGTTGGTTGTATCTATATGAATGTTAATATTGTATCTATATGAATGTTGATTGAATGTTACAATTATATCTATATGATCCGTTTGGTGGATCTGGTAACTCCCCCACTGTTAGACCGCTCTTGCGAGGTAGTATTTACAGTATCATTTACTTAATTTTTATTTTTTTGTTTTCTCTCTTTTGCATAATTATTATAAATTCTTATACATACGATTGCTAGTAAAACAATGATTACAATTATATTGATGCTGTAACTGGAAATAATGTGTGTATGGTTGGTATACTGTAATTTTTCTAAATATTTTCTATTATTTATGTTTTCAATTTTTGTGTCAGTGAGTGATAAACATTCAATATGCATATGCGCTTATATCTTTGCCAAAAAATTCGGAAGCACAATTTTATCGTGAATTGTTTTTTTTCCATATTATTAAAAATTTAGAGTTGTTAGTTGTAATGCTACATACTTTAAACTTTATGAGACAAATGCCAATTATATTTATGTTTGTTTGGCTACAATTGTGAACGATATTAGTTTCTGAGAAGCCTTTTATCAGGATTATTCCATCATTTATTTGCTTCATTTCTGCTGAATTTATTGTTTTATTACAGAGTGCAACTTTAAACTTCATTTAGTTATTAATAATTTTCGAAGAAAAGTAGTATTAAACTCGTTTCGCCGAAAATTCATATTTCTTTATATATATATATATATATATATATATATATATATATATATATATATATATATATATATATATATATATATATATATATATATATATATATATATATATATATATATATATATATATATATATATATATATATATATATATATATATATATCATCAAAATGATTAAGGGAGATAATCTCTGGAGTGGCCAATTCGATTGAGCTGAAACTTTCGGAAAACGTAGATGTATTTAGTAGGTAGATCCACAATTTTCTCAAATTCAGATATCCTAAACCTTTTGGCGGCGGCGAGCGTTTTAGTAAATTTTGAGGTACTCCTATATTTCCAAGCAGCGTGAATTTTTGTTCAAAAAAGTATTGGGAATGAAAACTTATTATGTTGTAAGCTTGTTTATGGTAAAGAATTGGAAATTTTGAGCCGTGTGTGGGTGCAGCGTGCCTAAAAGTAGGCAAGGATTTTTTTTCAAATTTTGATTTGTCATTACATCTGACCGAAACATTGGATCATTGTGAAATTTGCTGAGCGTATTGATGTTGACTAAAGTTTAAAAGACATGGATTTCCAAGGTAGTGCGGGCAACCATGTAGCTGCGGCAGGCTCTTGAAACAAAATCCTTCAAATCATTGAACCTCCTGAAACATTTTTGATTTTAGACAAAAAAATTCAAATCATTGATAAATTTTAACGTTTGTGCATCATATCAATTTAAAAACTTTTGAAATTCCGATTGGCGCAAGAACGGCAACCCATCACTAAATTACCTCTATTTTCAGCACTCGAAAGTTCTGTTCACGAGAACTGACGACCGGATAATTCGATCATAATGAAATTCACAGGGCATGTTGGTATTAACTAGGACCAGGTCTGATAAGAATGATTTTGAGATGCGAGCAACCCTGCGGTAGTGGTGCCATCTTGAAATATCACTGAGAAAAAAAACAGTTTTTTGGCCTATAACTTCCGATTCAGGCATCAGCTTTAAACAAAATTCACACAATATTTGGATCTTACTTAAGGTAACATTTGGTGAAAATTTGGCTGAAAAATTAAAATAGGGTTGCCAGCTATGGTAATTTTTGTCTCCTAAATCTTGCAAATTTGCTCAGGAAAATAAAGCCTATTTTTCCCTATAACTTCCGGTGCAGTCATGATATCAAAATGAAATTTATGTAGTAAAAAGATTTTGATGTGAGCCAAATATCATAGGAATTTCGTAAAAAAATCGTGAAAGGGTTGCCAGCTATGACCATTTTTGTAATTTTGTAGAATTTCTTTACGGCGTGATTATGTCATTAGATTTGCAAATGGGAACGATCCTGCAATGAAAATTAACAACAAATATTAACGCTTTAAAAATTTGAAAAGTTTTGAGGGTGGTAACTTTAAAATTTTTTTCACCCGTATAACTTCTAGCGCAGTGATTCAATCGAAACGAAATTTACTGGTTGGGTTTAACTTAACGTGAAGCAGATTTGGAATATATTTTGCTTGGTGCTGACACAGGGTAACCAGCGTTTGCCACTTTCGTAACCATTGCATCAACAGATGCTTCAAATTACATACACATATGCAAAACATTTGCAATAAAACTAAGAAACCAATTTCTAAATTTTCCGAGTTTTGAACATTTTTCGGATGGCAGCCTCAAACAACGTTAAACCGCTGAAGCTTTCGATGAAATCCTCCGATGAGAACGAAATTCAAAGGATAAGTTGATTTAAGTATGAGCTTGTGAAGGTTAACTTATTACATTAACTTATTATATTAACTTACTAACTATATGCTTCGTTGGGAAAATGTTGCCAGCACTGAACATTTTCAACATTTGTGTTATAGTTGAGTTCTGTTGCTTTGAACAAGGAATGGTTGATATGATTCTACAAAAAAGTGTATTACGTCTTTCCACATTGTCACTCAAAGACAATTTCTTCGAAAATTAGTTTTCTAGCGGTTCAGGTGCGCTAGAGTTTTTTTATACATTGATTCTTTTCCGCAATAAGATTTTTCACCAAATTGTCTTCTATAGGGTATATGCATACGGTGTTAAATTCGTCAACAAGATTTTCGTAAGTGTCTAATGCCGGGTTTCCACCTAATGCCGGGTATCCACCAAAGAGACGAAACAAGAAACACGGACAATAAATGTTTTTCCGACCAAAAACACGAATGTTTTGTAAAAACTGAACAGTTTCGAGAACATTTTTGTCTCTGAAAACTGTTTTAGTAAACAAAACAACTTCCCATCGCGAGTCGGTAAGATCAAAGGAAAACATTTTTGTTCGCAATTTTCGTGTCTATTTGGTTGGAACATGCACTTTTGTTTTCTGCGACAGCACTTAGTATATCGATTAATGTACTTTGGTAAACCTCGTGCGAAATTTGTATTCTTGTGTATTTGTGTAAACTGAATAATTTTTCATATTTGAATCAACTGTTATAATGAGCAAAAAGCAGTCAGCTGGCTCAAGTGAGTGCAAAAGGCACTGGACGAAAGATGAGACGGGAAATTTAATAGAATTGTATCGCCAACACAATAATTTGTGGGACTGCACAAGCACTGATTATAAAAATAAATTTAAAAGACAAGATTCTTTAAAAGAGTTTGCTGAAGTTTTTCTGACTTCGATTTACGAAATCGATCGGAAAATAAAAAACTTGTCCCATATCCGATAAAAAATATTCGCTGAACTCATTTCGTATTTCGATTGGCCGGGCAGCAGGTTTCCTTGGCGTTCTCGTAATTGGTAATAGAGATTTAAGTGGCTGTGCATCATTTCTCCAAGCTCCCTGTGATACTATTTGTGTTTGTAAGTCTTCCACATCAAAAGTGCCTGGTGGACAGTATATATCTCTTGATTTTGAATCTCTGCGCAAGAAGTTGTGCAAACATGTGCATGCGACAACTATTTTTTCTGCCTTATCTGGTTCTAAGAGCATAGGTTTACGCAGAACTCTGAATACTGAAGCTAGTATGCCGAAAACATTTTCAACAACTCTTCTTGCTCTTGACAGGCGATAATTGTAGATAACATTGTTACTTAATAGTACCATCTAAGTAACATAGAATCGAGATGTGCCCATAATGTGCCTAAAAACCAACATAATTCTCAAATGTATAAGAAGAATACTTTGGCAGAGGACTAAAACGGATGACATGATCGCCTAGATGGCATAGGTTGTGGACATTAGTTGTTATTGTGTGCTGACCAAAATTGAATTTCTTTATACAGTAACATATAATAAAATCTTCAATAAATATTTTGACTTTACTAAGAAAGGAAAAATACGCAATACTCTGACGAACCCTAACTACACAAAATAGAATCAGAAAATGCTTGTAAATTCTTTCCGGCAAAAATTCTTTAGGAATAATAAAACCGACATGCTTTTAAAATGTTCGAAACTTAGTACCTTTCCAGAATTTCATAAAATCAAGGGTTTTGACAGTGCGGTGCATTTCAAAAAGCATACTACAATTACACCCAACCAAAACACCCCTACCATTTAGAATTAAATGAATATTTTTCGGAGGTCCAAATTATAAGAGGCTGTAAAGTTTAAATACAGTAAATATAAATGTCGAAATACGGTAAATGTGGAGTCGGCTACAACAAAATCTTTGATCATGCCAATCGAAAGCCTCTCAAAGCGTATTGATTTTAGGTGATGATCTTCTCCATCTCGTTGTCTAAAATCTGCATCTGTTGTCTTCTTGCAATTGATACCTCCAAAAATCATGGTTAAATTTTCATATTCGCCAATAACTGTGCATTTTTTGCATCCGTAATATAAGTCAAAGGTAACAAAACCTTTATAAGAATACCAAGTAAGAAATATATGTTCACAAAAACGTAAAAGTAGATATACCTTTTATATATGCGCTGGTGGTAGAATCGCAAACAAAACGCTTAGTTTTCACTGAAATGTTGCTACCACAAATAGTCACAACCTGTATTTTTTTGAAGATAACTCGTGCCAAAAGTATTGAGCAATTCTTTCATTTCGTTTTAATAAATGACGATTGTAATAATTGATGAGTTGGGAGCATCGTCAATAGCACACAAAATAAGCAAAAAATGCATTTCTAAGCTGTTCGCAACGAAATCAGAAGATAATCAATTTGTGATAACAGATATATCAAACTTACTGCCAATCAGTTTTGTCAACGATGAATATTTATAATGCATACTTCTAAGATGATTTAAAGATTAAAAATTCAAGTAAATATGAATCATCCTTAGAATCTCAGATTAAAATATTTGAAAAAATTGATGCTACGAAATGGGTTTGAATGGAAATGGATGTGGACTTTTGATTGGTTTATGGTGAGATATTGTACTTTATAAAATACCTATGCGCCCAACTTGGGTGGCAATCCTCTTTGATTCAAAAGTAAACTTCTGGGAACATACGGATATTCAAGTATATTTTGACAATATTTAATTCGATTGAAGATATTCATATTGAACAAATGAAATGAAATGCTTTAATTTGAACTGTAAGTAGGTGTATTCAAAAGTGTTCCACCACCTTTTGGTAAGTAAACAAAGTCATATTCAAGGAGGAGTAGAAGAAGATCGGTTTTGGAAGTCTGTGAAATATTTTTGCTTAACGCCCAAGACTTCAATGCTTCCACAAAGTTGCTTTTCATCTTTAATACTTCGCAGTAGGTTTCACAAACAATATCACCATCTTTATTTGCTATTTTATTTTGAAGCGAATTTGATGTTGGTCAATTATTATCGGATGAGACAAAATTTCATTGGGACTCAAACCCTTCTTGCTGATTTACAAATCAAAAGTATTATTTGAACATTGAATTTCTAGTTGATATGAATAGTTTATATTAGGCAGCACTTTATATTTTTTTAATTTTTCTATGAAAAAAATAAGCTGTCCTGAACGATAGAGAATTTTTTTAACCAAACCCGATTTGTAAGACTCCATATTGACGTTTAAAGAATTGTCAGAACGAAATCATCATGGACAAATGCTCCAATGCGTAACCGTTACATGCGAGTTTCCTTGATAGGCATAGAAGTATTAAAGGAAATATGTGTGGTTACGTTGACGTATAATGTGCCTTACTGGGATTTTGATTAAGTCGCACTGAAGGAACTAATCCCTTATGGACGCAATGCCTGTGAAAACGCGTCGGAAGTAGTCTTTACCACTTCTTTACTAAAATTTTGCCTATCAAGGAAATTTACTTTGAAGGAAAAATGACGAAACAATGCCGACTTGACATAGTATTCACGACGCATTCGCGTCCAGAAAGTGCGTTTAGTAACATATGTATGGGCGCAAATTATTAGTTGGGAGCTGGCATGTTCTGAACAGGCACCTGCCTTACTGGCTTACGCAATAACTCAGTTAGAGGGAAAGGCTGAGTTGGCCGCGTCCAATCACACTTTCGGTGGTTGAAACGAGTTTTGCAATTTCTTAAAATTATTATATGGTGATAAAAAACATTACAGTCATTTGCTTATCGAATTGCAGCAATGCAAGCCGATCGCAAAAGAAACAATTTTTCAATTTATCGTTCGAATCAAAATCGCCGCGAAAGATCTCAGTGTCTGTGTCAAACAGTCTAATGAGGATGAATTAGAATTAAAGGGTCGAATAGCCGTCATGGTCACACCTTTTACCTCAACATAGACCCCTCAATTAGTAGTATACTGCGTGCCAGGAACGTTAAAACATTAACAGAAGCTATGGAGGTGGCAATCGAGGAAGAAAAATGATCTTCCCTCATGAGATCAAAGTCCATAACCTAATAGAACAACGATTCTGCAATATCTGCAAATATAAAAACCCTAGCGCATCAGAACCGCTGGAAATACTAATGTTCGAAGAACAGTAGAGGATTTGTGCAAATTTTGAGTGTATTGTTATATATTGTTGTTATACTGTTGTTATTGTCTTATATTTTATATATTGTACGTATTGTCATATATATTGTTATATATTGTATATTCGCGATGTGAATACTTAATGCAAGCATTTATTGGTACCAAAATAACAAAAACACCTCGTCCTATCTGCCTCACGTTGAAGTCAACCTGCTCTGCGAATTTCGTGTTGATCCGATCACTGCATTGGAAGTAATAGAGATATAAAGATATTTAGGGTTACCATTCGCAAGAGCTTTCAAATTTTCTAGATCTTAGTATTTGGTGTGTATTTTCACTACAAGACCACTACGATTTGAAAATTTTATGATAAAATCGCTTACTAAAGCTATTTCAGAAAATACAAAAACAATCATAGCTGGCAACCCTATCATTGTTTTTCAAAATAGATTTATACTGAATATTGTCTACAATAATTTAAATTTGTCATATGAGTTTCGTTATGATACCATGACTGTACTGGAGGCTATAGGGCAAAGAGCTTTATTCAAATAAAATAACATTATATAAAAAAACTTGGTGCAGTTGCACCAATTTTTGACGATTCTAAAAGCATATAGATAT
Source organism: Nemotelus nigrinus (assembly GCA_947369275.1). Classification (NCBI taxonomy): domain Eukaryota; kingdom Metazoa; phylum Arthropoda; class Insecta; order Diptera; family Stratiomyidae; genus Nemotelus; species Nemotelus nigrinus. The sequence goes on from OX376374.1 coordinate 81,270,119, forward strand.
ATAACTTGGATGATTTGCTTTTATATGATGTTTTAGTGCTTTTATATAATCGAAGTCGTTTGTCATAAATTATGCTTACCATAGAAGGGGGATGATGCAGATGAATAAACTAATAAACTCGGTTATAGGTTCAAGTAACAAACAATAAAATTTCCAAAGCTCGGAATATTTAAATATCGGTTGCTTATTTTATTGTAAATAGTTTGCTTATGAATAGAAAATGGAAGCATCTGTTGGTGCGATATTTACGAAACTGTCCGTTGCTGGCAATCATGTGCTAGCACCATGGCTGCTTCACGTGGTGTTAAACCCACCCTATGAATTTCGTTTCGATTGAATGTCTGTGCTGTAAGTTATAGGAGTGAATTAAATTTTAGGGTTACCATCGTCCAAACTTTTTAAATTTTTGAAACGTAAAATATTTGATGTTATTTGTCATTGCAGGATCATTCCCACTTGGAAATTTTATGACAACATCGCTCGGTAAAGAAATGTCAATAAATTACAAAATTCATCATAGCTGGCAACTCTTTCACGGTTTTTCAACAAAATTTCCACAGAATTAGAAACGCAACAAGATATGCTTTTCACACGAATTTCGTTTTGATTTCATCACTGCATCGGAAGTTATAGGGAAAAAATCTATATTTTCCTGAGCAAATTTACAATATTTAAGAGGCAAAAATTGCCGTAGCTAGCGTCCATATACTAATTTTTCAACCAAATTTCTACGAAATCTATCTTAGAGTAAGGTTCACCTACTGCGTGAATTTTGTTAAAATCTGGTGGCTAAATCGGAAGCTATAGGCCAAAAACCAGTTTTTTTTCTCAGTGATTTTTTCATATGGCACCACTACCACAGTATTGCCCGTATTGAAAAATCGCTTCTATCAGACCTGGTCCTAATTAATACCACCATGTTCTGTAAATTTAATATTGATCGCATAATCCGATTGTCAGTTCTCGTGAACAGAAGTTTTGGATGCTGAAAATAGAGGTAATTTGATCACGGGTTGCCGTTCTTGTTTACCGCGGAATTTTTGAAATTTTTATTTGACTTGGTGGACAAAAGTCAAAATTTGTCAACAACTTGAATTTATTTTCAAAAATCAAAAATTTTTCAGGAGACTCGATGATTTGAAGGATTTGTTTTCAGGAGCCTGCTGTAGCTACAGAGTTGCCCGCACAGTCTTGAAAGTCCATGTGTGTTAAATTCTAGCTTACATCAATACGCTCTGCAAATTTCATGATGATCCATTGTTTTTCTTAGAAGCTATGATAAATCGAAATTTGAAAAAAAATCCTTGCCTACTTTTAGGCACTCAGCGCCTACACCTGGCCCAAAATTTTCAATTCTTTATCATAAACAAACTACAAACATAACAAGTTTTCATTCCTAGTACTTTTTTTTAACAAAAATTTACACTGCTTGGAAATATAGGTGTACATGAAAATTCACTTAAATGCCCGCCGCCGCCAAAAGGTTTAAAATATCTGAATTCTAGCAAGTCATGGACCTACCTGTTATATACATCTATGTTCTCCGAAAATTTCAACTCAATCGGATCGGCCACTCCAGAGATTATCTCTGTTAATCATTTTGCTGATATATATATATATATATATGACGAATTTTCGGCGAAGCGATTTTAATACTTATGTTCTTCGAACATTAGTAAAAATCACAATACCTCCAAGTGCTACCGTAAGGATAAACAAAATCCAGCTCATCGTCCATATGTAGCTAATGAAGAAGTCTGCAAGTATTGCAAAGAGGTCGGTCATTTAATTCAAGAGTGTAGAAAACGTGAAAATAATAACAATAAAGCAAGAAATCCGCAAACCAATACGGTCGCACCACAAAAACTGGGTAGCGCGTCCAAACGCGAATGTTCGGACCATATCAGAAATAATGTCGGAATAAATATTCCAAATATATTCATAAATTGTAATGCACGAAATCCTTACCTTACAATAGCCAGTTCAGACTCAAAAACATACAATTTTAGTTTTTTGGGGGACACAGTGCTGATCTGCCACGAGTGCTGATCTGCCACTACAAAATCATTGTTACTTCATAATTTTACTTCATAGTTCCCATAACCTGCACGAGTTTTCCAATCACGTAACAATTGCAACTATATGGTATCTATAACCACACGTGTGAAAAAATGCCACTCTATGGTACCAAACATAACGTTATAGTATAACTAACGTTATAGTATAACACTATGATGTCTACTTTGACTCTACATTGACCCAACTGCAACTGTAAAGTGGCAATTGGAACTTTCTGCACAGTTTTCCTTCCGTTGTCGAACGAAGTGTTTGCGACGTGTAAATTTATTGTAAACATTGAACAAAAAGTGCGATTAATTCAATTAAGGGGGCAGGTACACTTAGAATTTTGAAAAAATCGGTTTCATTTTCTTTGCATTTTCAATCGGGCAATTCTTTATGGAGATAAATCACTTTGAATGAAGTCGTCTCTATTGCATAAAGCGTTTTTCGCATGCTTTATAAGCATTTTTCTCGAAACTATTTTTTGGAAGTCGCTGTTGAAAACGGCTTTATCGATCAGCATGAAATTTTTCTCACTTATTTTATAAGTAATTATGCTCTGGAAGAACGAAGGATTTTTCGATTGGACTATATTTTTTTTTCAATAGCTGAAAATGTGAGTTAAATATTGGTCGAAAATACAATTTTGAATTTCATCAACCGCCATTATTCAAAAAATCAAAATCTACCATAGTCCTTCGTTCATCGGGAGTACTATATCATCAACTTATAATCTTCGACTTTTTTTATTTCAGATGATCCAGTGACAAGCTACAGTGATCACGGCAAAACAATTTTTTTTTTGGACCCCTCGAAAATTTACTCTACTTCGACTAATTTTCAACCTTTTGCCTTAAAAAAATTACAATAGTTTCTACAAATAAATTTCTTTCAAGTAAAAAAACATTTGTTATTAATTACTTTAATATGTGTCTAAAAAAAATCCTAAAAAAAAGCTTTTTTTTAACGTCCCAAGTGTACATAGCCCCTTAAAGTGCATGGGAATCTAATAAATGATATGGCAAGAGGATACCACAACAAGAAAAGAACGTTTCTAATACTTTCTAGTAGAAAACGCCACTCACTATTGTAGTAACGAAAACTTTATAGGCTTTTTCAGGAGTAATTGCCACTAGGCTAAAACCCAACATTACATTAGTACACTTAATTGTGTTTGATAAACGATATTGGGAACGTTTCTGCCACCAAAACGAAAACCATAAATTTGATCACTTTATGGTGGCCAAACGTAGTAGCAAAAACCAAGCAAATAAATAAATAAAACTACTTTAAAGTGAACAGAATGTTGACAAGTTTTTAAAACGTTTTCGCTACTATTTCTATATTATAACTGGAGTTTGAAATTTGGGATGATTATGGTTCCGATACGAACGTTGCCACCACGTTGCAAATGGGTGCATTGAGTGGCTTTTCACATTGTCGTGGCAAAATAAGTGGAAATAGCGTATCGTAGCGTAGCGTATGGCAGTTCACTATTATCCAGTATTTGACACCAATAGTGTAAGTTGGGCTAATCAGCCAAATCGTAAACATTTACTCGAACAATCTCTGAGATTAGATCACCTTAATCCCGAAGAAGCCAAATCCATTCGCGGAATTGCAGATTACTTTTCGGGCATATTCCTTTTAGAGGGTGATCAGTTGACCAGTACAAATCTGTGTCAACATGAGATAAATCTTACCTATTCAAGACCCATCTCAGCAAAGACATACATATATCCTGAAATCCATAAAAACGAAGTAAATGAGCAAATTAAGAAAATGCTCGACCAAAACATTATCCAACCTTCGAATAGTCCGTGGTCGGCAATTGTCAAACAAGATTTCTCGGGAAAAACTAAGTGGAGAGTGGTGATTGATTACCGGAAGTTAAATGGCGTTACCGAGTCGGATGTATTTCCAATCTCTACTATTACAGAGATATTGGACCAATTGGGACATTCGAAATATTTTACAACTCTGGATCTGGCTAGCGGTTTCCACCAGATCAATATGCGCCCAGAAGACCATTCCAATACGGCTTTCGCTACACCCTTGGGACATTATGAGCACCTCAGAATGCCTTTTGAACTCAAAAATGCGCCAGCAACTTTCCAGCGTTTAATGAATACCATTCTGTCCGGATTGCAGGGAATCCAATGTTTCGTCTATCTCAACGACATAGTCATCTATGCAAGCTTTATCCAAGATCACCAATTCAAGCTAAAAATAAACGTCTTTAGCAGAATCAGGGAAAGTGGTTTGAAACTGGAACCAGTCAAGTGCGAATTCATGCGACATGAGGTCGTATACTTAGGTCATATTATTTCCAGAGAAAGAGTTCCCCCTAGTTCAGAGAAAGTAAGAGCTGTAATAAAATGTCTTATCCCAAAGAATCCGAAAGGAATAAAATCCTTCTTAGAACTTTGTGGATATTATAGAAGATTCATAGAGAATTTTTCAAAACTAAAAAAAACCGCACACTAAACTCTTGCGTAAGTATTAGAAATTCGAGTGGTCCGATGATCGAAATAGCGCTTTTGAGACTCTTAAATCAAAACTCATTACAGCTCCAATACTTCAGTATCCGGATTTCAGTAAAGAAATCATTTTAACGACAGACACATCTAATTAAGCAATCGGTGCCGTTCTTAGTCAAATGGGTAACCAAAAGGTGGACTTATCTATCTCATATGCAAGTCGTATGCTCAATAGATGTGAATCCAATTACAGTACAACAGAGAGAGAATTGCTTGCTATCGTGTGGGCAGTTCAAACCTTCCGACCGTATCTTTACGGGAGAAAATTTAAAATAATAGCCGACCATCGCCCCCTCATTTGGTTGAAAAACTGTAATGTGGGAAATAGATATTGGCCGAGCCCAGGCGAGATCTGGCGAGCCCGAGTGTGTGGACGGTCCAGACGAGCGACTTTGACAGGGCTCGCCGGCGCTCGTGCCACATCCGATCAGAATGGATGTTGAGCACGAGTCAAAGCGATTTCGGACGAGCTGTCAAATGCCGTCCACATGTTGGCGGTCTCGTCTGACTTCGGCTCGCCTGGGCTCGGCCAATATCTATTTGGCACATGAGGATACTGGAAGCAAATTGATAAGATGGAGCTTGAGACTCGAAGAGTTCGACTACAACATTGTCTACAAACAACGAAGAGTTAACTCAAACGCTGATGTTCTTTCTCGAATCGAGATTATACTTCATACACAGGTGGACGATACATTTCAGGATTACATAAAATGCTACTATAACTCCATGACCCCCAAAATATTCGAATATAACGATCTAAATAGTGCCATTGACACTACCAAGTCACCTATTGCGTATCTCACCGCCATTGATAAGGGCGAACAGAATCCCCATACAGCCGTATTTCTGGATCGAAGTCTCAATAAATAAATTATTTTGAATAAAAAATACGCACTCTACGACATAGAAAAATCATCAACAATTTACAAACATACCATTTATCACTGCTTCAGAAAACATTCATTCTTCGAAAAGCCCTGATACGAAGACTTCTTCTACTGTATGCTTAATTTAAAGAAAATGCTTGTCAAAGACAAAGTCACCGAAATAAGCATTCCAAATCCCGTAGATTCTATCAACCAATTGAACTACAACAAACTTCGCGACATAATTCAATTCATCTTCCAAAAGGAAAAATTAATATAAACATCTACCATAATAAAATAATTACTCCAACAATAGAACAAATCCCTAAAGTATTAAAACATTTCCATGACTCACCAACTGGTGGTCACAATGGATTCCATAAAACTTATAATAAAACCAAACAATATTATAAATGGAAGAACATGAAGAAGGATACCAAAACTTATATTAAGAATTGTGCTTCCTGTCAGCTTCACAAAACTTCCCGTAAACTAACTAAAACCCCTATGGAAATAACTACTACTGCAGACATTCCATTTGAGAAAATTAGCCTTGATATTGTTGGCCCATTGCCTATCACAGAACAGAGAAATAGATTCATCCTTACACTTCACGATGACCTAACTAAATTCTCAGACGCCTTTTCTGTTCAAAATCACGAGGCAAGTACGGTGGCAAATAAATTGCTTCAGTTCATTACACGATTTGGGATTGCAAAACAGATCCTCACCGATCAAGGCTAAGATTTTACCTCCTCGCTTATGAAAGAGGTGTCAAAGCTTTTCCATATAAAACTACTTCAGACAACAGTTTATCACTCTCAATCAAATGGTGCCCTCGAGAGGTCCCATTCAACTTTAAAGGACTATCTGAAGCACTATATAAACACTCAACAAAACGATTGGGACGAATACGTTCCACTCGCAATGTTTGCATAAAACACCGCAGTTCACACAACCACTAAATTTACCCCATTTGAGTTAATTTTCGGAACAAAAACCGTTCTCCCATATTCAAAAACTAATACTCCCGAATTCAGATATACAAATGACAATTAAAATATAGGTTGAATAGATCATTCCAACTCGAAAAAGAGAATATAGGTAACATATTATGACACAAAAATCTGAAATCCCCAGTATAAGAAAGTGCTGATGAAAAATAATGCCAATAAACCTGGAATTTCCAAGAAATTATCACCAAACTGGAAAGGTTCTTATGAAGTTACCAAATTTTGCGATAGCAATAAAAACATTGTTATTATACATTATGCATAGGCAATGCAAGGTTTTATTCGGAATATTTTAAAATAGTTACTCACATAGACATAAAATCATTTAGCGAAAAACTTAATCTCATAAAAAGAAAACTCTGTGATAAAATCACAAAAGACCATGTTAAGTTGTTCTGTATGCCAAATTCAAATATCTTTGCCAGAAATCCTTAATAAAGAAAAATCAGTTAGAGCATTGATAGGAAATTCTAAATTTCGCAGAGAAATTTTAAACATTGTAGGCTCTGTAGCAAAATATTTATTCGGAACAATGAATTCCAATGATGCGGAATATTATGACAATATTATAAATAAACTCGAACACGACGAATCCGAATTGCAGCTTTTAATAAAATATCAAATAAACGTTGTTAAAACCGCTATTACAAATTTTAACAGTGCAATATCTCAATTAAAGTTGTCGGAAAAAGAGTTGAACAGAAATATTAAAAAATTCAATGCGTTTCTAAAAGACCAAAATAACTTTAACTCCAAAACAGATTTAAATCAAGAAATAATTGAACACTTAAGTATTCTTGCCTTCTTATTAAACGAAATCGACTTAAAATTAGAAGAAGTAATCTACATCCTCATGGCGGCAAGGAAAAATACCCTTCACCCCAGTCTTATCAGTCCCAGAAGAGTAATTGAAGAATTTAATAAATTTGAACAATATCTAACAAATGGACTCGAATATGCCATCAAGCCTGATATTAAAATTATCAATCAAATTTTGGATGTTATATTCCCAGTTACATGAGAATAGATCGCGGATGTTGTTGCCGGGCAATTACAATTAAACTTTATAAATCACCTGCTCCTGCACCTAGACATCATGTCCAAATGGAACTTACCTCTATACCTGATGATGTACCAGCTATCTTATCGCAAGAAACCATTCCAATACGACTTTCAAAATAAAAATCTAGATTCAGATGGTCAGTAGGCAAACGTAATCACAACGAATTTTAAATTTAAAATATAAATTCGTTTTTTAAGGGGGTTGTTGTTATGGACCATAGTCCCGTTCACTATCTTATCGATTAGTTCTAGTTGACCATTCAGCCCCACACTCACTCTTTTATCCGATGTCCACAATATTCTTAGAATCTAATCTTGCATGTCAGCAAATATCTCAATTGATCCGATTTATCAACAATAGTTAATTCCAAGAAAATCACTTTAATTGAAATGCCAAATTTAATAACTTTCCAGAATCATAAATTATGCCGAGTACGGGAAACAATTCGTCTAAACAAACCAATATCCCATATGAGAAATTGTACTTTTGCGACATTTGCAAACCCGACAAACACAATTCAATAAACTGTGTTTGTAATAAAAATCGCAACGGACCGTCCAATTCGGCGCGCAAAATAGATAGATTCGTGGCCAACTAATAAACAAATCCAAGTCGAATCATACTCTTGAAATCAATAGATTAGCGAGTTCATAAACAAATCCAAGCCAAATCATAGTCATGAAATCCATAGATTATTGAGTTCATAAACAAATCCAATGCGAATCATATTCCTGAAATTTGATAATTAATAAACAAATGACAAATGGAACTTGCGTGCGGGATTGCGAAATTGTATCTTTGTAAACAAATGGACCTTATAAAATGCCTTTCAAATTATTGTATCGAGTCATTCCTAGTCAGTTTTGATTTAAATTAAGCTAAACCAGTGAAAAAGTGCAAGTACAAACTTAAACTGTGAAATAAAGTGTAAAAGTTTATAAGAAAAGTGGGTTCTTTGTTTTTTTTTTAAAGAGCCCATAATATAACGTGATATTATTGGAAAATTCACACGAGACGATGATGCTTAAATAATATTAAAATGCTCATCCACATCAACATACATTAAAACTACCTCGCACATCAACATACATATCGTCGGGTGTACGCCAAAACCATGAATGTGCTTTTTTGGTGATTTTCAGTTTTTCATGTCACTGTACGCGGAATTCTTATACAAACAATTTGCCAAAACCGGAAATGTAAAATTCAATTTTATGCCTACACAAAGTCAAAATTTCAATTTTATGAATTACCTAAAAACTAAGTATTTGCCAAATGCGTTACACCATGAATGTGCAGATTCATTGTTTTAGTGTAACGGAATAGGATTAGAATATTATCTTCCTTAATTGAAAATAAAATGTTTCTTATATTTTAAAACTGATTTATAATATTACGTCAAATTTTCAAATTGATTTTACTCGAAATAGCATTTTAGCACATTCATGGTTTTGGCGTACATCCGACGATATGGTAAAATAAGGATCCACTAATCATCTACAAATGACAAACAGCGGAAGCAAAGCAATTAAGTCTATGGTATATTAATCAACGTATCCGACCACTTTTGCCTCAGCCCCGCCTTCAAAAAACTGGATTTGAGTTGACTTGAATCGTGCTATCTAAAAACGCATGGATGCATGGACTCATGTTTAAAATCCCTTGAAAAAGGAAGATATCCTTCATAATCATGAATCAAAGAAACAAGATTACGACAATGGGCGGTCGCTGTTCGGCGCTGCATTCTATTTCGTCACGTACCGGAGACCAGTGAATTGTGGAAAAATAGTCGAGTGTATGAATTGTGCTGATTTTTACTTTTCATTGTATCAGCGCTGCCTAAATGATTATTTATCATAAATGATCATTGAAGTGCTGTCTATTATATGGTAATTATAATTAAACATCGTTAAAAGACGAAATTAAAATTTTTTAAATATCGGTTAATGATACTTTAACCTTAGTCGTTTATCCTTGAATGAGCTCACAATCAAAATATGCGAAGTTCTAATAATTTCTTTCTGCAAAATCATGTATTTAAAGCATTTAAACGTCGATATTGCACCATTTAATTAATTAATTAATTAGAGCATAAAAGAGGCAACATACACTTCAAGTACTTTCAATTTCTCCATTTCAAATCAGCAATTTAAGTGCCCGTCTGCCTAGGCTTGTAACATCCTATAAACTCATTAACATTCTCATTAACACATAGATTTGGACACAGCCGAAAACAGTACTTTTCATTCACCTAAAAATCGGCTAATTTTGGATGTTTTGTAGGCGTGTTTGCATCCTATTTCGTCACGAATAGGTGTGGTCATGCTCATGTCGTAACCTTTGCTTCATAATCATACTAGTGAAGCGGAAAAATTTGGTAAACAAGGGGGAAAAGTAGTAGTGACATACTTAGAATGTTTTAGTGCAGCGACATACGATTAGATTGATCCCGCACGGCTTTTTCTGCGCTAAATGGAGCTCAATCAATTAAGCTAGCTGCGACATATGTACGTCAAAAATGAAACCAAATCAATTTAAGAGCCTGAAAGCAACCGTGGTACATACAGTGGCTCACAGCTTATTTGATACAGTGCTTCTTTAAAAAATTAAGTTGCAATAACTCAAAAAATAATAACAATATCAAAAAAATTTGAACACCATTTTGAAGGCAATTGTTTGTTGTTTATTAAACAAGTTTATATTTGTTACAAAGTTGCTGTTTTACATCTTAAAAAACAAAAAAACTAAAAATAATAACAAATTTCATGTCACAGCTTATTTGATACAGTTTGATTAAACATTAAAATTGCTGTGAATTATGAGGTTTCCAGTTGATTTCAATACTTTGTATGATAGTTCTTAGACTTAAGCAGAGCCTGGAGCCTATTCGGCATTGAATCAACGAGTTTTTTGGGATGTCAGGAGTAATTTTTTGCCATACCTCTAGCAGTGCTTTCTTCAGGTCTTGTTTATTAGAAATCTTTTGTTTTCTAATGTTCTTATCCAACAAAGTCCACAGATTCTCAATGACGTTCATATCTGGTGACTGTGCCGGCGGAGACATCAAATGAGGGCAATCCCAAATTGGCCAGGATTGCACAATTCCCGACTTGTGCCTTGGATCATTGTCTTGGTACAACCGAAATTGGTTGCTAACACCCAGTTTTTCAGTGCTTTTCAGCAAATTGTTTTTGAGTACATCAAGGTACTTTGTTTGGTCCATTGTTTCCTCAATAAACTTTAAATTTCTGACTCCGGCTGCAGACATGCAGGCCCAAACTATCACATTACCACCACCATGCTTCACAGTAACTTTGAGTTTCTCCTTGTTTTGCTCAGTGGTTGCCTTGCGCCAGACATATGACATTCCGTCGGAGCCAAAAATGTTAAACTTGGACTCGTCCGCAAAAATAACCGTATTCCAGAACGCGGATGGCTTTCCCACATGCTCTTTGGCAAAGGCAAATCGGCTTATTGTATTTTTTTTTGGAAATGAAAGGCTTCCTACGAGCTACTCGGACCCTGAAATCATGGTCGCGAAGCACTCGTCGGACGGATTCAGCACTACATGACTTCTTTAATTCAAGATGAACCTCAGTAACCAATTTTAGAGCGGAAATCTTTGTGTTTGCTTTCACTTTCCTTACAATGTATGGTTCGTCGGATACGGTGAAAATATTGTTTGGCGCATTTCTCCTCTTATATTTTACCCGATTTTCGTGTACGAAGCGCTCAATTATGTGCTGCACTGTAGAGACACTCAAATTCACACTTTCAGCAATTTTTCGAACACTTTGTCCTTTTTTAAAGTGGTTTAATACCAATTCGCGCTGTTCAATTGTGGTGCGATGACCCATTTTACAATTTTGGCTCATTTTGGTACTTCAGCTTACAAGATCTTGCTAAAAATTACTTAAGCCAATGTCTAAACACAATCAAAAATTCAAGAAACAAAAACAACACAGATTAACTCCGCGAGAAATAGAAGTTTATTCGCATTGAAGTGTCTGTATCAAATAAGCTGTGAGCTGCAATTTTTCTGCGCCAGTGGTATTTCTCTTTTAAGGGACGCCGAGGAATATTGCTGGAACATTTTTGGTTTGCATTGTATTCGTTGAACATGCATCTAGTCAAATACGTTTAAATTTTTTGAATAGGGTTCTTTATTTCAAAGTTACAGTGATTTGCATTTTTAAAAAGTCACTGTATCAAATAAGCTGTGAGCCACTGTAGTTTCCGCTATGATAACGGCTGAAGATAGTATTGCTAGCGAAAAAATGCAAAACTTATTGAATTCAATATAGTGCCACATACGATTTGGTTTCCCGGAACGGTTTATTAAAATTCGGTTCATCCGAGTAGCAGCTGGTTGTATATCAATGAATCACGATCGCATACTGTTCGGGAAAACTTAACCGTTTGTCGTGTAATCACAGGGACGGAACGGATATGGTTGCCATCTGGGAAAAACCTAATCATATGTCCCTACACTTATGGCACATAGAAATAAAAAATAATTTTTTAAAATAAGTATGTTAATACAAATAAGTATGTTAGTGCGTTAATACAAATAAGTATGTAAGTGTTTTAAATAAGTATGTTAGTGCGTTAATCGACATATTTGGCGTATGGTAAGCTTAGATAATGTCACTTTGAAGAGTCGTTGAAACATGAAATGCGTCCATTAACCGAACAAATCAAGTGAAAAATTGGCTCAAATGTAAATAGCGCACTGCTGTCATTTTACGAAAAATGATAATTGTTAGCAGCATTGATTAGAAAAATTAAAGAAATGCTAGACATGGAGAAAATTGGTAATCAGTTCTCCTGAAATAATCTTGGCATAGCTGAAGATCCATCGGGCTATATGAAAATATTTTCTAGTTGTTGTTAAAGTGTCATTGTCGCAATAGTAATTATACACCTAATAGTAGACTAGTAGTAGATCAATAGTACATCTCTGCTCATCATTAGCCAGCTTCACTGCAATGAATGAATTATCGGCATCAGATTATGGGCCTCGGCGGCCAGAAAAGTACATTCTGATTTTGTGCTAAGAATAAGTGTTGAAAATTGGAAACAATAGTGCCAAAAGGTGGTGGCAACCGAATTATTCTTCATCGACAGTCTATGACTTTCTATAACTTTGACGTAAACTAACAATGTCAATAAACGTAAAAATATTTCAATAATTTCAATTCCACGTAAGTCACAATCATATGATTACTGAAAATGAAGAAATCAATCACAACGAAACTAAATACCATCAATCATATAAAAATCAATTTGTTCAAATCGGAAATAATGCTTACTTTAAAACAGAAATCATGTTTACAGAATCGGATCAATACAGAATCTCTTATCTATGGTTATAAAAATCAGTAGAATCCAATGAAGAGTCAAACATAAGATAAAAGTGAGGTCCGCATGGACCAAGTTATTATTATGGATCAACAATTCTCAGTCTTTGTTTATACACCACATATAAGTCAATCCTGCAATTTATGATAGTTTAGTTTTTGAAAATGAAAACAATATTTTGGAAAGCTCTTCATAGCAAGGCTTTCAAACGGAATGTTTTGTTTTTATACTGTTTTGAATACACGTTCATTCGTTACTAAATTTAAAAAAATATCTTCGGGCTCAAAATGAAAATAATTTTGTGATAAATTTTGAAAAACGTGTTGATTGATATGAAATATGTTGAATTCTGACCTGTAAGAATATAATATAATTATTTTTAAAATCCTAGCCTACTTGTATAATAATTAAGGTGTCAGTGTTGCTGAGTCTAAAGTGTTTGTGGATTGTGAATTGTAGATGTGTTCTGACAGTCGCAGTCGTCGTTCAAAGAAAGAAGAGCCCTTTACAAATCAATTCGACCTAGAAAGTTTACAAGCTGTTCAGTTAGCTGCAACACTAAGTACACTGTACAAGGTTCAGTTCTGAAGAATACGGAATAAAATCCGAACAACTATAACAAATAATATTCTATTACAATAGCTGCGTTTTATTTTCATCCAGAGTGTAGTAGGTATCCTGGATGCATAAGAAAACGATCCAGAGTAGCACGCGAGTTTTTTTCTGTCAGACAGTTGTCATTTCAAAATTTGAGCTGTCATATAACCAACGCCGTTTTCAAATGTATAACTATTTATCCTGGTTGCCAGGGTGACATGGAAATTTTTGAAAATTCCAACTATTCCAGTTGATATGACTTTTCGAAATACGTTCCACAGAGAGCACGAGTGCGAACTCCACTGAATTCACAAGTGTTTGTACTCTGGATGTTGTTGTTGTTTCGTCACGAATAGGTGTGGTCATGCTCATGTCGTAACCTTTGCTTCATAATCATACTAGTGAAGCGGAAAAATTTGGTAAACAAGGGGGAAAAGTAGTAGTGACATACTTAGAATGTTTTAGTGCAGCGACATACGATTAGATTGATCCCGCACGGCTTTTTCTGCGCTAAATGGAGCTCAATCAATTAAGCTAGCTGCGACATATGTACGTCAAAAATGAAACCAAATCAATTTAAGAGCCTGAAAGCAACCGTGGTACATACAGTGGCTCACAGCTTATTTGATACAGTGCTTCTTTAAAAAATTAAGTTGCAATAACTCAAAAAATAATAACAATATCAAAAAAATTTGAACACCATTTTGAAGGCAATTGTTTGTTGTTTATTAAACAAGTTTATATTTGTTACAAAGTTGCTGTTTTACATCTTAAAAAACAAAAAAACTAAAAATAATAACAAATTTCATGTCACAGCTTATTTGATACAGTTTGATTAAACATTAAAATTGCTGTGAATTATGAGGTTTCCAGTTGATTTCAATACTTTGTATGATAGTTCTTAGACTTAAGCAGAGCCTGGAGCCTATTCGGCATTGAATCAACGAGTTTTTTGGGATGTCAGGAGTAATTTTTTGCCATACCTCTAGCAGTGCTTTCTTCAGGTTTTGTTTATTAGAAATCTTTTGTTTTCTAATGTTCTTATCCAACAAAGTCCACAGATTCTCAATGACGTTCATATCTGGTGACTGTGCCGGCGGAGACATCAAATGAGGGCAATCCCAAATTGGCCAGGATTGCACAATTCCCGACTTGTGCCTTGGATCATTGTCTTGGTACAACCGAAATTGGTTGCTAACACCCAGTTTTTCAGTGCTTTTCAGCAAATTGTTTTTGAGTACATCAAGGTACTTTGTTTGGTCCATTGTTTCCTCAATAAACTTTAAATTTCTGACTCCGGCTGCAGACATGCAGGCCCAAACTATCACATTACCACCACCATGCTTCACAGTAACTTTGAGTTTCTCCTTGTTTTGCTCAGTGGTTGCCTTGCGCCAGACATATGACATTCCGTCGGAGCCAAAAATGTTAAACTTGGACTCGTCCGCAAAAATAACCGTATTCCAGAACGCGGATGGCTTTCCCACATGCTCTTTGGCAAAGGCAAATCGGCTTATTGTATTTTTTTTTGGAAATGAAAGGCTTCCTACGAGCTACTCGGACCCTGAAATCATGGTCGCGAAGCACTCGTCGGACGGATTCAGCACTACATGACTTCTTTAATTCAAGATGAACCTCAGTAACCAATTTTAGAGCGGAAATCTTTGTGTTTGCTTTCACTTTCCTTACAATGTATGGTTCGTCGGATACGGTGAAAATATTGTTTGGCGCATTTCTCCTCTTATATTTTACCCGATTTTCGTGTACGAAGCGCTCAATTATGTGCTGCACTGTAGAGACACTCAAATTCACACTTTCAGCAATTTTTCGAACACTTTGTCCTTTTTTAAAGTGGTTTAATACCAATTCGCGCTGTTCAATTGTGGTGCGATGACCCATTTTACAATTTTGGCTCATTTTGGTACTTCAGCTTACAAGATCTTGCTAAAAATTACTTAAGCCAATGTCTAAACACAATCAAAAATTCAAGAAACAAAAACAACACAGATTAACTCCGCGAGAAATAGAAGTTTATTCGCATTGAAGTGTCTGTATCAAATAAGCTGTGAGCTGCAATTTTTCTGCGCCAGTGGTATTTCTCTTTTAAGGGACGCCGAGGAATATTGCTGGAACATTTTTGGTTTGCATTGTATTCGTTGAACATGCATCTAGTCAAATACGTTTAAATTTTTTGAATAGGGTTCTTTATTTCAAAGTTACAGTGATTTGCATTTTTAAAAAGTCACTGTATCAAATAAGCTGTGAGCCACTGTAGTTTCCGCTATGATAACGGCTGAAGATAGTATTGCTAGCGAAAAAATGCAAAACTTATTGAATTCAATATAGTGCCACATACGATTTGGTTTCCCGGAACGGTTTATTAAAATTCGGTTCATCCGAGTAGCAGCTGGTTGTATATCAATGAATCACGATCGCATACTGTTCGGGAAAACTTAACCGTTTGTCGTGTAATCACAGGACGGAACGGATATGGTTGCCATCTGGGAAAAACCTAATCATATGTCCCTACACTTATGGCACATAGAAATAAAAAATAATTTTTAAAATAAGTATGTTAATACAAATAAGTATGTTAGTGCGTTAATACAAATAAGTATGTAAGTGTTTTAAATAAGTATGTTAGTGCGTTAATCGACATATTTGGCGTATGGTAAGCTTAGATAATGTCACTTTGAAGAGTCGTTGAAACATGAAATGCGTCCATTAACCGAACAAATCAAGTGAAAAATTGGCTCAAATGTAAATAGCGCACTGCTGTCATTTTACGAAAAATGATAATTGTTAGCAGCATTGATTAGAAAAATTAAAGAAATGCTAGACATGGAGAAAATTGGTAATCAGTTCTCCTGAAATAATCTTGGCATAGCTGAAGATCCATCGGGCTATATGAAAATATTTTCTAGTTGTTGTTAAAGTGTCATTGTCGCAATAGTAATTATACACCTAATAGTAGACTAGTAGTAGATCAATAGTACATCTCTGCTCATCATTAGCCAGCTTCACTGCAATGAATGAATTATCGGCATCAGATTATGGGCCTCGGCGGCCAGAAAAGTACATTCTGATTTTGTGCTAAGAATAAGTGTTGAAAATTGGAAACAATAGTGCCAAAAGGTGGTGGCAACCGAATTATTCTTCATCGACAGTCTATGACTTTCTATAACTTTGACGTAAACTAACAATGTCAATAAACGTAAAAATATTTCAATAATTTCAATTCCACGTAAGTCACAATCATATGATTACTGAAAATGAAGAAATCAATCACAACGAAACTAAATACCATCAATCATATAAAAATCAATTTGTTCAAATCGGAAATAATGCTTACTTTAAAACAGAAATCATGTTTACAGAATCGGATCAATACAGAATCTCTTATCTATGGTTATAAAAATCAGTAGAATCCAATGAAGAGTCAAACATAAGATAAAAGTGAGGTCCGCATGGACCAAGTTATTATTATGGATCAACAATTCTCAGTCTTTGTTTATACACCACATATAAGTCAATCCTGCAATTTATGATAGTTTAGTTTTTGAAAATGAAAACAATATTTTGGAAAGCTCTTCATAGCAAGGCTTTCAAACGGAATGTTTTGTTTTTATACTGTTTTGAATACACGTTCATTCGTTACTAAATTTAAAAAAATATCTTCGGGCTCAAAATGAAAATAATTTTGTGATAAATTTTGAAAAACGTGTTGATTGATATGAAATATGTTGAATTCTGACCTGTAAGAATATAATATAATTATTTTTAAAATCCTAGCCTACTTGTATAATAATTAAGGTGTCAGTGTTGCTGAGTCTAAAGTGTTTGTGGATTGTGAATTGTAGATGTGTTCTGACAGTCGCAGTCGTCGTTCAAAGAAAGAAGAGCCCTTTACAAATCAATTCGACCTAGAAAGTTTACAAGCTGTTCAGTTAGCTGCAACACTAAGTACACTGTACAAGGTTCAGTTCTGAAGAATACGGAATAAAATCCGAACAACTATAACAAATAATATTCTATTACAATAGCTGCGTTTTATTTTCATCCAGAGTGTAGTAGGTATCCTGGATGCATAAGAAAACGATCCAGAGTAGCACGCGAGTTTTTTTCTGTCAGACAGTTGTCATTTCAAAATTTGAGCTGTCATATAACCAACGCCGTTTTCAAATGTATAACTATTTATCCTGGTTGCCAGGGTGACATGGAAATTTTTGAAAATTCCAACTATTCCAGTTGATATGACTTTTCGAAATACGTTCCACAGAGAGCACGAGTGCGAACTCCACTGAATTCACAAGTGTTTGTACTCTGGATGTTGTTGTTGTTTCGTCACGAATAGGTGTGGTCATGCTCATGTCGTAACCTTTGCTTCATAATCATACTAGTGAAGCGGAAAAATTTGGTAAACAAGGGGGAAAAGTAGTAGTGACATACTTAGAATGTTTTAGTGCAGCGACATACGATTAGATTGATCCCGCACGGCTTTTTCTGCGCTAAATGGAGCTCAATCAATTAAGCTAGCTGCGACATATGTACGTCAAAAATGAAACCAAATCAATTTAAGAGCCTGAAAGCAACCGTGGTACATACAGTGGCTCACAGCTTATTTGATACAGTGCTTCTTTAAAAAATTAAGTTGCAATAACTCAAAAAATAATAACAATATCAAAAAAATTTGAACACCATTTTGAAGGCAATTGTTTGTTGTTTATTAAACAAGTTTATATTTGTTACAAAGTTGCTGTTTTACATCTTAAAAAACAAAAAAACTAAAAATAATAACAAATTTCATGTCACAGCTTATTTGATACAGTTTGATTAAACATTAAAATTGCTGTGAATTATGAGGTTTCCAGTTGATTTCAATACTTTGTATGATAGTTCTTAGACTTAAGCAGAGCCTGGAGCCTATTCGGCATTGAATCAACGAGTTTTTTGGGATGTCAGGAGTAATTTTTTGCCATACCTCTAGCAGTGCTTTCTTCAGGTCTTGTTTATTAGAAATCTTTTGTTTTCTAATGTTCTTATCCAACAAAGTCCACAGATTCTCAATGACGTTCATATCTGGTGACTGTGCCGGCGGAGACATCAAATGAGGGCAATCCCAAATTGGCCAGGATTGCACAATTCCCGACTTGTGCCTTGGATCATTGTCTTGGTACAACCGAAATTGGTTGCTAACACCCAGTTTTTCAGTGCTTTTCAGCAAATTGTTTTTGAGTACATCAAGGTACTTTGTTTGGTCCATTGTTTCCTCAATAAACTTTAAATTTCTGACTCCGGCTGCAGACATGCAGGCCCAAACTATCACATTACCACCACCATGCTTCACAGTAACTTTGAGTTTCTCCTTGTTTTGCTCAGTGGTTGCCTTGCGCCAGACATATGACATTCCGTCGGAGCCAAAAATGTTAAACTTGGACTCGTCCGCAAAAATAACCGTATTCCAGAACGCGGATGGCTTTCCCACATGCTCTTTGGCAAAGGCAAATCGGCTTATTGTATTTTTTTTTGGAAATGAAAGGCTTCCTACGAGCTACTCGGACCCTGAAATCATGGTCGCGAAGCACTCGTCGGACGGATTCAGCACTACATGACTTCTTTAATTCAAGATGAACCTCAGTAACCAATTTTAGAGCGGAAATCTTTGTGTTTGCTTTCACTTTCCTTACAATGTATGGTTCGTCGGATACGGTGAAAATATTGTTTGGCGCATTTCTCCTCTTATATTTTACCCGATTTTCGTGTACGAAGCGCTCAATTATGTGCTGCACTGTAGAGACACTCAAATTCACACTTTCAGCAATTTTTCGAACACTTTGTCCTTTTTTAAAGTGGTTTAATACCAATTCGCGCTGTTCAATTGTGGTGCGATGACCCATTTTACAATTTTGGCTCATTTTGGTACTTCAGCTTACAAGATCTTGCTAAAAATTACTTAAGCCAATGTCTAAACACAATCAAAAATTCAAGAAACAAAAACAACACAGATTAACTCCGCGAGAAATAGAAGTTTATTCGCATTGAAGTGTCTGTATCAAATAAGCTGTGAGCTGCAATTTTTCTGCGCCAGTGGTATTTCTCTTTTAAGGGACGCCGAGGAATATTGCTGGAACATTTTTGGTTTGCATTGTATTCGTTGAACATGCATCTAGTCAAATACGTTTAAATTTTTTGAATAGGGTTCTTTATTTCAAAGTTACAGTGATTTGCATTTTTAAAAAGTCACTGTATCAAATAAGCTGTGAGCCACTGTAGTTTCCGCTATGATAACGGCTGAAGATAGTATTGCTAGCGAAAAAATGCAAAACTTATTGAATTCAATATAGTGCCACATACGATTTGGTTTCCCGGAACGGTTTATTAAAATTCGGTTCATCCGAGTAGCAGCTGGTTGTATATCAATGAATCACGATCGCATACTGTTCGGGAAAACTTAACCGTTTGTCGTGTAATCACAGGGACGGAACGGATATGGTTGCCATCTGGGAAAAACCTAATCATATGTCCCTACACTTATGGCACATAGAAATAAAAAATAATTTTTTAAAATAAGTATGTTAATACAAATAAGTATGTTAGTGCGTTAATACAAATAAGTATGTAAGTGTTTTAAATAAGTATGTTAGTGCGTTAATCGACATATTTGGCGTATGGTAAGCTTAGATAATGTCACTTTGAAGAGTCGTTGAAACATGAAATGCGTCCATTAACCGAACAAATCAAGTGAAAAATTGGCTCAAATGTAAATAGCGCACTGCTGTCATTTTACGAAAAATGATAATTGTTAGCAGCATTGATTAGAAAAATTAAAGAAATGCTAGACATGGAGAAAATTGGTAATCAGTTCTCCTGAAATAATCTTGGCATAGCTGAAGATCCATCGGGCTATATGAAAATATTTTCTAGTTGTTGTTAAAGTGTCATTGTCGCAATAGTAATTATACACCTAATAGTAGACTAGTAGTAGATCAATAGTACATCTCTGCTCATCATTAGCCAGCTTCACTGCAATGAATGAATTATCGGCATCAGATTATGGGCCTCGGCGGCCAGAAAAGTACATTCTGATTTTGTGCTAAGAATAAGTGTTGAAAATTGGAAACAATAGTGCCAAAAGGTGGTGGCAACCGAATTATTCTTCATCGACAGTCTATGACTTTCTATAACTTTGACGTAAACTAACAATGTCAATAAACGTAAAAATATTTCAATAATTTCAATTCCACGTAAGTCACAATCATATGATTACTGAAAATGAAGAAATCAATCACAACGAAACTAAATACCATCAATCATATAAAAATCAATTTGTTCAAATCGGAAATAATGCTTACTTTAAAACAGAAATCATGTTTACAGAATCGGATCAATACAGAATCTCTTATCTATGGTTATAAAAATCAGTAGAATCCAATGAAGAGTCAAACATAAGATAAAAGTGAGGTCCGCATGGACCAAGTTATTATTATGGATCAACAATTCTCAGTCTTTGTTTATACACCACATATAAGTCAATCCTGCAATTTATGATAGTTTAGTTTTTGAAAATGAAAACAATATTTTGGAAAGCTCTTCATAGCAAGGCTTTCAAACGGAATGTTTTGTTTTTATACTGTTTTGAATACACGTTCATTCGTTACTAAATTTAAAAAAATATCTTCGGGCTCAAAATGAAAATAATTTTGTGATAAATTTTGAAAAACGTGTTGATTGATATGAAATATGTTGAATTCTGACCTGTAAGAATATAATATAATTATTTTTAAAATCCTAGCCTACTTGTATAATAATTAAGGTGTCAGTGTTGCTGAGTCTAAAGTGTTTGTGGATTGTGAATTGTAGATGTGTTCTGACAGTCGCAGTCGTCGTTCAAAGAAAGAAGAGCCCTTTACAAATCAAATCGACCTAGAAAGTTTACAAGCTGTTCAGTTAGCTGCAACACTAAGTACACTGTACAAGGTTCAGTTCTGAAGAATACGGAATAAAATCCGAACAACTATAACAAATAATATTCTATTACAATAGCTGCGTTTTATTTTCATCCAGAGTGTAGTAGGTATCCTGGATGCATAAGAAAACGATCCAGAGTAGCACGCGAATTTTTTTCTGTCAGTCAGTTGTCATTTCAAAATTTGAGCTGTCATATAACCAACGCCGTTTTCAAATGTATAACTATTTATCCTGGTTGCCAGGGTGACATGGAAATTTTTGAAAATTCCAACTATTCCAGTTGATATGACTTTTCGAAATACGTTCCACAGAGAGCACGAGTGCGAACTCCACTGAATTCACAAGTGTTTGTACTCTGGATGTTGTTGTTGTTTCGTGCGCAAATCGATATCCTGCACTACTCTGGATGTATAATAAAACGCGCCTAATATAGAATAGTACAATATTAGCTGCGTTTTATTTTCATCCAGCGTGTAGTAGGTTTCCTGGATGCGTAATAAAACGATCCAGAGTAGCACGCGAGTTTTTTTCTGAGCTGTCATATAACCAACGCCGTTTTCAAATGTATGACTATTTATCCAGGTTGCCAGGGTGACATGGAAATTTTTGAAAATTCTAACTATTTCAGTTGATATGACTTTTCGAAATACGTTCCACAGAGAGCACGAGTACGAACTCCACTGAATTCACAAGTGTTTGTACTCTGGATGTTGTTGTTGTTTCGTGTGCGAATCGATATCCTGCACTACTCTGGATGTATAATAAAACACGCCTATTATAATAATACAAGAGTCAACATTGCCGAAAGGCAGAATTTTAAGATAATTCGCTTTCTTGCTTTATTCAAATAGTATCGGACAGGCTAGAAAACATAAAAATTAATAAACACCTTCATGAAAGAAAGTTCTTTTGAAAAACAGTCGATTGAGTATTGACAGAAGCATAAAAACAACTGTAAGTAATTCTGCAGCATCCTGAACTAGACTCATCAATGTTGTCAGGGTTCAGTTAATGGAGCACCAACACAACACTAGTATTCAGACAATTTAATACACTAGCCCCAAGCCAAATTGAGAGCTAAAAATGCTGACATTCAGTCAACTGAACACCATTTAATAATTTGCCACAATTTATCAAACTGAATCAACTCATCTATGTGGCGGCAGTATAAAACGTTTTATCGCAAATCCAAAAAACATATTCTCCACAATGTGCACCAACCACAATGTAAAAAATCAGTACAACCAACCAAAAGAATAAAAATTACAAGCGAGAGATAATTTCCGCCGACAAGCAGTTCAGAGTGGTATTTCATCTCGTCCGGAGGCTACATCCCAAACTTAGCAAAAAGCTGGATTATTTGTGCGCACTATAAGTTAGTGCACTAGCGCAGTATAATTTTTGTTTATAAATTTGCAGAATTGAGCACTGCAAACATGATGAATCTAACTCAAAATAAAAAACCACTTGTGAAAATCCATTTGCAGAGATTCGTAGAATTCATTCGCATAATTCAAGTGAGAACTAGCTCATAATACAAAAAAAAATGTCAAATAGCCCATAAAGCAGTAAACTATATTAAATTAAGATTATCAATTCAAAATGATAGCAAAAGGCAACGGATCGTAAAAACTACATTAATTGCAAGCAACCCAAGAACAAGTCAGTAGGCTGAAATTTCGATGAATTTTTCACCAACATAAACAAATCAAATGGAACACCAACGACAGAATACGCAATAATCATCGAAACAAATTAGCGCATCAAAGCTGCTAGAAACAGTAATGTTCAAAAATACTCTAGCGCACTTGAACCGCTAGAAACACTAATGTTCGAAGAACAGTAGAAGAATCGTGCCGGTTTTGAGTGCATATTCCACCACATGAGCTGCTTATTACGGCCAAACTGTTTCAAACGCCACGTTCTACTTTGGTCTCAAGAATGCATTATAACTCATATGGTGGAAGGTTTCAGATATTACCACTGGCATGAATTTCAACGTTTATGAGAGCAAAACACGGGTTAATTATATTCGTTATCAGTTGCTTATTTCACAAAATTTTGAAAGCAGCATCTCATATAATATCAATGAAGAAAATGCTCAGTGCTTGCAGCACTGTAACTGAAGTTGGAGTTTGGGGCTGCGATCCGAAAAATTTGCAGAACTTTGGGAATTGAAACATCGGTTATTTATTTTCATTGTAAATGTTTCCGGTATGAATACTAACTGTAAGCATTTATTGATACAAAAGTAGCACAACCGACTCGTGCTGGCAACCTTGAATAAAAAAGAACATATCACATCTACTTCACGTTGTTATAAAACATTTGAAGTTATAGGAGTATAAAGAAATTTAGGGTAACCTGCAGCGAGTTTTTTCAAATAATCGAAAACTTTATATTTGCTGTTTATTGTCACTACAATATCATTATCATTTGAAAATTCTACGATAAAACCGCTTAATAAAGATATTGCAAGCAAACACAAAACCAACAATAGCTGGCAACCCTATCATGGCTTTTCAACCAAATTTGGCTTGAATAATTTTTATAATAGGTTTAAGTAATTGTATGAAATTCGTATTGATTTCATGACTGCACTGGAAGTTATAGAGCAAAAAGTTTAATTTTCCTGAGCGAATTTTCACAAAAAGACACAAAAATTACCATAGCTGGCAGCACCAATCGAATTTTTCAACCAAATTTCTATCAAACAGAGTTTAGAAAAAGGTTTCATGAAAATCTGGTAACTTATTCACATTTCATAGGGCAAAAAGCAGTTTTTTTTCTTTGTAATTTTTCAAGATGGCACCACTGTAACAGAGTTGCCTACAATTCAAAATCGCTTCTACCAGACTTGGCCCTACTTAAGTCCAATGCATTCTGTAAATTTCAATTCTATCTGATTATTGATTCGTTAGTTCCCGTGAACAGAAGTTTTTGAAGCTAAAAATATATGTTAACTGAGAAAGGGTTACCGTTCTTGTCCGACATGAAATTTCCAAAGTTTTACTTTGACTGTGTAGATTAAGCATAAGATTTGTATACAGATTGGTTTTATTGTAGAAACGGACATTTTTTAGGATATTCGATGGTTTGAATGTTTTCACTTCCAAATTTTTATTTTTTCAAATTTAAGACACCAAAATTATCATAGCTGGCAGCTCCAACCGAATTTTTCAACCAAATTTTTACCAAACGTGGTTTGAAGTAAGGTGCAGCTAATGTGTGAATTTCGTTAAAATCGAACGATTCAATCAGAATTTATAGGGCTAAAAGCAGTTATCTTTTTTAGTGATTTTTCAAGATGGCACCACTGGCACAGAATCACCAGGATTTCAAAATAACTTCTATCAGACCTGGTCCTACTTAAGACCAATACATTCTAAAAATTTCAATAAATTTTGCTCATTGGATCGTGAGTTTCCGTGAACAGAAGTTTTTGATGCTAAAAACATAGGTAACTTGGGCAAGGGTTACCAGGCGCGCCCGTTATACCATATCAATTTTTTTTTTGTTTATGTAAACAAAGCACAAAATTTACATATGAGTGGCTTTTTTTTTAAGAAACGACATTTTTTCAAGAGAAACGATGATTTTGAGGTTTTCACTTTCAGTGCCTGCCCTAGCTACAGGGTTGCCAGCACAATCATTAAAGCGTACAATAATCTACAACTAAATAAAACAAACATGTCCTGAAAATTTCGTAATCATGGAATAGCTCTGTCAAAAGTAATCGCAATTTAAATATTTTCAAATTTTCCCGTTCTCTTTTTAGGCACCCAGCGCACACATAGGGTTAAAAAATTCCAAAACATTATCCGATTCACATGTAAAACTTGTTCGAAATTTATGTCGTCAACTTAATTTTTGCAAAAATTATTTGTGTACGGAATAATAGGTATATTAAGAAAATCACTAAAATGGCCGCCGGCGCCAAAGGGTTAAAGATTATTACCTTTTTGTGAGACCTGGCACTATTCTGCATATACATCAATGTGTCCTGAAAATTTCAGCTCAATCGGATGGCGCATTCCTGAGATTTTTTCACTGAAATTTTTTGATGATATATATATATATATATATATATATATATATATATATATATATATATATATATATATATATATATATATATATATATATATATATATATATATATATATATATATATATATATATATATATATATATATATATATATATATATATATATATATATATATATATCTATATAGAAATATGAATTTTTGGCCAAAGTGATTTTAATACTAATGTTCTTCTTCGAACATTAGTAAAAACAGTAGAGGGTTTGGGGATATTTTGAGCGTAAATTCTACCACTAGCTGCTTAAGACCACTACCGCTAGCTTCTTCTCGAACTTAAAAACAATACGCCCTAAGTAAGGAAAGACCCTAAAGCCTGAGTTACAATCAATGAAATCAACATTTGTTGCACAACAAAATGAGTTTGAACCCATGAGAACGTGTGAGAGCAGTTACAATGATGCAACACAACTTTGTTGCGCAGCAGAGTTTGCTCATATCTCAAACTTGGCATGGCAACAACATTTTTGAAAATACCCAATTCCACCTGTTCCTATGAGAGTCCGGGAAATGGGAAATGTCATATGCAAATGACAATCAAAATTTGTTTTTCTTCTGCTCATTTTTGCTCAGCAATATACGCTGCAGCTTTTAAAGGATCAAATACTCACTGATATCACTTTCCGAGACTGTAAAGGATCCATATTATCGAAAAACAATTTTGTTAATATAGCCAGTGACAGATGACAGTAAATGTTGTGTTGCATTGATTGTAACTCGTTCCACCAACAAAACTTGGCAGCGAATGTTGGTTGCATTGAATGTAACTCAAGCATAAGTCAATTTAGTTTCGATGACTTCATCGAAAGTAACAGCGACAGAAAGGTGTTAGGGGCTACCATCCGATAAATGTCCAGACCTTAGAAAATGTAAACATTGTTTACTTACTTTCATTGCAAATGTTCGCGATAAGAGTACTTATTGTAAACATTTATTGGTACGAAAATAACAAAAACGCCTCGCGCTGGCAACATCATCTGCCTCACGTGAAGTCAACCTTTTATGCGAATTTCGTATTGATCCGATGAATAAATTGGAAGTTATGGCAATAGAAAGATATAAGAGGCTACCACTCGCAAAAGTTTGCTAATTTTCTAGGTCATAATATTTGTTGTTTATTTTCACTAAAAGGTTATTACGATTTGAAAATTTTATGATAAAGTTTATAATAATATATATATATATATATATTCATATTATGCATAATGGTACTTCTAGAGGATATGAACGTGGATGCACAATTTTTTCCTTCTATGAGGTTCAGTTGCCGAGTTATGGGCTTCTGAAGAATTGAAGAAGCTGATGAAGGGTTTTTTTGGAAGCCGATTTTGAGATTGAAAAAAATATATTAAAAACATCAAACATATTGATTGGTATAGAAAATCAACTGTTATTTTTAATTTTAAAATTTACTTACTTTCATTGCAAATGTTCGCGATAAGAGTACTTATTGTAAACATTTATTGGTACGAAAATAACAAAAACGCCTCGCGCTGGCAACATCATCTGCCTCACGTGAAGTCAACCTTTTATGCGAATTTCGTATTGATCCGATGAATAAATTGGAAGTTATGGCAATAGAAAGATATAAGAGGCTACCACTCGCAAAAGTTTGCTAATTTTCTAGGTCATAATATTTGTTGTTTATTTTCACTAAAAGGTTATTACGATTTGAAAATTTTATGATAAAGTTTATAATAATATATATATATATATATATTCATATTATGCATAATGGTACTTCTAGAGGATATGAACGTGGATGCACAATTTTTTCCTTCTATGAGGTTCAGTTGCCGAGTTATGGGCTTCTGAAGAATTGAAGAAGCTGATGAAGGGTTTTTTTGGAAGCCGATTTTGAGATTGAAAAAAATATATTAAAAACATCAAACATATTGATTGGTATAGAAAATCAACTGTTATTTTTAATTTTAAAATTAGATTTGGAATAAAAAAAAAATTCCTGTTTGAAACCGGAAGTAACCATTTCAACTCGTTATTTGAGTAACTTGGACCAGGTTAATTTTTTTTATTTTTGTAGTAAAACAAAGCTTAAACTATACTTGTTTTATCATAAAAATTTTAGAATGGGATGGCGAGTAGTTTGGGAGGTAGGTGAATTTTAGTACATACAAGTCGTATGAAGCGTATTCCAAATCTAATTTTAAGGTTTATTCCAATTCCAAATCTAATTTTAAGGTAACTAAGTAAGCATTATTCCAAATCTAATTTTAAAATTAAAAAGAACAGTTGATTTTCTATACCAATCAATATGTTTAATGTTTTTAATATATATTTTTCAATCTCTAAATCGGCTTCCAAAAAAACCCTTCATCAGCTTCTTCAATTCTTCAGAAGCCCATAACTCGGCAACTGAACCTCATAGAAGGAAAAAATTGTGCATCCACGTTCATATCCTCTAGGAGTACCATTATGCATAATATGAACGAAATCCGGAACCTCGACTTTTTTTCGTTGTCCGCTTCACGTGAAATGCCCCGTGAAACAGTGGTTGAAATGCAGGTAAAGTGTTGCAAGTACTGAGCTTGTTCAGTATTTATTTATTTATTTATTCGTTTACGGACATTGTCCTTTTACAATCCATGAAATTATAATAAACTTAAATTATAATAATGAATGTAGCTAGCATTGCGAATTAAATCCTATGGCGAATTCTAACTAAAAAAGAAACAATAAGAATAAAGTTAAGACTGTACCTAAAAACTACAACAATTAAAAAAAAATTAAGAAAACATTGAAAATCGAATTAGTTAACTGAATATAAATTGACTTCAACACTTTGAAAGTAGTCGTAGGCAATTCTTTTAAAAACTTGTAACTCAACATTAAATATATCCATGTGATCCCACAGCATGTTACCAACTCTTTTAAGCCTTTCTATTGGTGAATTCTGACTGTAATTCGTTTTACTTCTACTTATGGCAAATATCACGTTACTTTGAGTTGTTCTCGTAGGAACTCTTAAAGGTAAAGCTTTTAAAATATCGGGTGCATCTAAGTTATTGTTTAACACATTAAATAAAAATACAGCGTCAGTAAAAAGTCTCCTAGCCTCAAGTGTGATTATGTTCAAGGTTTGCATTATTACGGGGTAGTTGCTAATATCTTCAGATGGTAAGTGCAGCGTGAAACCTATGTAGCGTGTGTTACCAACTCTTTTAAGCCTTTCTATTGGTGAATTCTGACTGTAATTCGTTTTACTTTTACTTATGGCAAATATCACGTTACTTTGAGTTGTTCTCATAGGAACTCTTAAAGGTAAAGCTTTTAAAATATCGGGTGCATCTAAGTTATTGTTTAACACATTAAATAAAAATACAGCGTCAGTAAAAAGTCTCCTAGTCTCAAGTGTGGTTATGTTCAATGTTTGCATTATTACGGGGTAGTTGCTAATATCTTCAGATGGTAAGTGCAGCGTGAAACCTATGTAGCGTGTGTTACCAACTCTTTTAAGCCTTTCTATTGGTGAATTCTGACTGTAATTCGTTTTACTTTTACTTATGGCAAATATCACGTTACTTTGAGTTGTTCTCGTAGGAACTCTTAAAGGTAAAGCTTTTAAAATATCGGGTGCATCTAAGTTATTGTTTAACACATTAAATAAAAATACAGCGTCAGTAAAAAGTCTCCTAGCCTCAAGTGTGGTTATGTTCAAGGTTTGCATTATTACGGGGTAGTTGCTAATATCTTCAGATGGTAAGTGCAGCTTGAAACCTATGTAGCGCAGAAACTTATGTTGAACTTTTTCAATGGTTGCAATATGGACTCCATATTACTGAAGCATAATCTAATTTGCTTCTAATAAGTGAAAAGTATAAAGTTTTCAATGTATTGATGTTTGCAAACTTCTGCGTATTTCTAATTAGAAATCCGAGTAATCTGGTCGCCTGTGTGGAAACTTCGTTGATATGGTTCGAGAAATTCAAACTTGTGTCAAATCAAACTCCAAGATCATTTGCAAATTCTACACAATCACGCGGAACTGTGTTAACAGTATAACAATGGGAAAAATTATGCTTTGTGCGATTGAATTTTATATAATGACATTTCCTGACATTTACTTCTAATCCGTTCTGAACACAATAATCATAGAACCTGTCTACGTTCGTTTGTAAGATGCGTATGTCAGACTGTGAAGCTATTGCTTTGAACATTTTAAGGTCATCTGCAAATAGCAAATACTGGACGTTGGAAAATATGTGCTGTATATCGTTGAGGAATATCAAGAATAACAAAGGGCCTAAGTGCGAGCCTTGTGGTACTCCAGAAGAAGAAAAATGGGATTTGAATAGTGGCTATTAATTTTTATAATTAAAGAGCGATTACGAATATAATCACTTAGCCAGGACAATAATGTACCACCTACTCCAATGTTTAGTAGTTTTCTAACTAAAAGTTCCAAATTTATCTTGTCAAATGATTTACTTAAGTCCGTATATATTGAGTGAACTAGAGGAGATGACTCAAAGCTTGTAGTTATAGAATTGTGGTAGAATAGAAGGTTAGTGACAGTAGATTTCCCCTTGGAAAACCCATACTGATTCGGAATAATGAATGGTCTTAATATTGGTGTCATGTAATCAGTGATTAGGCTTTCGAAGATTTTTGGGATTGTGGAAAGAATACATATTGGGCGGTAGTTTTCAATATTACATTTATCTCCTGATTTATGTCTTGGAATAACGTAAGAAGACTTCCAGGCACTTGGAAAGCAGCCTATTGATAACGATTTATTAAAAATGAGCATAAGGGGCAAATGTAAACTGTTTGCACAGTTCTTGATGAAAATTGGTGGTATTCCGTCAGGCCCAGCGCTCTTGCTTGTATCAATGGAATTGAGTTTTGTTAGGAGTGCTTCTGGCTCTATGTGATATTGATATAGATTAACAGTTGAGTTTATTTTAGGAGGTTCATATTGCGTTGGACAATTTACATAAACTCTCAAGAAGTTTGAGGCAAACATATTGGCAATGGCTGATTTAGTTGAGCTGCGTACGTCGTTGAGATACATACTTGATGGAAGAGAGCAATCTTTCCTAAGTGAATTTATAAAATTGAAAAAGTATTTGGGATTTTTAGGAATCTGAGACTCAATCTGACGATGAAAGTTTTGATAATCTATATCTAATAATACTTTACTTTGTGATCTTAAATATGAAAAGATGTTGTAATCTTGAAGACTTAGCGGTATTTTGTAGTTCAAATGCGCAATTTTTTCCTCATAAATTATCTTCCGTAGATCAGCTGAAAACCAGCTGGGAAAGCTGCAATGATCGTTTACGCGAATCACTGGAATGAATTTTTCTATATGTTGATTTATGATGTTGTAAAATTTACTAACCATATCGTCAAGTGAGCTACTATCAAGCTCAGCAAGCCAGTTGATTTGCGATAAATTTGCACCTATAACCTCATAATTGGTATTTTTGAAATTAAAAACGTAACTATATTCTGATTGCCGTCAACCCCCATCAAAGTGTGGAATTTCAACTTTAACATCAAGAGCAGGATGAAAATTATCTAAGGGAAGCAGCGGATTGTCACAACTCGTAACGAGCACACGTTCGTAAGAAGAGAAAATTAAGTCTAGACATTTATGACATGTATTAAAAATTGAATTGTGTTGATAAAAGTTCAGAAATGAGAAGTCTTCAACTACATGCGAAGATTTGTCGCAGCTGCTAGTCCAATATTTAACCTTCACCTGGCATGCTCATCCTGAGTAACAAACCTGGACTCGTGGGGTACGTACGAACCCCATTGAGAAATATCTTTGCAAAAATTGAAATATTGATTATTTTGTCTTAAAAAAATCAGAGATCATCTTTAGAAACCACTTTAAACTGTACACTAGCCCGAGTTGAGAAAAATCAAGATCAGCGTTCATAAATAATTCGGAAACTTGAAAAATTAAAAAAAAATGCGTTTTTTACAAAAAAAAATCATAACTTTTTTGGTTTTCGATAAGAAGGGCTGAAATTTTAGCTGTGATTTATTCTGTTACATCACTATAAAAAAAATAGTAATAGATTTCATGGGTCTCTAAGAAAGGTATTTATTTTGAGAAATTAAGGTATGGGTTTTACGAAAAAAAAATGATTTTCGAAATATAGGAAAAAGTGGTTTTTTTATTTTTTTTTTAGAGAAATGTATTACAAAATAATCATTGAAAGAAGTAGAGTTAATGAAAAAAAGCTTTGCAGCTTATAAAAAAAAATTTAAATTAATGACCGGTACAATCAGGGCACATCAAAATCCTATGGTCTAGGGCGTTTGCAGGATGCACATTCTTTATCTCTTTTTGTCTTTCTTCCGATCCCATAAGGCGCATCTTTGCTACTTTCTACTTTCCGACTTTCAAATCTCTGGGGAGCCTCAATTGAGTAAGACGACGTTCCAAATGCGGTGTAATTAAATGTAAATAAATTTTTTTTAAGCAATAATCTGAAGTTATTTTTATTTCTTCTTGATTTTTGACGGCTTTGCACGCTCTCAAAATTCTAGCGTTTAAGATCGCCATGTCCAAGATGCCTTGAAAATATCGCTGCGGCCACATGTACGTCTTTTTACGCACATTGAAAGAGTGACACAGCTTATGAAAAGTGTCCGTTCCTCCTTTATTTTTGTTATAATAAAGGACAATATTAGGTTAATCCTCGGTCATTTCTTCTGTGTGAAGAAGCGAGGAGGCCAGAAGCACAATTTTTTCAATTTTCTTTTTCTTCGGAGCATAGCTGAAAAGCGTTAAGTTTTCAGCATGGAAGAACTTTGTGAGTGGCAAAGATCGGCCACTCACAAAGTTCTTCCATGCTGAAAACTTAACGCTTTCCTTCGCAATAAAATCCGCTGGGATTTCCCTTTTGTTCTTGTGAAGAGCATCGTCAGATTCTTCATAGCTTTCGCCTGAAGAATTCTCCGAGCTTGAAAGATGATCGCCACTATTATCATCCATTGGTTCCTCGTCCAAGTCATCCTCGAGCAACTGCTCTTGCAAATATCGAGAACGCAAATTATACGCCATTCTAAACGTAAACAAAAAAACGTTGAAAATAGTAAAAAAATTATTGATGCATAGAAACGTTGTTTACTTATTTTTATTTTCTTCCTAAACACCAAAATTAAAAACACAAAAAATGCCCCAATTCACGAAAAAACGACGTTGATGGCACGGTGGGGTACGTACACACCCCAAACTGCTTTTGATTACTGTTGCAGACGAACTAACGGTCGCAGCGCTATCCCACTGGCATAGGTATAAAAGTGTATCCCTTGACTACCGATAGATGTCGTTACGAGTTTCGATTTGAAAGATTTAGATATCGAAAGCCGACGAGAAAGAGCGTGGGAGTTAACATCTGGCAAGTTGTAATCTCCAGTAATGACATAATTTCCTTTCGGATGTAGTTGGGAAATCCGTAAAACATCATCGGTGTGCTTCTTATAATTATCAGAATCTGAATCGGGTGGTAAATATACGGTGGAGACAATAACTTTCGTTGAGTTTAGGTGAATGATTACAAATAGTTGTTCAATATCCTGATTATAACAAGGAATAAGCTCTGATGCAAAATTTTTGTGTACAGCAATTAAAACGCCCCCTACTTTTCCTTTAGTTGAAGTAAGGCTGTCGCGATCCCGTCTGTAGGTGACATAGTTAGAAAATCCTAGCTCTGCTGAGGCTACATGAGGCTTTAGCCACGATTCCGTAAAAATAACAACATCATATTCTATCAAATTGATTGAAGTACGTAAAGTGTCGAGTTTTGTCGTAAGGCCTCTGACATTTTGATAGTACATGGTTAATGATGGTTTTTTGGCGCTGTATTCACTATTTTTGGAGTTCCATTAATGTGTTTGATGGTGGCTTAGATTTCTTTATGTCCGCAAGCTCGGCACGCAGTTTGTTCCAGTATTCCCGTTGCCGCAGCGTCCTATCTGCGGCTATATTGATATTTTCGGATTTTAAAGCGTCGATAACTTTGTGTTTTCCGCGCAGTATATTTAAAGCCGTATCACAACTCGCCGTGACTATTTTCATCGGTCTTATGACCCCCAACTTAGGTTTACCGAGTTTAGAAACTATAAGATCAGATTTGGCAAGTGAAATTGGGTCTAGTGTTTTATTGATCAGATCAACTGCATAGTCAGAATCATTTGGAGATTCTGGTATACCATGTACTATCACATTAGCCGATCGGCGCCGTCTATCCTCCATTTCCGTCAATACATCTTCCATATTTAGCTGCACTGGTTTATCAGATTTAAGTATCTTAATTTCCTCTTTCAGTACATCGACTTCTTCTCTGAGTTTATTCACCAACTCAAAGAGATTCTCCCACTGTGTCCCTTTTTTAGTGCAATGAGTACATAAGAATATCATCTTGCTGTTCGGTGTCTTCAAAGATAAAATGGCTGTTCTTGTTAATTGAGTACACGTAGAGTGTTGTGGTCGAGTACATTTATTGCATATTAGATGGTCATCAGAGGCTCTCAGATCCTTCGTGCATGAAGAGCACATATGCATGTTTATCAAAGACATTACCTT
>OX376374.1:81304462-81358715 GCA_947369275.1 Nemotelus nigrinus
ATTATTCGGAATTGCAAGATCTTTACTAAAATGGCTTGGCTCCTACCTCCACGACCGATTGCAATTCTTGAAATTCCAAGGTCTTATTTCTAAGAAAGTCGTGAAATCCGGTGTACCTCAAGGAAGTCATCTTGGCCCTCTTCTTTTTAATATTTTTATATCTGACATGTCGGAGGTTTTATCTGACATTCCCCATTTGCTTTATGCGGAAGACCTCAAAATCTACCATGTCATCAGGTCACCATCTGGCGCTACCTTTTTCAGTCTAAACTGAACCCTCTAGACCATTGGTGCTCCACGAACAAGCTCCCTCTTAACATTGCTAAATGCCACACAATTAGTTTCGCTCGCTAAATTGCACGCGTTCAATTTACGTACCGCCTCAACAGCACGTCACTCAGCAGAGTTGACAACATATAACATCTTGGCGTCATCCTGGATGAAAAGCTTTGCTTCAATCTACATTACGATAGAGTGTTTTCCCGAGCAAGTAAACAACTTGGTTTCATTAAGCGACGGGCCAAAGAGTTTAAGAATCTTTGGGTTACTAAATCCTTATATATTTCACTCGTGCGTCTTCTTCTCAAATACGCGTGCACTATCTGGAACCCGGCTTTCGAAATTCATAGCCAAAGGTTTGAGTCTGTTTAGAACAGTTTTTAATACTCGCTCTGAGAGATCTTTTCAACCTTCATGATTTCAGTAATCTACCATCATACGAATATCGCCGTAAATGTATTAATTTATGACCCCTTGCGTCGAGAAGCTTAATGTTATCTGCCTGCTTCAGCTTCGATGTCATCAGAGACGTGGTTAATGTCACTTACTTGAAAAAAAAGTTTGTACTCAATCAGCCCTTGAGAGTCACTAGATCCCGACGATTGCTTATTGAATACCACCACAACACAACATATGCAGCAAACGAGCCAATAAATAGGTGCTGCAGGCTATTCAATAGCATGAGCGAGAACATTTCCCCTACGATCTCGAAATCAACGTTTAAAAATAACATCATGAATGCTCTCTCCGTATAGTCTCGCCCATCCCCCACTATACTAACATATATGTATTGTATATTCAATTTAAATTTATATTTGATATTTAATTTGTTAGTCATTTATTTGTCATTTGTCATTTATTTATTACTTTATTTGTTGACGGTTTATAGCTAATTTATTTATGCACTATTTATTAGTCTTGTATTTATATATAGTTTTTTTATTTGTATTTTGTTTCGTAATTTTATGCATGTACTATTTTATTTTTATTCTTTTTATACATGTACACCCTGCTTGGTGAAATATATAAATAAATAAATATAAAAACGAATATTTGTAGTAAATGGTCCTTTTTTAGCCCGAGTTTGGTAGGTTTTACATGATGGGGCTGCCATACCATTACTTTGCCTTGATAGCAATCCATTTTCAAGTAGTTATGATCAAGTAGTGGCGATAAACAACAATTTTTTGGATTTTGACATTTTGAAAAGTTCTTTGTATGAAATTCCTGAATTTTTTTTACTCCTTTGCCTTCCAATGTATGTCGACGGGTCGAAACAAAATTAACAGTATGTATTGAATCTATTGAAAATAAGTTGCAAATGTCTCAATTTTCCAAATTTGGAAATAGTTAGCATGGCAGCCCAAAACAAATTTCTATCCTTGTGAATTCTGCTAAAGTCATCGGATGAAGACAAAATTCACGAAGTAGGTTGACTCTTACGTGAAGCAGTTGGAGTAGTGTAATGCTGGTAAAATCATGCAAGTGTTAGGCGTTTTCATCGTGTATACTTTAAAAGATGTTGTTTTAAATTTTTTACAAAATTAGCATTCGATAATGAATGTAAGTATTAAGTGTTCGCGTTCCTAACCCTGAAAACCTCTCTACCGTAATAGTTTCAGTGCAGTGTTTGGATCGAAGTAATACATGAACTATAAACCAGGTTGGCTGTAATCAAAGTCATCTGTGCCAGCATATGCACTCTAAATCGGCACGATTCCTCTACTTTTGTTCAAAAATTAGTGTTTCTAGCAATTCTTAGGCCCTAATTTTTTTCAATCGTAGTAAGTTTGGCTTCTTCAATGTTACTCTGAAGCAGCAATATACTCTCCGGACGTTTGAACTTTGCCGTAGGCTCACGATTGTACTTTTCTGTCTAGCACTGTTTCAAGAGCCAGTGAGTGGGAATAAAACCAAGTACCATTAAAGTTTTTGAACTTCAATTGCTTCAAATTAACAAATGCTGCCTCCTCATTTCTCTCAAAATACTATGAGTGAATTATAAAATAATTTTCTCGTAGCATAAGAATTTTCTCTGTTAATAGAGTCTGAAAACTTGCAGTCTATGAAAAAATTTGAGTTTCCAAAACTTTTTGAAATTACAAGTTAAATATTTTGCATGCGGAAATCTTGTTGATTAAGTATTGAATTTATTACTGGTTCGGGTTCAAATGGTCTATAAGAGAGTCTTAAAAACTTGTTCATTTAAGTTTCAATTTTATATCGAGAACTTTTATCATGTGGGCACGGTCTAAACGCATCCTTTGCTTAATGAATAAGACCGTTTAATTACAAGTAGTGTTAGTCAGCCCATAAATTTTTTTGCGAAATACTGCGACGAATTTCCCTCATAATCACTGTTTATTTGATAGTAAACTGCTGAGCTTGGGATTCATACTGATGGAGCTTGAGTACATAAAGATGCTATAGCCGAAGCAACCTATTATTCCTCTGAGAAGCACAAGCCCAGTGTATAAAAAACTCTTACCTTATATGTTTTCGAAAGTGAGGAAAATTTCTGGTTCCTCACATTTCTCTGAAACTCGAAACATAAATAATAAGAGCATTTTCTTTTCGTTCGTTTAATCGTTAAATCTGAAAATAACCTTCCATATTTTTGGAAATTTTTTTACAAACGTCTTTGTCTACAAGATGCATCTTGCCGTCGGAAAAATAATTGACCATATTTAAGATAAGATTTTCAAGAACTGAACGGCTATTTTTATGCCGATCGTCATGGATTTGTACTGAAAGATTAACCGTTTGTCTATAGGGCTCGTTCTTTCGCTAAAGGGCATCTAGGTCGGTACCTCTGCTCACTAAGGCACTAGTCCGAAGCAGCGATCTACTGCCTGCGCGTTTCAGTCCCAACGCATTACCATGGTTGTAGTTTCTCGTTTTGTATTGTTTTAATCCTTTGGTCTACAACCACGAGCGAGGGCCATAAAAAAAATTAAATTAATAAATTGGGCTCAAAAACAAAAAGCACGAGTCTGACTCATGGTACATCATTCGGGCCAAATCTAAACAAGACGAGCTTAGCTCGTGCTATGTCATTCAGAACTAACAATCAGACTCGTGGTTCAGCTGTTCTTGATATTCTTTTACTTAAGTTACGTGTAATTTTTCGTTGCGCTCACTCTTTTCGGAACTAATTATTATTCCGGTTAAAAATCGGTTTTAGACTTTTTGCTGGCTATGGCCTGAGCAAACGAGAGATAGCGAGTAGATTAAGGGGCTAAGAGCCAGCGACTGGATTTTATACCCGAGCTCCACTAATTAAGTGTCACATCCCTGCTTTAGCGTTGACATAACACCAGCACTTCTGCAAATAAGAATTAAGTGTGGCACTTTAAGAATAATGGAATTAATTGAAATCGGTTTCTCTCATATGTGACTTCCTACCGCCATAGCTAAGCATTTGCTTCAAATGCTGAGCTTTGGCATTATTATAGAAAATAAAACTTTACTTATTTGGTTTGTTGTGTTTGAAATGCTTTTATTGAAATACTTCTAACAACGAAAATAGCCCCAATCGAATTTATTTGCTTGATAGGTACTATTGCTGATGTAAACGTGTCAAAAAATTTTGATTTAAGCATTAATCTATTTCCTTTCAAGCTTTGCATCTCGTTGACAAAACATTTTTAAATTTCGTCAGTTTTTCTACTGGCAAAAAAAATCTGATTTAGAATCTCATACCTTTTAAATTATTTATGCAATCCAATATACGCCAAAAGTTGTGCCCTTACTCCCATTTATATATTAACTTGAAGGGACATCTGCTCGCTACTCTTTTCTCGGATATAAACTATATTGCTGCATCATATGTGGGATATTCGACGAAAGAGCAGGACAAGACAACAATATTGCAGGTGAAAATAGGTTTTGTAACGTATCATGCACAGGATAGGAGCATAAAGAAGGAAGATCATATTACGGCATAATTATGTCAACGTGCATTTTTGACATTATAGGAGCTCAACCCGCTGCAGACTAGCACAGAATAATCAGTTTTTTTACCAATTGACAGGATAATCTAGCAATGTTATCTTGTTTAACCGTCGGCAACGAGTAGGCAATCAGCTCACTCCGGAAGATTGGGGGTGGAAGCTCAGGGATATCATTTTATGGCAAAGAGAGAGGGGGGGGGGGGATGCTTTTCGAAGCACACTTTTCCACCTATCCTGGAGTGTCGTAGATAAGTTTCTTTACATGTTTTTATGGGCCTCTTAAACATAAAAAAAAGCTCACAAATATAATCAAAGTCGGATAATATCAACATGCCGCTGAGAAAGTCGATACTATTAGTTACAAATATTTAGATCAATATTAAACGGTTATGGTTCCAGGAAAAAATTATCCAATTTTTTTTGTAGGACATTCTTTAAGCTACAAATTCGTCATATATCATTTCTTTGAAGACGTAACCGTTACTGAGATATTTAGGAAAGGTCACTTTTGGTGATTTTTGACCCCGTATCAAAAGTAACGCAGTACTCAGATCGATGGGGACTTTTGACATTTTGTTCAGCATGCCAAAGTTCACACCGAAATCCAGCTTTTCCCTAATTTTTCCGAAGCACCATGCTAAATTTTCCTGGACTATCTAAGGATGCACCAAAACAGCTTTATTTCCGAGTTTTAGTGCTGACGAATTGCAGAAGTCATTATCGATATACATTTGCGAAAGCCAGTCTGAAAGCATTTCGAGTGAAAGTGAATGCATTCGAAAACAGAAATAGATGATGAAAGGTTCTCTGCTTGAGCCTTAATGCTCCTTTATCGATGAAAACGGTGTACTTCGCGTTTCTGGTCGCCTTCAATGTGCAAGCGCAACAGCAGCAGTAAAACATCCTTTCATTATAATTCTAAATCACGTTTTGCACTTTTGTCGGTGCCACACCCATGAAAAGCTGCTTCATGCTGGGCCGTTACTTATGCTGACATCAATTTGACGAGATTGTTGGCTTGTTGGAGGTATAAATTTGACGCGTAAGGTTTATCGGGAATGCGTCATATGCCGCCGTATTAATGGTTCGCTAATACAACAAAAGATGAGTGAGTTGCATTCTTTCACACAAGAGTCAATTATTCATGTCTGTTCTTACTGCGAAATATTTATGAGCGAGCCACTTGCAATCGAAAGCAATACCCTTACAAAGCCAATGTGATGTTGTTTGTGAGCATGAGCTCCCGCGTGATTCATTAAGAGCTGGCTCCTGACCTCACGAAGGAAACATTCCTAGCAGCTTTCAAAAGGTTTATATCACAGCGTGGGAAAACTGGTTGAAATGTTTTCGGATTGAAGCGCGAATTTCATTGGAGCAAAGAACAGATTGAAGGAGAATGATTCATTTCATTGCTTTAAAGACTTCGATAATTCGTGCGCACGTTTTGCAGCCGAAAATGGAGTATGTTAGAAATTGATGCCACTTTTATTTCCGAATTTCGGTGGAATGTGGGAGGCCAATATTAAGGGCATGAAAAGCATTTAAGCGCCTTATTACACGACCGTACGATGAGCTTTAAGGAGTTTTACACGCTTCTTACACTAGTGGAAGCTTGCCTAAATAGCAGGCCGCTATGAGGGAATGCATTCAGATCAGATCGATCTTTTGACTCCAGGGCACCTGTTAATC
Source organism: Nemotelus nigrinus (assembly GCA_947369275.1). NCBI lineage: Eukaryota > Metazoa > Arthropoda > Insecta > Diptera > Stratiomyidae > Nemotelus > Nemotelus nigrinus. The sequence goes on from OX376374.1 coordinate 81,310,384, forward strand.
GAACGATCACTCACAGCCGTTCCTGAGATATACAATCAAAATGTTCCGAATAGCCATCTAGAAAAATGGAAGCGAAAAAAAAAAGTTGCTGACAAATTCTGGAAAAACTGGTGCGATGAATATCTGCTATTACTGCAGAAGAGGAATAAATGGAAACAAGCCCGGGAAAATGCTCAGTCTGGAGATATAGTCGCCGTTCGGAATGAGAAGTTACCCGTAACCAAATGGCCTCTTGCTCGTGTTGTGCAACTTCATCCAGGTTTGGATGGACTTGTTCGTGTCGCAGCATTTACGGATGGGAGAAAAAAATTAATTCTTGAATTATTGTACATTTTAGATTTGGAAATGCCTTCACACATGTGTTGTGGATTTTGAGCCAAATTGAGAATAAAGCTCAGTCTTGCAATGACCGTTGAATTTCCTACCTGCCACCCTAAAGAAAACAGCGGATGAGCCACTAAGCAAAATAGTAGCCAAATGATATAAAGGTCACTTGAAGGTTCATGACCGTTGAATCTACTTAATAGTCCGGGAGCCAGCGACACTAAAAATATGCCGATTCCATCGACAACAAAAGTATATCAGGGTCTTCAATTTGTTTGTACTTATCACAGAAACTGACCACTTACATCGCACCTCGAGACCTTTTGTTGTCAGAAGCGTTGACAACATGTAATAAACAGTACGTAAAAAAAACTCTTACATCGCCGTTGATATTTTGAGGGCTACCAATTGGCATTAAACGATGTCAAAAAACCACCACTTGCATTAGTTTGGCGGGACAATCAACCACTTACAAGCGCGCAAACGTGCAACATTTTTTTCAAAAATTGACAAAATGCCCTGTTTTGCGAAGCAGAGCATTACTTCAATCATAACTTTATACACGAAAACAAAATTTGAGAAAATGAGTATGAAATTGGTTAAAAAGTAGGTATTTACCAAATTTATTTGTGATTATAAAATGCTCATAAACTAATTTTCATCGCTTTCATCGGAAGAATCTGAATGGTACTGGGCATCTTTAAGGTCCAGCAAACAAAAAATTCACGTTTTGTACCACTGGCGGATAAAATATTGTGTGCACCTTGAATATTTTACTATTATTGCAATTGCTATTGTGTACCTGGCAAAGTTTCGCCGTCTGGATTTTTTTCTTCACCTTCTTTCTTGAGTACAATCTCTTGAAACCATTTGAAAGTCCCTGAAACCATATGAAGTCAAATTTGACCCCGTTTGTTTGCCATCCACAGTCCTCTGGTGCCAAATCCGTGATGTTTTGTGTGTAGGAGTTGCTCCACATTTTTCCGATATTAGCGGACCTTAGGGTATGCTGAACGGTTTCCGATTTGCATGGAGGAAGACTCGATCCATCGAAGTTTTTAACATTGATGTTGAGTATTTGCTCGTTTTCTTTGCATTTGTAGGCCTTTAAAAACATTTCTACTCGCATCGTAATAACTTCCGTTGTTTTTTTCCTACCGTACAAATGACAAACACATTTCTCTACAATCGACAATATCGCCGCAATGTCGCAATCGGGGTACTTTGACATATCTGAAAAAGCTCTCAAAAACTCTTCGCTGCTCTGTAAAATATTTAATGGATTCATTTTCCCTTTTCTGTACAAAGCAGGATTAAAGTCGCACCCTGTGAAGGCATGAAACGTTGAAAGTGCCGAGCATAACTCTGGAGCTGATATCGCGTACATTTCAGTTACGTTGATGAACCTTTCATTATTTTTTTACGCCAACGTGAAACCAGATTTTAACGTTCTCGCAGACGCGTTGCATGTTACCGAGCATTATAACCAAAATATCGGTATCTGAGCATCGAATGACGATGTTAGATTTGTCCTTGATTTTTCACGCGTGAAAAATGATTTTTGTGTATGATTCCTCGTGTAATGGACACGAAAAGCGCATGTGAGACCATCCAAATATATTTCACAGCACGTGCGCGCATTTGAACGTTCAAACTGCAAGTAAATGACTCTTGCAGCGGCAACTTTGATGATCGCTTAAAGTAGGTTTGTCCCGCGAATCGATTGTAAGCACAGTATTTTTGCATGGGCAACATGAGCAACTGTAACCATGTCCAATTTGAGCAACGATAAAATAAGTCAATTGTTGATATTTTTTGCACGTTTGCGCACTTGTAAGTGGTTGATTGTCCTGCCAAACAGATGTAAGTGGTCGTTTTTCGAAAACGTCTGATGTCAATTGGCAACTCCTCAAAATATGAACGACGATTGTATGAGGTTTTTTTCCTATTGTTGATGCTCTCAGTAATCGTTGTCCCCCTAACTGGTTGTAAGTGGTCGATTTTCGTTACTAACTAGACCTTATTCAGGGTAATTACATACTTTGATCGACGATCAAATGAGTCGCCAAAATATGTCGCTGGCTCCCGGACTATAAAGGAGGAAGCGAATTCCCAATGCTTGAAAAAGAAAGAAGCTAAGCGAGGGGCCATGAACATGGTGCCGTTGGAGTCCAAGGGGAAACCTGAAGATAAGTAAAGTAAAGTAAAGCAATTTCGCGAAAACCCTCGTACGCTTTTAGGGATTGAAGCTGGTAGAGAGCTTCATTACAATTTTTTCCAATCAGTGTGAAGACGAGTGTGAAATGATTAGTTCCACGACTCACTTTATCCCTGATGTAAGTCAGGTACCTAATCAGAGCTTGGTTGACTCTAAGCTGGTGCATGGACCCTGGACCTGGATTCAAACCAACGACCCCCTACGCAATGAGCCAGTGCTCTACCAACAAGACTATTCAAGCTTCAAACCTGAGGATACCATGTTGAAATAAACTCCTCGATCTTTCAGGTACGTGGCTGCATATCATCTAATCCTGAACGCCATCAGTAAGAACGAACATCTTGAATGGAAACGCGAAAACGAGGTGGCCCAGATTTTCTTTAAGCGCATCACAGGAAAACTTCTCAAATCTGCTATGTCAACGGAGAAAGGATCACCTCACTTTAAAGGCTGCAACATTGCTCACGAACACATTGTGGCTACCTGCAGTGACATTTTCACGACGGATTGGCTTTTGCTAACTTTCTTCAGCGTAACGGAAGATTATCCGGGTTTAGACGAAGTGAATGAAACATCCGTGCTCAAGCCGATCACGGCTAAGATGGCAATGCACCACTCGGAAATTTCAGATGCTTTGTCTCTATTGAGCAGGCATAATTCAGATCCCAAGGTTTCTTTCTGGAGATTGTTTTAATCAGTGTAACTTAATAAGCTGAACCCGATCTTGTGCAACTGAAACAGTATTAGGGTTAAATATCGATTGAAAGCCCAAGGGTAAATTACGGCCCAACCACGGGTTGATCCACTTTGGACTGAGAGGATCACTATTGAAGCTGGGGTGGAAAAGGTGACTTAGAACTCCGTGATTGCGGATGGTTCAAGCAAATCTGCAGCACAGTAGACTAGTAACAGCCAATCTGCTTTGGCACCTTAATCGAGGCATGCTAATGTCACGCTGTTGCAGGAACCACTTCTGAACATGATCGTGGTCTGTGAACTTGGCGCAAATGTTAACTTTTTCCAGCCAACAAGTAGGGACAAAACAGTGACTTGTTTTGTCACAAAAGTAGAATCAAATGTAAATTTATTTCCTTAGTTTCAGACAAAAGTACAACCACTGTGGGTTGGGAGAGAGACGCCATCACTTAATTCCGGGAATCGGGTGATACAACATCAAGAAATGACCAAATTCGGACAATCCACCAACCGTCCGAACAGATTAAGAAAATAACAAATGAGGTCAAAATTTAATGGCCAATATGAATATTCTGAGCCTGCAAAGCCACAGAGATATATGAGATATCACTTATTATGCTCCAAAGAGCAGACAAGGCCATTATCTCCATACTGCAGTTTATTTTTGCCATATGTCACCTTGTCGGTGTATTACCCGAGCAATATACAAAGGCAAGAGTTGTATTGATTCAAAAACCTGTAATGTATGAAGCAGTAAATCAACACTGTTGTATGTCGATCTACCTTCTTCAACATCTGAGGCCCTAAGGCTCAGGCGGTCTACTATTTACTCAGATATTTAGTGAAGCAGAGTCGGTGTCGTTAACAGGACAAGGCATACTCCTATCCAGATTATGTGGTTGTCAGACATAGTGCTGTCACAGGGAACGAAAAAGCTGATGAGTTAACGAAGAGAGGTTCAGAAGCTAGAAATGGCTCCTGCATTACCATACCGCAGTCATTTGCTGTTGTCATAAGCAAACTAGATGCTAACTGATGTGCTAAACTGAAGTCCAAATGGATAAAAAGGATGGACTACACGACAGTCAAGGCTGTATGGCTATAACCTGATTTAAACAAGAGAAGAAAACTGCTCAAGCTTAGCGGAAACCACATGAGACCGACATTTGGACTCATGCAAATTTCACATTTGACGTAATTAGAGGCGTTATTAGAGTTGAGTTCCTTAATAGTAAATTTGTGATAAATATCCCCTTAAGGAACACCAGGTCCAATCGTTTGCTAAAGGAATATCCACATTCTACCATATATGCAGCTAATGAGCCGGTGAATAGATGCTGCAGGGTCTTCAATGGCTTTAGCAACCTTTATTCCCCAACGATTTCCAAACTATCCTACAAATCTTCCCTTATCCAAGCCATTTGTACACCATAACTTTTAAGCTCTTGTTTAATTATCGTTTTTAATTGTTATTCTTTTATTTCCTTGTTATTTTACTTATTGTCTATTTTAAACTTATTTGTTTACTCCATTAGTTATTTATTTATTTATGTGCTATTTATTTGTACCTTACACTTTTTTATTTCCTTTTTATTTTACTTATTGTCTATTTTAAACTTATTTGTTTACTCCATTAGTTATTTATTTATCAATGTGTTATTTATTTGTACCTTACACTTTTTTTTTGTTTATAAATAATTGGATATTTCATATTTTTTTATGTATGTATATGTATTTATGCCTTGTTTGGCTAATAAATAAAATAAAATAAATAAATCATATGGGACTAACATCCAACAAGTTATGTAAGAGATGCAAGATGGAAGACGACACCATCGAGCACACTCTTTGCTAGCGTCAATCCTTTTATAATAAACGCCTCAGGATTCTAGGATCATGCAGATTTGGCAGAGTTACTCGAACTTCCAAGATTTAGAAGATTTACTCGAACCACTTTGCTGGCCCAGTTGATTTAGGTCACTTGGCAGCGAAAGTTGGTAGATTGACCCTAATTGGTGGTTTAATACTCGCCGTTTTAACGGCAATCAGTGTCAACTTATCGTCAACCGCTGTTTTTGTTCCAATAGATACGATGTTTTCTACGATGCTGACTTTTCCTACCATGATAGTGCATTACGAGTAGGGAATCCAATCCCGGGATTAGAATCCCGGGATCCCGAACAGTTTTTAGTCCCTAAAATCCCGGGATTGATGTTTTATAATCCTGGGATTGATGATTTATAATCCCGGGACTATAGACCATCAATCCTAATTGAGATCCGGGATTTTAGTGGCTAAACACTGTTCGGGATCCCGGGATCCCGGGATTCGAATCCCGGGATTGGATTCACTAATTACGAGTGAACCCTCGGCTTGGTAAACCTTAAAATATGTGTAAAAAGCTTGGCTTCAGCAAATATTTTTCTTTCCGTATACTTCACATTCTTCTTTACATTAAATTCTTATCTAGTTTTGATATTCAATCCAAATAAACAATATGTAGTTCGTCGTTTTAAATAGCCGGTTGATTGCGATCCTTCATTTCCGCCTTTTTAGGCAAAAATGTTAACACTTGATGTTCAAAAGTCACCACAAAAAAATGTACAGAGTGAGGTTTCTAGTGGAGATAATGTATTCATCTTGGGCGAAGGTATATTGTTCCTGTTATTTACTCTACTCTCCATCATTCAATTCATCCTCTCCAAATAAAAGTAGTAAAAGCTTTATATATCTGGCTACATACCAACGCTTTTGGTTACTTTGTAATGAAGTATTAGGTTCAATGTCGCTATGTTGCCAGGCCTCAAGACCAATTATCACCGAAAATGGAGCCTTAAAAAACAACGATTTTACTGAATTTCAATTCAAATTTTAGAAGTTTCTGCATAGCATGGTAGCAAAAATCTTTTTCAACTGTGATTATGTGCCCAATTTTAAATTGTGTAGCATACGTTTCGGTATCTCGATATTTCAATAGCACGGTAAGACTTTTAAAAGAGTTTGAAGTTTTCTGGTTTCCTGTGGCCAGAGACAAGATTAAGGATGTCTGTCTATCAAATTGTAGACATCGCAGCTTTAATTCTTGCTAATCTTCAATTCATTACCCACAGTTTTTCCGTGTTTATTAAATTCGAGCTATAACATTCTGCTCATGGATATTTTAAATTATTTATTTAATTGAGAGCTTTTTGATTGTTCCTTCATTTTTACTATGAAATGATTTGAATTTAAAGTATCCTAGTATCCTTTCAGCATTTAAATGCTACAGAACATAAAAAGCTCACTTTGCTGCTCCATGAATCAAATGCACTCTTTCAAAAATTGTGTGATATTTAGTCTGGTTCAGATAGTTATTTGCACAATATCCGTAGAAGCTCAACCGGCTCATGGCTTCTGCTTTTTAGACAGAACTTCATTGTTTCCACTGTAACAATAATGGAATCAAAATTTCCATCAACACGCCAAACAATCTTTGTAGATTCGACTTTGTTTGGCAATCCAATTACTATAATTAAATATTTATTTGCCGCTGTAAAAAAATCTTTACAGCATTGTTTCCGGAACACAAACCGAAATATAATGAAAGCGAGATGAAAGCGATTGGACGGCCGCCAGGGAATACTCTCGTCTTGTGTACGCACCATATTACGGGGCTATCATGCTCACGACGACTTGTTGTCAAGTATAAAAGCAACAGTCTGAAAGGAGACCATATTGGCTGGATTAGAAGCTAAAGCGGCCGCGTCATTGATAAAGAAAGTAAATATTATTCGAATAGATTGAGATTATATCGATTTGAAAGCGAATTAAAAATCCGGGGTGGAAGTCTTGTGGGACACAAGTTTCGAACGTCAATGTATTTTTTTCCGTTGCAAGCAATAGAATGACAGCCAGAGTGAAATTCGATATGAAATAGAACTGACTTTTCGATGGCTTTTTTATTTGACTGGTGGGTAATCTACCGAATGCCTTCGTATTTCCCTGTTAATAAGTAGGTAAAATTTTTCAAATCTAATCCCCCTTCCTTCTTTTTTCAATAGCCAATTTGTAACTCGAAAGTCCAGCACACACATGCTTGCATATATTTTTTTATGTTTATTGTTCATTTGTAAGGAAACTCCCTGGAGAGTTCAGAGGAGGGTTTAGTATTTATGCACTTAACAAAATTGTGCTTGTTGTAAAATTACTGAGCAGGCGTCTTCAAATAAGACCCCTTAGACTGTTCAATTCAAAATCGATTCCAAGCTAAAATATGTAATAGTATCATATAATTATCATATCAAATAAAGTGGAAGTAATGGTATCTGCCAAGGTACTTGGTAGGTATTTGAACCATCTGACGGCTATACTTTACTGGAAATTCAAATGTGTGATATCGAAAAAAAGCATCGGCTTTGTGTGTAACAGATAAATCTACTGCGCAGTTTGTTACGTAGTCCAGAATAGGTATTATTTGCATATATTATTATTTCACGAGCCTAATATTTTTTTGCCATCATCAGAATGTTCTGAAAGCTAGTGGTTGGCTTGATATTGTTTTCCCAGCAATTTTTTAAAAATTTTATTTCTCGACAATTTCAACAGCGAAATGATAACTACAGAAAATACATATGTAAATTTTTGAAATTATTAAGAACAATTAATCGGTCGTTTACACCGACACTTGAACATTTCAACAGCATGATTGAAGTCAAACATTTGATAAGTTGAATTAAAGCTTTGGGGTATTGCGTACGTTGGTTCATTTAATCTATAATTGGTCTTATTAAACGGGATGAATATGGTACTTTGATGTCTACGCTCACCGTGGCAAACACGAAAGCTTAGTTTTGACAACGAAAACTTGGAGCTCACGTTCCCAGTGAGTAACTTTGCAGCAAATAGAGCTTTATTTTGACTTCGAGATTCAAGAATGTCCATGGTTAATGAATGCAAGCGGTTTTCATAAGGAGGCAAATGTAAACCCAGAGTTAAAAGTAAAACCAGAGTTTACTGGTACTCCTAAGTCACGAACTTTATTTGAACGGGTTAAAAGATTATCATTCAAATACTAGTTGAAATTAATGGGACATGATTTGTGGGAGCAAGAGATAGCTGAGCATTTTTCAAACTTTAGTGAAAGTTGGTTTAGAGCGCATCAATTAGCGAAGCTTGACACATTGCGTTGCAAAATTGTACAGTCATTAAGTGATGATATTGCATTAAAAATCTTTGCGTCGTCAGCGTAGAGTAAAATGGAAGATCCTCGAACAAACTTGAGCAGGTCATTTACATAAATGGTAAAAAGAATGAGACCAAGTTGGCTGCCTTATGGATCGCTTGATGTAGTACTTATGTCAGTGGATAGAATGCCACAAAATCGAACGTTCTGTTTAATAAGATAAAATTTAACCGAGTCTATAAACGTATTAGAAGAGGCAATTTACAGATAAGCATGTCATGATCCAGCTTATCGAAAGCTTTCGTGAGGTCGGTGTTGATATAGTCAACTTGTTTACCTTCTTCAATCGTAGAGATGACTAGGCTCGCGAGTTCTAAAAGGTAATTGGTGGTAGATTAACCTCTGGGAAGGTGAGATTCAAGACTTAGAGTGAAAAGATAACAATTTGGCGATTGGCCTATAGTTGCGCACGACTTGTCTGCTGCCTTTTTTGTGGATCGGAGTAAGTGAAGAATATTTCTCCAAGTTTGGAAAAATACCAGAAGAAATCGATAGATTAAAAAGATGAGCCAATAGTGGTGAGAGGAAATTGGTGCAACGTTTAAGAACTATGGTCGGTAAACCATTAGGACAGGGGTGAAAATTACTCTCAAGACGAGCTCGAATGGCAGTGTTCAAAGAATCGTTGCCACGAATAACATATGAAGAAGGCCTCTGCGCGTTGGGGGCCGAGAATGTTAACCGGCTGGCAAAAGAAGAAACGAGTCGACATTTCGAGAGTGAATCTCGAAAAGTTCGAGGCAGATCAGGAAATTTTTTTGTCACGTTTCGTGGTAATGGATGAGATTTGAATCCAACATTTTGATCCAGAAACCAAACAGCAATCGATGACGTTGAAGCAACCCTCTTCAAAGGAATTCAAAGTGTCGAGCTCGGCGGGGAAGGTTATGGATGAGTTTTTTGGGACGCTGAAGGAATTATCATAGTGGAATGTTTGGAAAAAGGAGCCACTATATCAAGTTCTTACTACGCAGACCAAATAAGAAGAATGCGAGAAGCAATTATTGAAAAAAGACGCAAAAAACTGCGAGTCGGAGTTCTGTTTCATCAAGATAACGCACCGAAAAAACAGGATTCGAAATTTTACATCTTTCCTCCGATAATTTTTTTTTCACATCATCCAGTGACTTTTACATCTTTCTTCGACTCAAGGAACACCTTCGGGGTAAGAAATTTGAAGATGATAGCAAAATGATGGCCACTGTTGAGGCATTTTGGGAGAGTCAAGATAAATAATTTTTTTCTAAGGGTATCCTGGGTTTGAAAAAGGATGGTCTAAATGTATTAGCTTGTTAGGAGGCTGATGAAAAATAAATATGTATTTTTAGTTTAGTCGCCTTGGTTTCAAGTCATTATCATTACTTATTGATCAACCCTCGTATATATATATATATATATATATATATATATATATATATATATATATAGATATATATATATATATATATATATATATATATATATATATATACATATATATATATATATATATATATATATATATATATATATATATATATATATATATATATATGTATATATATATATATATAAATATATATATATATATATATATATATATATATATATATATATATATATATATATATATATATATATATATATATATATATATATATATATATATATATATATATATATATATATATATATATAAATTTTAGCCGAAGGTGATTTTCTTACTAATGTTCTTCTTCGAACATTAGTAAAAAACGATCTTCATTTAATTGAATCAACTTAAAGACTCATTTAGATTTTAATCTGCACCTGCATGTCACCTCGGTTTGATAGAGTTGATGCGGCAGCAAAACGTGATCGGCAACGTGACCGGCGAATCCTGGGATTGATGAACGTTCCACAGATTCCAATGATGACAACAAGAGACGGGTATTGTTATTTTGTCTGAGTGTTTGCGCGTGGGAATTAAAAGCAGCAATTTGTAAAGTTGACCAGGTTCTGCTTAACTCTTCCCCACTCAAACTGATCGTCCTCGATCAGCTAGAAAAAGGCTTTGTTAGAAAGGCTTTCTTTGTCTTGCGAATCAAGTTGGATGTCTGGATTTTTTTCGACATTATGAGGTGGTATTGGGTGAGCGGTGGTTTTTACGATGACCTTTGTATGCGCCTGTTTTCTTCTGAATCTAATAATTTGCGTCAGGATGAAAGTGGTAAGTAGTATTAAAAAGAGCCCGTAGCTGGTCCATTGGCTAGTCTCCTTCGCTGGTCTGATAAGACTAGTCTCCTTGGTGTTACGGATTTGAAGTTCCTTAATAATTTCCAAAGATAACATTTGTTCTACTTCATCCGTTTCTAATTCACGCTGTAGCAATGGTGGTAATGGTTTTGCGTTTATTACTTCCACCGCTATGATTTTTTGTTGCCGATTCTTATGATGGTGCTCTCACACTTGATTAAGTACGTTCCTAGAAGGTGTTGTTTTGCATCGTCTACCTCAAATTGGCCATCGAACTCGTTTATAAGGATCACGCCTGGTGCTAATTCTTTGAGCGATGGTAGGTGATGACTAGTAGATTTTTTTCGCATATTGCAGGCTTGCTTTTTCGTTAGTTAGAAAAACATGTAATGTTGCTTATATCTTCAATATTAACTTTATTACATATTGAGAGATCGTTTAACGTTTCACAATATTTTCAATACCAAAAGTGGCATTATCTTTTACTAGAATATGTTTAAAGTGAATTTTATGTATAGTGTTATTCTTCTTTACAAATCTAATTAGAAACTTTTCAAAATTTGGTTACTTTAATGGGTACTTTCATAACATACAATAAATGGCTTTTGTTTCGAGCTATCTTTACATCTGCAAACTCTAGGGCTTTTTCCTTATTTATGTATCAACAATATTTTCTCAAATTTATTTGTTATTGTTGAAACTTCAGATTTAGATAGAATATTTGAGCTGATTATTTTTACTTTAGCTAGCCGTACAAATTCCACTTTACTTAAGAGGTCTTCTTTAACAATTTTCATTTTGTTTTGCGTGCTCAATATGAGAGTTTCTTTGGAAATTTTGTCCTTATTTACAATGCTCAAAATTTGATTCGTTATATTTGTTAATTGATTTATTCTCTCAGTGTGAACTTTGTTTATCAATATTTGGTTGTTATTACTTCCTTCTCAATCGTTTATTTTTCCTTCCAGAAATACGTAGTCGTCATGATTGGGATTTTCCGCAATCTACTTCCAAGCGAATCCGAGAAACTTAAGTGATCGTGTTGTCCTGTGCCGGTCAATATTGTCGATTAATGTTTGTATTTGTGTAAGTTCATGATCAGTAAAGGATAAAAGATATTAGTTTTTGGAATGTGTTCAGACAGCATGGAAGAAAATTCAGTTCAGCTGGGAGTTGGAATAATTCAGGATTTGAGTATCAGCTGCTGCGATGAGGGCACAATATCTGAAATAGAATCTAGTTCCTGATATCACTTATATGTACACATTTCCCTAAATTCGTGATTACTAGGGCTGTCTAATTTTCTTTAACTATTTCTTTCCTGTATCTAGGCGTAAGTTTGGAACCAATACGCTTGTTAAATTTTACACAAATTTCTTGGCCTACAGTATAATCTTTAATTGGTTCCCAATTTTTGTTGTGGGAGCGGAGATTTTTAGCTTGTATTGATTTGAGTTGGTCTATGAGAATTTGCATTTTATTTTCGTGTGCGTTTTGGTGGGCTCTTTCATGAAAAATCAGAATTAACACTACATTTTGCGTGAAACGAATTTTGTAATTTTGAAAATATAACCGTTACAGCTTCTAGATTTTACTCATTACTTGTTCTGTAGTTTTAATGCCGTTTATAACACCTGGATTCAGGTATCTTTTTAAGATTCCTATTAAAAAATCTTGTATGTAGTGCGACTCGAAAAATGTGTGTTTATGATAATTAGGGTGTGTTCTTTCGAGTTTGTACTCTGTTCGATCGCCTACTTGCAAAAGCAGTTGATTATGAAACGCGTTGATGCGAGTTTCAACACTCGGAATGAGGCCATGAAAAGAGCTGTCATCTCTGTGACTACTGTCGGTCATTGAATTTACGCTGTTTAGCTGTGGTATCCGGGGAAGAGCGTTTGCCACTTAATTCGCTCTTCCGGGCTTATGTTTTAGCTCATAGTTGAACTCTTCTAGAATTGCCTTCCAGCGCTTCATTTTCGCGTTGGTGTTCTTATTGCTGAATGCGTATGGCAGGGGCTGGTGGTCTGTGCAGATGCAAACTTTCCTAGAGCCGTAGAGGAAATTGTTTAAGAAGTTCAATGCCCAAGGCTAACATCTCTCGTTCGTTGGTGGCAATTCCTCAATTTAGTCCAGCGCTCGTGACAGAAATATTATAGGCCTTCTTTCCTCCTCCAATACGGCATCGATCGCATGCTCTGATGCACCCGTGGTCAAGTTAAATCAAGTTTTTATCGAAGTCAAGAAACGAGAGCATGACATCTCTTGATGCCAGTGAATTGCTCACCTTCTGGAAAGTTTGTGGTGCATCCTTATTAAGGTCAATTTTGACCTTGCTTGACACATTCTTTCCTATTTGGCCCTCTTCTCCTCTCAGAAGTGATGTTATAGGATTATACGAGTTTAGCATATTCCCAAAAATAGCGTCGGCAAAAGCCTGCCATACGCAAGCAGGATCTGAGCTCTTTTAGCGTCTAAGGAGGTAGAAATTTAACTAAAGATTCAATTTTCCTTGGGTTTATTTCTATCCTGGAGCTAGAGATAACAAACCCAAGGAATTCTACGGAGGCTCTGAGAAACTCACATTTGTTAGCTTGCACCTTCATGTTGTTACGTTGTAACAAGGGGCGCGTTCACTTTGAAAAAAAAAAAAAAAAAATACAGCCTTCCCCGGGGAAGGCTGAACAATCGCGGGATAACCACCACTCCACTAAGTAGGAGTTTGTTACCACCACTCCGTAAAAAGGTTTAATAGGGCCGTGGTAGCACCCGAATGGTGTGATATACTTGTCGGATGCTAACCACCTAGCTGTTAAGTTACTTTTAACAATACTTACGTTACGCACCGGATCGGGTATGAACCTACTCGGCCCCATTCCAAGGAATCAAGGGGGCCATCAAATGACGTCATCCTGTTGTAACATCACGACTTCTCGACGACCGTCGAGGAACGGGCAACTCGAGATATTGCCCCAAGGCGAGTGCTCGGTTCGGGGCCGCGCACGTCGCTGCGACGAGTACCGGACGACCTGGAAGGAAAAGATGAAACGATCACAAAGTATCGTGTCCGGGATACACAAGGAACAACCAAAAGAAAAAAACAAAAGAAAGAATACTTATCTGATCCGACCACAGACTCTGCCACCAGCGATGGCCAATCTCAGTGAGGCCGGATGGCTCAGCAGGCGTCGGAGCTGCCGTATAACCTCCGATGCCATCACCACAGCTACTTCATCCACCGCTAATTTATTGGAAAAAACTAACAGGTACGGAAAATCTAAATTCTGTGTGCGACAGTGGAAACGAGCAGATCACTAATTTATTGGAAAAAACTAACAGATACGGTACGGAAAATCTAAATTTTGTGTGCGACAGTGGAAACGAGCAGATCGCTAATTTATTGGAAAAAACTAACAGATACGGTACGGAAAATCTAAATTCTGTGTGCGACAGTGGAAACGAGCAGATCGATGATTTATGGGAAAAAACTAACAGATACGGTTAATCGAAATTCTGTGTGCGACAGTGGAAACGAGCAGATCGATAATTTATTAGAAAAAACTAACAGGTACGGAAAATCTAAATTCTGTGTGCGACAGTGGAAACGAGCAGATCGATAATTTATTGGTTTTTTTTTGTTTGAGAATATTTGGAAGATTACATTTAGATCTAAGTAATTTGGTATAGAGATAAGAGAAAATTTTCAAAACTTTTCACACGACCGGTATTTTTCGAATCATATTCTTGTGTAAGAAAGGATTGTTATAGTGGAGTGGTGGTCCTCGTTATTTGAAATAAGCTAACGTAGCGTAGGCGTTAGATTTGGAAACTGTTTCGGTATTAGTAATATCGCGAAGTCGCGTTGAGAAAATAAAGAATTTGTTATCGTTTTACGAGATCGTATTTTTCAAAATTCTGTTCAAAAAGAGGTATCAAACGTTTCGCCGGTTTTGATGGTTCGGCGACAGTGAAGTAGAGGGGTTGTGCTACACGCAATAGCGATCCCCATTCCCAGAATTTCTGACCTCGGTGAGCCGTAATCTCACTCGGCGGCTCGTGGTCCATTCTTGGGGTGAGTGAGTGGCGCCCACGCCCAGTCTCCTGAGCGAACCCGGGACCCACACGGACCAAGCCGAAGGTCAATACCCCCTCAATTAGGCGGGGTGGGTAATAAATTGGCGCCCAACGTGGGGCCTAAAAGGAGATTACCGCGGGGTAATTTCTTTGAAATTTACGTTGGTGAAAACAGTGAAAGTGTGAAAATCGGAAAATTAGTGTCAAAAATTAGTTGGAATAGGAAAAGCAGTTGACAAGTTGAAGACCTGGGACCCTAGATCAAATTACAGATTCCAAGCAGAGTGTGCAAGGAGCGACAGCTAGGCGGCGAGGATTGCGAGACAGAATAAAAGCGGCTGATTTATTTTTGACTTGTAATTTTAATCAAGATTCACTTTGAAATAAAAATTTGTGTTTTATTCTACTCTTAAGTAACATACGAATTTAGCATTTTTAACATAAGCACCTAGCCGTGGGGAAAATCCAGTATGGCGTCGAAAACCAGGATTTTAATTGACCGACTCAGCAAGGAGGAGTTGGCATACGAACTAGAAATCCGAGGGCAACCTACCGGGACTGTGGAGGCCATGAGAAAGACGCTTCGGGTGGCGCTCCGGGCTGAGACTTCGATGGATACGTCGCTGATCACAACTCGAGCCTATCCTTTTACATTGGAAGAGGACTTGGAAGCCGTCAAAGAGAAGCTGGAAGAAATCCAAACCCTGACTGCAACCTTTACGGGCACCCCACAATCGTCGGAATTTATCAAGATCAAGACGAAAGTTGAATTTGGAATGCGGCGACTGCAAAACGCACATCACGAGGCTGAGGAGATGGGAGAAGAAGCCAACAAGCTGAGAGTTCGGTTGATCATGGCTATGGGGGAACTTCTGGTTAAAGCGGAAGGAGAAGATGGTGAGTTGGAAGCGGAACCGGAACCAGACCATGGAAGTATTGGCGATCGCGATGGACAGAACCAGGGTGACGAGCCTGCGAGGGAAGCCGTCAGGATCCGAGAGCCAATCCAGGATGGGGATGGACCGGGGAACCCTTTATTTTCCACACCCAGAGCGACTGTTGGGGCGTCCAAGGGACAGGATGTGGCTAAATGGGGCCTTCGCTTTAATGGCGACTCTGGGTCCTTGAGTGCCTTTCTGGAGAGAGCCGAAGAGTTGCGGGAAGCCAGAGGAATATCATCCAGGCAGTTATTCCAGTCAGCAGTCGAATTATTCGAAGGGAAAGCGCTGATTTGGTATCGGGCAAATCGGACGCGCGTCAACTTTTGGCAAGAGTTGGTCGCGGAGATGCGCGCCGAATTCCTGCCTCCAGACTACGACGACCGGCTTCTTCAGGAAATAGGGAGACGCACTCAAGGGCCGGATGAATCAATTGGCGTATACGTGTCAGCAATGGAGGGGTTGTTTCGACGCCGTGCCACTCCTTGCACAGAGGAAGAAAAATTGAAGATCCTCCGCAAGAACATAACCCCGTTCTATCAAACCCAATTGGCGCTGACATCCGTGAAGACCATTGCAGATCTCGTCAAAGTTGGACGTTCGTTGGAGGCAACACGAGTCGCGGTGGAAGCATATATGCCACCCCCTACGCGGAAATCCCAACGACTCCTAGAACCGGATCTGGCGTACGTGGGAGTTAACCCTGGACCAAACCTTGCCTCCTTACAGAGAGAAGAAATACGCTGTTGGAACTGTCAAGGTCTCGGGCATATGACCAGAACTTGTTCCGAGCCTCAGAAGTGCTTTGGTTGTGGCCGAGTGGGGGTGAGGAAGGCAACCTGCCCTAATTGTCGTGGAGCGCAAAACCCAGGGCGAAATTTCAGAGTTCGTTCCGATACAAACCAGGGTAGAGTCAATTCCCAAGGTAGTACCGGTAGAGTAGGGCCAGTAGCCTCAACACGCCAACAGTCGGGAAACGAGCGGTGTGCTTAGTAGGCGGCAACCTGAGCACTAAACCGGTAGAAAACGAAGCCGCGGTGGGCGCACAGGTTAGTTATCTATTAAACAGGAAGTAAGGGGATAATAGGCCATATATTGAGGAGGAAATTTTAGGTCACAAGTTCCTTGGGCTTGTGGACTCGGGGGCTTCCCATTCGGTGATGGGTGGAGAAGGATGGCGGGTCTTGGAACAGCTGGGAGTGGAGCTGTTGAAATCCGAACAACAGTCCATCAGAATGGCGAATAATCAGGGGTGCTCAATCGCGGGAACAGTGGCCATACCGGTGAAGCTGGAGAGGAAGGTGGATTGGTTAAGAGTGCTGGTGGTCCCCGAACTCCCACATCCTTTAATACTCGGGGTAGATTTTTTGCGACAGTTTGGACTGGTTATGACTCTGAGGAAAGAGCACTGGAAGTTCGTTGTAACGTTAGAGGGAGGAGGGACAGAACAGCTGAAACCAAGAAGCCACTTGACCGAGAAGGAAGAAAGTATACTCAGTCAGTTGGTGCAGAAGGAGTTTGAGGACATGGGGGAGGGTATTGGCTGTACAGACAGAGTTGAACATGTCATCCGGACTTCGGCACTACCGATAAAACAGCGATATTACCCTGTTTCACCTGCGGTTCAGCAACATATTGATTTAGAGCTGAACGAAATGCTAACCCAAGGTATAGTCGAGCCATCCTCTAGTCCCTGGGCTTCGCCCATAATCCTAGTCAAGAAGAAAGATGGCAAGTATCGTTTTTGCGTAGACTACCGCAAACTGAATGCAGTCACGGAGCATGATGCCTATCCATTGCCATATGTGTCGGCTACGCTGGATAAATTACGGGATGCAAAGTACCTGTCATCGCTTGATGTTAAGTCCGCGTACTGGCAGGTGCCCATGGCAGAACAGTCCCGGAAATACACAGCCTTCACGGTACCACATCGTGGTTTGTTCCAATTTCGGCGGATGCCTTTCGGGCTTCAGAATGCACCGGCGACATGGCAACGTCTGATAGACCAAGTCCTAGGTCCAGATTTGGAACCGTACGTATTCACATATCTCGACGATATAATAGTGGTAACGCAAGACTTTGGGAAACATGTGGAAATTTTGAAGGAGGTATTTAGTCGCTTAAAGGAAGCCGGCCTTAAAGTATCCAAGGAGAAGTGTGAATTCTGCCGCCCACAACTAAAGTACTTGGGCTACGTTGTGGATGAGAAAGGCCTGAATGTGGATCCCGACAAGGTGAAGTGTCTGATGGAGATCCCGGCGCCTACCAATGTGAAGGGGGTACGCCAGTTTATGGGAATGGTCTCGTGGTAAAGGAGGTTTATACCCGACTTTGCCACGATGACGGCACCACTGACGAATCTTCTCAAGAAAAATCAGAAGTTCGAGTGGACCCAAGACTGCGAGACGGCTTTTACACAGGCAAAGGTGAAACTGTCAACAGCACCCATCCTCACTTGCCCGGATTACAATCTGCCTTTCGTAATTCAGACGGACGCATCGGACTTGGGCTTGGGGGCGGTGTTGTCGCAGAAGTACGCCGATGGCGAGAGGGTAATATGCTATTTGAGTCGGTCCTTGTCGAAAGTGGAAAGACGGTATTCAACTACAGAGAAAGAGTGTCTGGCGGTAATTTGGGCAGTGGAGAAATTGCGGCCATATGTGGAAGGAGCCAAGTTTTCGGTAATCACGGATCATTACTCACTAGTGTGGTTGAATAACCTCAAGGATCCGATGGGACGTCTGGCCAGGTGGGCTGTGCGACTTCAACAATACCCGTTCGAAATCATTCATAGGAGGGGAAAGGAGCATCTGGTGCCTGATGCACTGTCTCGACTGTTGCCAGAGAATCAAGTGGCCGTGGTAGAAACCCAAGAAGACCGTTGGTATCTAGGATTGAAGGAGAAAATAACTAAGGCCCCAGCGCAGTACGCGGATTGGAGAGTAACGAATGGACAGATATGGAAACATCTGCCAGGACGTTATCCGGAATTGGAGGGAGCCGAGGCGTGGAAGAGGGTGGTAACTAAAACGGAGAGAAAGGAAATTTTACAGAGGTGTCATGATGATCCCAGGGCGGGACACATGGGGATTAGTCGCACGTTGGGTAGGGTAGCAGCTCGATATTACTGGCCAAATATGTCGACGGATGTGGCGATCTATGTTCGTAGATGCAAAACCTGTCAAGCTAATAAGGTGGAGAGGAAAGCTCCAGCGGGGCTCATGTCCTCTCGACAAGGGGAGCCACAGCAGCCTTGGGAGATGGTTTGCGTGGATTTGGTGGGGCCATTCCCACGTTCTAGTCACGGGCATACATTTATTCTGACCGTCCTAGATTATGTCTCCAAATTTACCTTGTTGTTTCCTTTACGGCAGGCGACGGCTTCGGCGGTAACTAAAGTCTTGAAGGATCAAGTATTCTTACTATTTGGGGCACCTAAGTGGTTAGTATGTGACAATGGTGTTCAGTTCCGGGGAAAGCAACTGCAACAAATGGTCACCAACTATGGGACTCAAATCAAGTATACCGCGCTTTATCACCCACAAGCCAATCCAGCCGAACGAAGGAATCAAGACATAAAGCGGATGCTACGATCTTACGTTGCGGAGAACCATCGGGCATGGGATCAGAATCTGGCAAAGATCGCATGCGCACTCCGGACTTACAAACATGAAGTGACGCAAATCACTCCATATTTCTGTAACTTCGGCAGGGAGATGGTGACGTACCATGACGGCCAAGAACGGCCAGGAGAGGGGCAGGCGGCAGTAGAGCCCGAGGCTAGGGCCGAAGAGCTCGCCAGAGTACGCACGGATGTGTTAGAGCGCATGAAACACGCAACTACGCAGAGTGCTCATAGATACAATTTGCGTAGGCGTGAAGTAACGTTCGCGGAAGGAAAGGCAGTGTGGCGGAAAAACTATACCCTCTCGGACGCAACCAAATTCTATTCGGCAAAGTTAGCGCCTGAATATGTGGGGCCCTTTTGGGTCAAGAAACGGGTATCAAGGGGAATCTACCTACTGGTAGATGGAAAAGGCCAGAATGCCGGATCATGGCACGTCAAGGATTTAAAAGAATATATCAATTAAGAGGTCTTGAGGAAGAATCAGTTAGGATTCGGGATGAGACGAAGTACCTAATCCTTAAAACCTAAACTTACAATCTAATTCTTAGGATCTAGATTTTAATTCTAAGTATGAATATTTACACTTAAACAACTACGCCTGGAAATCTTAACTTAAGTTATTAGATATAAGAAATTACACCTAATTTTCTAAGTCTTAAACTCTAAATCGCCGCTGTCTCGTTTCTCTTCTCGCTGCTTGTTGCCGATATCGCTCGAAAATTCCTTTTCTGTTCGGGGAACGCTGGCAGTCCGGGATCACTAACGTCCCGCTGCCTACCTATCACGGGATATAGGCACCCGATGTTGACGTTACGTCGAGGAAACTAAAAGAAACCGTGAAAGTGCGATTTAGTAGGCGAATTTATGAAATAGCAATAGGTTGGAGAGACTCAATCAGATGGAATTAAGGATAGCTAGATGGGAATCAGCGGGATTAGAGAGCTATAAGTAAAAGGAAAAGACAATTAGCCATAACCACATAGATTTAGGTAGAATTTAGAAAAGTTATAGTGTCCCAGGTAGCATTAGATAGAAGCACGGAGTGTTAGGTGAAGCGGGGTAGAAACATAGTGCATTAGTAAGAATGAATTAAAAGTTAGATTAGGTCAATATTAGTTATTAGCGAACAGTATCCATGAAATTATGAACCAAAATAAAAATTTGTTGAAAGAACAATTAAAATATAGAATAATTAAAATCTCAGATAGAAGGCATTTCAATAGTCAAATTTGAATTTCGAATAAACTCAATTTAACAAAGTAAAGCGAGCCAGATATAGCATATGAAAATAGAAAAGAATTAGCAACGTCAAATGGAAATAGATAAGAGAGAACGAGATCCATCATATGAAAATAGAATAGAATATTGGATTAGTAGGAGTTAGAAGTTAAAGTGAGGGTGGTCGTAGAAACATGCATAGAATTTTGGATTAGACATTCAACCAACAGAATTTTATTTGGATTAGTAGTTAGAAGTTAGAGTTAATGTTGTTTTAAAACAGGCATGTTCCAAGTAGAATAGGACTACAGATTAGACACTACACTGATGGAATTTTAGTTGAATCCGGAGTTAGAAGCTAGAACTAGTGTCGCTTTATAAGCAGGCATACTCAAAGTCGAATAGGAACTGGGGACAGAACTTATGATTAAAATTAGAAAATCTATATAAACGCGCGTAAACAATTACACAGTGCGACAATGAGGCGTTGGGCAATGAATCCAGCGCTGCGTCAGGCGAACCATCAAAACCGACTGTGAGGTCCGACGTATGGCATTTTCGATGCAAGACTAGAAACTATATTTACCGGGACAGTCGCGACAACGATATCGTTAAAGGATTTCCGGGGAAATCCTTTTCGGGTAAGGGGGGAGTTGTTACGTTGTAACAAGGGGCGCGTTCACTTTGAAAAAAAAAAAAAAAAATACAGCCTTCCCCGGGGAAGGCTGAACAATCGCGGGATAACCACCACTCCACTAAGTAGGAGTTTGTTACCACCACTCCGTAAAAAGCTTTAATAGGGCCGTGGTAGCACCCGAATTGTGTGATATACTTGTCGGATGCTAACCACCTAGCTGTTAAGTTACTTTTAACAATACTTACGTTACGCACCGGATCGGGTATGAACCTACTCGGCCCCATTCCAAGGAATCAAGGGGGCCATCAAATGACGTCATCCTGTTGTAACATCACGACTTCTCGACGACCGTCGAGGAACGGGCAACTCGAGATATTGCCCCAAGGCGAGTGCTCGGTTCGGGGCCGCGCACGTCGCTGCGACGAGTACCGGACGACCTGGAAGGAAAAGATGAAACGATCACAAAGTATCGTGTCCGGGATACACAAGGAACAACCAAAAGAAAAAAACAAAAGAAAGAATACTTATCTGATCCGACCACAGACTCTGCCACCAGCGATCGCCAATCTCAGTGAGGCCGGATGGCTCAGCAGGCGTCGGAGCTGCCGTATAACCTCAGATGCCATCACCACAGCTACTTCAGGCAGGCGCGCAGCATCCACCGGCTCCACGAACATGCTCCCGAAAACCATTTAAACTTATATTTCGCGAACTATACGGCTACCACAAATTCACTTCTCACGAAACCGATATACCAATTGACAGACGAGAACATAAACAAACATCGGAAACCGACACAACTCAAAAGTCAATGAAATCCAGGGGTGGTTTAACGACGACCACGGTAAATTATTGAATTGGTGGAAATCC
The DNA here is from genome assembly GCA_947369275.1 of Nemotelus nigrinus. Taxonomy (NCBI): domain Eukaryota; kingdom Metazoa; phylum Arthropoda; class Insecta; order Diptera; family Stratiomyidae; genus Nemotelus; species Nemotelus nigrinus. Next base: position 81,332,422 of record OX376374.1, read on the forward strand.
TCGACCGGCACGTGGAGAAAGTACATTCACCCGGTCGTACGGGAAAGAAGAAAGTACGGGACTCGAGTGAGACTGGAGAAAGCAGCGGCACCTGATGAAGGAAAGAAAATTTTCCATTCTGTGTGCGACAGTGGAAACGAGCAGATCGCTAATTTATTGGAAAAAACTAACAGGTACAGAAAATCTAAATTCTGTGTGCGACAGTGGAAACGAGCAGATCGCTAATTTATTGGAAAAAACTAACAGGTACGGAAAATCTAAATTCTGTGTGCGACAGTGGAAACGAGCAGATCGCTAATTTATTGGAAAAAAACTAACAGGTACGGAAAATCTAGATTCTGTGTGCGACAGTGGAAACGAGCAGATCGCTAATTTATTGGAAAAAACTAACAGGTACGGAAAATCTAGATTCTGTGTGCGACAGTGGAAACGAGCAGATCGCTAATTTATTGGAAAAAACTAACAGGTACGGAAAATCTAAATTCTGTGTGCGACAGTGGAAACGAGCAGATCGCTAATTTATTGGAAAAAACTAACAGATACGGTACGGAAAATCTAAATTCTGTGTGCGACAGTGGAAACGAGCAGATCGCTAATTTATTGGAAAAAACTAACAGATACGGTACGGAAAATCTAAATTCTGTGTGCGACAGTGGAAACGAGCAGATCGATGATTTATGGGAAAAAACTAACAGATACGGTTAATCGAAATTCTGTGTGCGACAGTGGAAACGAGCAGATCGATAATTTATTAGAAAAAACTAACAGGTACGGAAAATCTAAATTCTGTGTGCGACAGTGGAAACGAGCAGATCGATAATTTATTGGTTTTTTTTTGTTTGAGAATATTTGGAAGATTACATTTAGATCTAAGTAATTTGGTATAGAGATAAGAGAAAATTTTCAAAACTTTTCACACGACCGGTATTTTTCGAATCATATTCTTGTGTAAGAAAGGATTGTTATAGTGGAGTGGTGGTCCTCGTTATTTGAAATAAGCTAACGTAGCGTAGGCGTTAGATTTGGAATTTGTTTCGGTATTAGTAATATCGCGAAGTCGCGTTGAGAAAATAAAGAATTTGTTATCGTTTTACGAGATCGTATTTTTCAAAATTCTGTTCAAAAAGAGGTATCAAACGTTTCGCCGGTTTTGATGGTTCGGCGACAGTGAAGTAGAGGGGTTGTGCTACACGCAATAGCGATCCCCATTCCCAGAATTTCTGACCTCGGTGAGCCGTAATCTCACTCGGCGGCTCGTGGTCCATTCTTGGGGTGAGTGAGTGGCGCCCACGCCCAGTCTCCTGAGCGAACCCGGGACCCACACGGACCAAGCCGAAGGTCAATACCCCCTCAATTAGGCGGGGTGGGTAATAATGTTTGCCCTCTTTATTGTCCCCAAGACGATATCAATGTTTTGTAAGTGCTCTTCTTTATCCCTGCCGTAACATAGGCATCCTACATGATAAGTTTGATTCAATGCAAGGCAAAATCAAAACACTTGAAAATGAAACTGGCACTTTAAACGATTCGATCATTGACTTAAACCCATTTATCTGCAAGCTTAATGAACCACTTTCGCAAACTAAATCAGTCAATATTTTCTAGTCGTTAGAAATGAAGGTTGAAAAATTATACTTAGATTTTAGCAGCTGCTTAACACCACCTACAAATACATCTCGACGAAGTTTTAGCTGCCAAACTGATTTCTAGGAAGAAAAATATAATAATCAACCACTTTTTGCTACTTCGGTTACTAAAACCTTAACCAGCATTGGTTGTCAGACTGATGCCTTAGATCATAGCAGTCAATCCACTGACACACCCACGCCAACATCTAATGATATGCATACCCCTTCCGAAGTAACAAAAAACCTTCAAATAATGTTAGAGCAAGAAAACGCAAACAATCGAAGCAGGTTCACACTACATCTACAGAACTCTCGAGTTTAGTTCCTAATATCTTAACGATTGGAGAAACAAATAACGCAACGATAAACGATCTTACGGAAAACAATGTGTATGGATACGATACTTCGAAGTCCTCCAGGGTCTTTGATGTCGATTAGAATTGTGCATCAGCACCTGAAAATGTAGACGGAACACCTAATATTGTGAGCGTCACCAGTCATGGCCGCACTTTGCTTGGACATAATGACCGTAATTTTTCTCACTCACTTAAAGCTGCAGTTCATCCAAAAATGCTATTTTTACCTCGCCTAGCTGAAGACACGACAAACGATGATGTCTTAGCAAATATAAACAATATTCTCCAATACAACAAAATGTTTGCTCCGACCAATTCTATATCTTGTAGAAAAATTGGGAAACATCATTGTGTGTCATTATGCCTGAGTGGTGCTTCAACGTTATATCATGTAGTAGCTAGTGGCCTTCATCGTGCATCATCAGGAAATTTGTTCCTAAGCATCAACATCAAGAGATGATTACATCAAGCCATAATTCAAAAAACGGGCAAAAGAAGTCTCGGCGTACTACGCCAACGTAGGTGGCATGCGCTCTTAAATTACTAATTTATACGTCACTTTTTCAGAATCTAATTTCGACATAATTGGCTTTACCGAAGCCTGGCTATGTGAAAACATCAACGATGCTGAACTATTTGACAATAACTTTGCAGTTTTTCGTCGTGATAACCATCTTAATTTTCCGAATACTCCTGTCAGCGGTGGCGCTTTACTTGATGTACGTAGAGAGCTGTTAGTATCTCGACTTGATATACCTGATACTCTTGACCTGGAATACATATGTATCACACTAAACCTTCACCAAACAAGAATTTTTGTGGCAATATTGTACATCCCGCCGTCCGAACCAAACTCCACATATGGCTTGGCAAATAGCCTAACCGAATATATATGCCACATAATGGAACCGCCTGACAATCTCATGCTTATGGGCGATTTCAATTTACCGCATCTGCCGCAACACTATCTCTCTTCGCCCAATAACCGACGAGAAAGCTACTTCATTGACGCCATTTTTTCAACTGGACTAAAGCAGATCAACTGCATCCACAACACAAACGGACGACCCTAGCAATCATATCAGTTTTTAAATAAATTTCGATATATTAACGGATTCTTACTTTGTAAATCTGTTTAACTTTAACTTCAAGAAAGTTGACTTTGATACGCTGAGCTAAGTTATGCCCGAATACGACTGGTCTTTGGTTGTGAATGAATCTAACGTAATTGATGCAACCATTAAATTTCATTCTATCTTATTCGGTTGCTTTGCTCGCTGTTCATCTTTGAAACGCTTTCCATGGATCAAAACAGATTTAATCAATCTCAAAAATTTGAAAAATCAAGGCGTGGAAAGTGTACAGCTCGTCGCGTCTAGAGAATGATTATAAAGTTTATGAGGAATTACGAAATAGATTCGTATGTGAAACCTCATCTGCCTATTCCAACTATATGGATTAGCTAAGGTAGTCTTTTCTAAGCCAGCCCAAGCGTTTTTGGAAATTCGCAAACTCAAAAAGGTATCATGACGGATACTCTAACTCTTTTATATCTGACGGCAAGGTCATAAATAACTCGCAAGCAATTAGTAACTTATTTGTAGATAACCTCCAATCCGCGTATGGATTACCCAACTCCGAGTTCAATAAATCTAATTTCAATTACCTAATTGACTCCCTTAAAACAACGTTGGGAATTTCATCGACATTGCCACTATCTTCAGACATATATCTCATCTTGAGAATAATTTTCACCCCTGTCTTGATGGATTACTGACCCTTGTGCTTAAACGTTGTGCCAACTTCCTCTCACCACCATAAGCTCATCTTTTTAATCTTTGAGTTTCTTCCGGTATTTTTCAAAATTTATGGAAAAATTCTTCGCTTACTCCGATCCACAAAAAAGGCAGCAAAGAAGTCGTGCACAGCTATAGGCCAATCGCCAAATTACCATGCGTCGCCAAGCCATACTTACCGAGGTGTTATCCTTTCACTCTTAGTCTTTAATCTCACCTTGCCAGCATGGTTTTACTAAAGGGAAATCTACCGCCACCAACTTTTGAGAACTTGCGAACCTAGTCATCTCTGCGATTGAAGAAGGTAAATAAGTTGACCACATATGCACCGACCTTACGAAAGCTTTCGATAAGCTGGATTATGACCTTCTTATAAGTAAATTGCATCTTCTTGAGCTCTCTAATACGTTTATAGACTGGGTTGAATCTTATCTTTCTAACCACACGCAGAACGTCAGCTACATTTTAGACGAAACTCTTTTAACTCGCTCCAATAAAGTTCGTGACTTAGAAGTGCTATTAAACTTCGCTTTCACTTTTAATGACCACATTGACTCAATAATAATAAAAGCCAAATGTCACTTGGCTTCTTAAATCGATGATCTTAAAAATTCAATGACATTTTCCTGACTAAAATCCTGTTCTGCTCTCTGGTCCGCCCTATCCTAGAATATGGGTGCTTGATGTGGTCTCCATATTATAAGGAGCACATAAATGCATTGAGTTTGTCCAAAAAAGATTTTTAATTTTTTTTCTTAGTTCTTTCCGCAGGTTTGATCCTATTCACTTACCTCCTTATGAAAACCGCTCGCAATTATTGACCATAGACACTCTTAAAACTCAACGTCAAAATTGAGCTGAACTTTGTAAAATAAAATTTTCAATGTATATAAAAAATTATTCAATTTTAATCATCCTGCAAAAACAATTCCAATTAGATTCGGCTTTGGAGGCTTATTCCGCAAAACGATCGAGTTTCCCGTACCAATATTCTCTGCTTTAATAAGCTTTAGAGACGATACACATTGATCACAATTCAATAGATCATGATCACAATTCAATAGCCTTTACAAGTAAATTATATCGATGGATATAAAAAGTTTAAAATTTTAAAAATTTTAAAATTTGCCACAACTAGCGTAAATGAAAATTAATCATATCCAACTGCAAGTGGTCACATCAGTCAAGTATGCACTGTGTGCTGGTGTCTGATGAGAATCAGTGCATACTTTCAAACCACTTTGTCAAATAAAATTTTCAATGTAAATAACAATTTTTTCAATTTTAATCATCCCGCAAAAACAATTCCATTTTGAACTAGTGGTGTAGGTAAGCTTTCCATATGGTTTCGGAAAAAAGGTGGTGTGTGATGGTCAGCATTTACATTAATTTTGTTGACGGAGTGCGACGCTTGTTGTATAATGGGGATTTTTATGGAATTACAGAAAATAATGAAGTTACCGCCTGTATGAATAACAGCATCAAGTGCCATTAGGCTGTCGTTACCTATGATGCCGTAGAACGATTTCAAATGAGGAAGTATAAAGAATTTTTGACTCTTGATAGTTGATCCGAAAATGTTGGCATTTGCATGATGAGTAACTTTTACATCTCCGCCAATAGATTTAGAAAGAAAGGGTTGTTTGTTCGGAACATGATTTTTAACGCTACATGGTTGAATGTAATTTTTATTAGATCCTGTATCTATGAGGAATCTCAAAATATTGCCGTTATTCGGTCTGTATTCGAAATACGGGATTGAAGAGCTCTTTAATCTAAACAATGAACAACCTGCATTTCATCATCCGGAGATTGATCTGGCGGGTTATCCTCGTATTCCTCAGAGGTGTAATTTTCAGATTTTGTATGTATTTCGGGGTTTTCTATATGAAGTATGCGTTGGTATTTATTAGCTTGAGGTGCTTTCAGAGCTGGTTGCCTTTTAAAAACAGAATTTTGGAAACGTGTAATTGGTCTATTTTGGTAGTTCGCAGCCATTGACTGCATAGATTGGCCCGCTTCCATTGGCTCTGGTCTTGGTTTCGGCTTGAGAAAATCATCGTTTCGGTTGGGATTCTGTTGGATTTGGTTGAAAATAGGTATGTTGGGGTGTTGATAAAACTATGGTTGAGGCTGTGGAGTACTATGAAGCTCTGGGTAGAATGTATTCCTAGGAGCTGGAGTAGCTTGTATTGGATGGGTCTTGGTCTTGGTAAGGTAGGTGGTTTTGGTGGCCTTGGTGGAGCGGGTGCTTGAACAGAATTTGGAAGTCGCCTTGCATTGTGACTATTGCTGTAAGCGTATTGGCTACGAAAATTTATGTTATCCCACTTGAAGCAAAGGTGCAGCGCTTGGAGTAGATCTGCAGGCTCTCTCATTCTCAAAATTTTAGGTAAGTTATCATTTAACTCTCGGATAAATGTATCGAGAGGCTTATCATGGTATGATTGCACTAGCATATCTACTGCCTCTCTACTCATCTCCACGCATTAGATTTTATTGAGGACTAAGGATAAATTATTGTATTCCGCTTGATAAAACTCTTGAATGGTTTGTTTGTCTTGTGTGAGACAAGTTAGTTGGTATTCCAACGTACCCAAGTCTCTAATGTCTGCAAAGTGCAATATAGGGCACCGTAATATGCACCTTCAATTTAACGGAGTATTGTAAGACTCTAGCACTAGGTGAACCTGGTCAACATTTGTATTGCGTATTACGCAGAGAATGCCGAAATAGCGGGGTGTGCCTTTGCAGAGTGCGTAAAGTTGAAGATTCTCTCCACATTCTTCTTCCAGAAGCTTCACTCCCCTGGCTCTCCTTGCCTCTCTATTGGTTGGTCAATGTTGAATCCACTATCTGCATTGAAATAGAAATAGAAGATGCAGCGTAAGTTTGTAGGACGCCCATCGTTTGCTAATACTTTCGGTGTCGCTGATAATACTTCCATCTTTGTCCTTACAGAGGTTAGTCCTGGGTTTTTAGCCATTTTTGATAGTGTTTGCTAGTCTGTACGCTTGTCTGGTGTTCTTACTAATTAGGTTTACATTAATGTTCAGCAACTGCTTGTCAAAGTATTTCCGTCTCTCACGCCTAATTATTCTATTGGATATTTGCAAAGCATTAGTGAAACTCTTTCCTCAAGCGCGGTCGTATATTTCTGAGCCGTATAATCGTGCAGCCAATTCTCAACCGCAAAGATTTTGGGAGGGTTGAATCTCAATTGGTGCACTGAGGAAATTCTGCACCGGTATATTGTTTTCACCAGGTAATGATCGGAGTCACAGTCAGCTCCGCAGTACGACCGAACATCCATCACACTTGACGCCCATCTCTCGCTAATAAGGACGTGGTCAATTTGGTTGATGGTATGTGCGTCTGGAGAATTCCAGGTCTGCTTGTGAATGCGATGGTGTGGAAAGCAAGTTGAGATTGCAACAAGGTTCCTGCTGCAAGCGAAGTCAATTAGACGATGGCCGTTATCATTGCATTCTTCGTGGAGGCTGTGTCCTCCAGTGGTCCCCTGATGCCAATTTTCATTCCCGACTTTTGCATTGAAATCTCTCAGTAGCATTTTTACATAATTTGATGGGAATGAGTCGAAGAGAGTTTCAAAGCAGGCATAGAACTCATCTTTTACAGAGTCATCTTGTACTTCCGTTTGAAGTCGGTAACGCGTGATTTAAACTGCTTATTCACTATGAATGCTACTCCAAACTCCTTGCGGCCCGATGGTTTGCCACTTGTAAAAATTGTGTGCGATTTCTTGTCGTTGATCTCGCAGCCTAACCAATTTGTTTCCTGGACTGCAATAATGCTCAGTTTGTACTTTTCGACCTGATGAAGGAGGGTCTCTTCGGCCCCCGGTTTATTCAGGGAGCGTACATTCCAGGTTCCGAGAGAATAATCCGTTGGGCGTTTGCGTGGTCGTCGTTGTTGATCCGTTCAGTCCGAGGCTTTTGTTCCAGGTTTCTTGACAGAGCAAGTTTTTACAAGGATAAGTGGTCGGCACATCGCTCAACCATTTTCATGGGGAACCTCGGTGGTAGTTGCTTCAGGAGACTTGCCTCGTGCCAAAGTTCACACAACTATGTTGCAGGTCTGACAACGTGGCTAATCCTCCCTAATGATCTGAGACGCTAAGGTATAATTCAGCCATCAGGCTGCAACTATGCAAATTTTACTGAGGACAGAAGTACCTTATTGCCTCAAACCCTCCTCCTTTCTCCGGGTTTGGGACCGGCATATCACAAGTTAGACTTGCTATCGGCGGAGTTAGCGTTAAATTTACTCAACATTGAAATTTGCACTAAAGCTTCATACATCAAGCTCATAAACGAGAATTAGTTTTCGTGATATGATGCTGAAAAATGTTTGAGCCTAGTGCATAGTCCCTGATCGTTTTCAAATAGTGGTGTGTACAGACTCTACGATGCTATTAAGCGTAGAAAGTCCGTGTAATGCACCCAAACGCACAATTTTTACTAATGTTCGAAGAACATTAGTATTAAAATCGATTCGGCGATTCGATATATATATATATATATATATATATATATATATATATATATATATATATATATATATATATATATATATATATATATATATATATATATATATATATATATATATATATATATACATATATATATATATATATATATATATATATATATATATATATATATATATATATATATATATATATATATATATATATATATTACAAATATCACTTATATGGCCGCATATATACTGCATATATACCAATGTATCCTGAAAGTTTCAGCTCAATCGGATGACGCGAGTCATATCCTCAGATAAGAACACCCACGTCGAAGAATCAGATAAGCGAGCAAACTTTATGTCAAATGTTTAGTCTGCGAGATAAGAACTCGCAGAGATGCAAATCGAGTCAGCAGATTTCATATAGATCGTTATCTGATTTTTCGCACGCAAAATCACATATAAGCGATTGTAAGAGTTTACTCGAGTTAGTTCTCCATAAGCCGTTGCTAAATAAATTATAATATTAATACGACGATCTTGTTGTAATTAATTGTCGAAGGGACCGCGGAAGGTCCGTTTAAAACTTCGATATTTTTTTTGGTAACTCTGGAAACCAAGTATTTAATTGGCGCAGTCGGTAGGATACCGAAGTGTCCGTCGCGAAAAGTTTTACTTAAAAACGTAAAGTAAATAACGCGTTATAAAGTAACTCAGTACAGTGATCGGACTCATAGTGATAATCACTTACCGGTATCCTTTTTTTTAAAGAATCTACGAAGTGTGTGAAGTGAAAAATAACAATTCAAAATAAAAAGTGAATAAATAATAAAACAAGGACTAGCATTGTCCCGAAGGCAGAATTTTAGAAGAATTCGCCTCCTTGCTGTAATTTATTACTGACAAGGTCAATAAAAATAAAAACTAATCTACGGGAAGAATCGCCCCCGTAAGATTTAAATAAAATATTGCTGAAGGAGGTAATTAGAAATTAAGGCCTAGTAAACAATTTTTTTATATATTTCAAAAATGCCGATAACATTTACGGAGCTATTGCGAGAGGCAAGGGCGATGCAACCATTTACTGGAGACGATGGATTTCAACTACATAGCTACATACTTGAAGTAGAAGGCTTGATGTCACTAATAACAGACGAAAATGAAGCAAAATACATCTCAGAAATATTACATTCAAAAATTCAAGGGAAGGCCGCAGTCGTTATACGAAGGATTACCAACAAAACATGGGAAAACGTGAAAGGAGCACTAATAAAAGCATTTGGAGTACAGGAGTCATTTCTTAAACTGAAGGAGCAAGCTGATCGTTTCTATTCTAAAAATGTAAAAGATTTATATAATTATTTGATAAGAATTTTGGACAAATTGAATTTAAAATATATATTAGATACAAGTAGACCATTAGAATTTAAACCGGAACTTAATGAAATAAGTATTCTAGAAAAGTTCCTTTGTAAAATCAATAGAACGGATGCAATGTACTTGCGTACAAAAAATGTGTGTACTTTGGATGAAGCGTATCATGAACTGATACAGACAGGTTATATTGATAATTACGAAAATTATAGTAAGAAAAAACATAAGAACAATAAACATTTTAATAACAGATCCACAGAAGAGAGAAAAAATGAGCCTAATAATCCTGAAAATATTAATAATTCCAATCAAAATAATAATGAGAGCGGTAGGTTTTCTAATCATAGGAATAATTATCATAGACGTAGGTTTTATGACAATTCTCATCAATTCCGACAAAACCGACATCAGAACGAAAACAATAATTATAACAGAGACAGACACAGTCATAGATACAACCACAATAACTATAACAATCATCATTACAATAACCAAAATTTTAACAATAGAGATAGAGTCGAACCGATGGAAACAAACGTGATTCAAACTCAGGAAAATTTTCCTGCACCAGCCTCGGAAACACAGATCTTCCCATAATAACAATTCATATCAATAATTATCCTGTGAAAGCATTAGTTGACTCAGGATCTACCATATCAATTTTAAATATAAAGAAATTAGGTAATCATCCCAAAACAATAGCAACAAATCAAGCTTATCGTACTATATCCGGGAATCTAGGGATCGATTACGAAACAATTACAAAAACTCCTCCAGAAATTGGAGTACGCGAATTCACGAGGTGGAAATTAGCAGATTTAACTGGAAGAAAGTTTGACGCAGTAATCGGTACAAACATATTGTCGCGTACAAGTGCAAAAATAGATTTTAAAAATAAAAGTGTAACGTTTGGTGAAAATTCAGTGTCATTTTTAGAAAGTGAGAGTGAAATTAGTGCAAGTGATTTAAATAAAATAAAATATGAAGAAATTCATTCGATGGAGCCTCAGGACAAAATAGACATAAATATGCACAATTTAAACAATGAAGAACAAAGAGAATTGGGTAAATTAATTCGAGATTATAGAGGAATATTCTATCTGGAAGGAGATAGTCTCTCTGCAACGAATCAAATAGAACACGAAATAAAGACAACAACAGAAGATCCAATATATTCGAAGATGTATCGCAATCCACAAATTCACGATAAAGAGATAGAAAGGCAAATAAATGAAATGCTGGAACAAGGTATCATCAGGGAAAGTAATTCACCGTATAACTCACCAGTAGTAATCGTTGCTAAAAAACTAGATAATTCAGGACAAAAGAAATGGAGATTGGCTATAGACTACAGGAAACTAAACGCAGTTACTGTAGATGATAAATTCCCAATACCAAATATAAATGGAATATTAGAAAAGTTAGGACGAGCACAATACTTTACAACGTTGGACCTAGCGAAAGGATTTCATCAAATCCGAATGAAGGAAGCAGATATTAAGAAAACAGCATTTTCAACAGCAACTGGACACTATGAATATACAAGAATGCCATTTGGACTCAAGAACGCACCCGCCACTTTTCAGCGTTTAATTAACCATGTTCTAAAAGATTATATCGATAAAGTGTGTTTAGTTTACTTAGATGATATTTTAATTTTCGGAACATCCTTACAGGAACACATACAAAATATTAAAAAAGTATTTACTAAATTAAAAGAAGCAAATTTAAAACTACAAGTTGACAAGTGTGTTTTTTTCAAAAAAGAAACACAATTCCTAGGTCATACTATCGGATCAGAAGGCATAACACCGAACATGGATAAAATTGAAAAAATACTCAAAGTACAAATTCCCAAAAACTCTAAAGAAATCAAGTCATTCTTGGGCTTAACGGGATATTATAGGAAGTTTATAAAGGACTATGCCAAAGTAGCACAGCCGATGACAAAGTACTTAAAGAAGGATCAGAAAGTAAATCTGAAAGACAACGAATATGTCGGTGCCTTCGAAAAGTTAAAAAATTTGTTAACATCAGCACCAGTCCTCAGACATCCTGACTTTATCCAAAGATTTAAAGTAACTACGGATGCTAGCAATTATGCTATCGGAGCAGTGTTAAGTCAAAAGGAACATCCCATTTGCTACATAAGCAGAACCTTGAACGAACATGAAAATAAATACGCTACAATAGAAAAAGAAATGCTAGCCATAGTTTGGGCAGTGAATTATCTAAGACCATTTCTGTATGGAAGAGAATTCGATTTACAAACTGATCACCAACCAATTAAATGGCTTTATCAGAAATTCAAAGGAAAGGATATTACACCAAGACTACAACGTTGGATATTGAAACTAGGAGAATATAATATCAAATTGGAATACATAAAGGGAAAAGAAAATATACCTGCAGATTTCTTATCGAGACTACGTGAATCAGGAGAAATTAATATGATAGACGATGTTCCAAATAAGGAAAATAAAATTAACATAACATCAGTAAAAACTTTACCTTACCGAGTTCAAGGAGATCGAGCATCAAGTAGATCATCAAATGCAGATTACAATTTACAATTTTTTCCAGATATTAGACGGGTCAGAAAAGAACCATCATCACAGAAGTACAACAATAGCCCAAGCGGAGATACAGTACATTCCCAAAGTGAAAATTTTAATGATCACATATCCATAAAAGACGATTATGTTAATAAATATAAACAACAGATATTATTTGTCGAAATAGAAAAACCAGAACATAAACTTAAATCAAATAATAGAAGAAGAACTATTTTACCCTGGGAATACACTACTAACGAAAACCTAACCATCGACTTTTTAAAAAAGAGATTACGTGGAGGACAAGTAGCAATTTACAGTGAACTAAATGATTCTCAATTTAATGTTTTGCAACAAATACTAATTAACGGTTTTAACAGAAGCAAAATCAAATTCATAAAAGTTTCGAACATTCTGAAAGAAGTAGAAAATGAAGATGAGCTTATGGCTCGTATAAAAGATTATCACGAAAGAGAAACAGGTCATGCAGGAGTAACAGAAAATTACGAAGGATTGAAAAGGCAGATTTATTTTCCAAATTTAAAATTATACATAAATCGATTTATTAACGTTTGTAATACATGTAATGAAATGAAAGTTGATAGAAACCCTATTAAACCTTTACTTAATTTATCAGAAACACCAAAAGACTTTGGAGAAATAGTGCATATGGATTTATTCTTCATAGATGGCTTGACTATCATGACAAGCATAGATAAGTTTTCAAAGTTTGCGGTAGGGATAGTGATTCAATCGAAAAACATGGCAGACATGAGAGAAGGACTATTATCAATTTTAGCGACAATGGGCAGACCTAAACAAATCATTGGAGATGGCGATTTTGACTCAGTATTTCTAAAAGAGGTGTACCAAATTAAGGATATCAAACTTCATATAACGAAGCCGCATTCACATACTGGAAATGCAGACATCGAAAGGTTCCATGAGACAATTCAGGAAAAAATGAGAGCAGGATGTAAAAGCATACTGAACCAAACGACGAAGGAGAAATTCTTTGAAGCCCTTGAATTTTATAATAGACAAATACATTCTACAACAAATGAAAGGCCAATAGATGTACATTCAGGAAGAATAGATAAAGACACAGTTTTTGAAAGAATCAACAAAGCCAAGCAAGCTATGTTAACGCGTGAAAATAAAACGAGAGAAGAATATACAGAAACAAGAAACGAAATTTTAGTTAAGAACCCGAAAGCGGGAAGAAATAAATTAGAACCTAAATTTAAAATACAAACATATAATGATAGAATAGCAAAAGTTAATATAAAAAGACCCAAAAAGAACATTATAATTACAGGTCGAGAACTACCCAACAACCAACAGGAAGTGCAAGATGTTGACAACATTGAAAATAATGATGACAATTTATCAAATATTTCTATTACACCTAACGTCGGCGACGTTAGTGATCGACAGGATCAATTCTGATACAGGTTATATTGAAATTAAAACAGACCAAATAGAACTAGTGACCGGAAGACATATGATTTTACACAAAGTGAACTTAGAACATATTCAAACAGCAATTGACGAAATCAGACAAACAAACATGCTAGGTATTCATGACCACAGACAATGGACATTAGATCAAGAATTAGATGACATGGAACATCAATTACATACATTACTACCAAAAGAATATAGACCAAAATTAAAACTAGGTCAATCCTACAAAACTAAATTATCCCAGAACATACTTGACACAATCGTTCAAAACAAACTTACTATAACAACCGCAAGAACTTTATTTACCACAGACAAACTATTTGACACTTGTAATTATTCATCTTTAGCAAATAAATCAGGATACAAGGAAATTTGTGAGAATAGAAAGAAAAATCTGAACTTGAAATTTAGAAAACGAAGAGGATTAATTGACCCCGTAGGTAACATTTATAACTGGTTATTTGGAATCATGGACACAACCGATAGACAAGACATTGAAGAACATTTTAAAGCAGTGGATCAAAATAATCATGAATTAATAAATAGAATGAATAAGCAGATTACTATAAATAATAGATTAGAAGAACAAATTAAGAGAGTTATATCAACCATTCAAATAGATAGAAAAATCATCGAACAATCCTTGAATCAGACAGCAGAAAGATGGAAACTAGAAATATCTTATTTAGCAACTATAGTTAACATTCAAATATTACAAAATGAATTAGAAATTCTACAGGACAATTTAATGTCAGCTAGATTAGGATTAATGAGTAGGAATATGTTAACAACAACAGAAATTATAGAACATGACATAGATATAGCTAAACTGAAACATTTAGAAATAGCAGTAGCCATCAACAATAAGAATCCCTTGGAACTACTTTTTGTCATTAAAATACCACATCAGATTATCAGTACATATAAATACATTGTCATACCCGTTCCGAATCAAAATAATTACGAAATCAAATTCGAACAAGAATACATTGTAAAAATCAATAACATTATGTACAAATACAATAACGAAAACAATTTCAAAGATTTGAAACAAAGCCGATTATGTTTTTATACAAACGAAACATGTACAACAATTAAAAGAGAAAAAGCTTCAATTGAAGAAATAGAACTGGGTACTGTCCTTGTAATCAATTCAAAAATTATATGGCATAGCACATGCGATGAAAGAAATCAAGATTTAATTGGAAACTATCTTTTTACATTCAACAATTGTTCCTTAAACTTAAACAACATAACATTTTCAAATAGATTACCAGAATATAAAGCTCGTATAATAATACCAAAAGTTCAATTAAACTTTTCCGATTTTGTAAAACAACATACCTGGAACGAAATAAATGATTTTCATCTAGAAAACTTAAAAGAAATTCAAGAAATTAAATATACAAAACAGACCCATTTTGCAATAAACATTTCAATAACATTAATTATTGTAATCGTCCTCATTGTCCTATTTGCATATTTGTATTTAAAAAGAAAAACAATGAAAATTAAAATCAATAATATTAGAGGTAAATTCGAGGACGAATTTAAACATAAGGAGGGAAGAGTCATATCCTCAGATAAGAACACCCACGTCGAAGAATCAGATAAGCGAGCAAACTTTATGTCAAATGTTTAGTCTGCGAGATAAGAACTCGCAGAGATGCAAATCGAGTCAGCAGATTTCATATAGATCGTTATCTGATTTTTCGCACGCAAAATCACATATAAGCGATTGTAAGAGTTTACTCGAGTTAGTTCTCCATAAGCCGTTGCTAAATAAATTATAATATTAATACGACGATCTTGTTGTAATTAATTGTCGAAGGGACCGCGGAAGGTCCGTTTAAAACTTCGATATTTTTTTTGGTAACTCTGGAAACCAAGTATTTAATTCGCGTTCCCGAGATTATTTCACTGAAATTTTTTGATGATATATATATATATATATATATATATATATATATATATATATATATATATATATGTATATATATATATATATATATATATATATATATATATATATATATATATATATATATATATATATATATATATATATATATATATATATATATATATATATATCATCAAAAAATTTCAGTGAAATAATCTCGGGAACGCGTCATCCGATTGAGCTGAAACTTTCAGGATACATTGGTATATATGCAGTATATATGCGGCCATATAAGTGATATTTGTAATATACCAATTATTTCGTACACAAATAATTTTCGCAAAAATATAGTTGACGAAATAAATTTCGAACGTGTTTTACATGCGAATCGGATAATGTTTTAGAATCGTTTAACCCCATGTGGGCGCTGGGTGCCTAAAAAGAGAACAGGGGAATTTGAAATTTTTTAAATTGCGATAACTTTTGCCAGAGCTATTCAATCATTACGAAATTTTCAGGACATATTGGTATTATTTAGTTGCAGATTTGTGTAGCTTTCAATGAGCGTGCTAGCAACCCTGTAGCTAGCGCAGGCACTGAAAGTGAAAACCTCCAAATCATCGTTTCTCCTGAAAAAATGAAGCTTCTTCAAAAAAAAGCCACTCATATGTAAATCTTGTGCTTTGTTTACATAGATAAGAAAAAAAATTTGATATGGTATAACGGGCACGTCCGGTAACCCTTGCCCAATTTACCTATATTTTTAGCATCAAAAACTTCTGTTCACGGAAACTCACGATCCAATAAACAGAATTAATGTATTGGTCTTAGAGAGAACCAGGTCTGATGGAAGTGATTTTGAAATACAGGCCATTCTGTGCCAGTGGTGCCATCTTGAAAAATCACTAAAAAAGATAACTGCTTTTAGGCCTATAAATTCTGATTGAATCGTTCGATTTTAACGAAATTCACACAATAGTTGGACCTTACTTTAAGCCACGTTCGATAAAAATTTGGTTGGAAAATTCAGTTCGAGCTGCCAGCTATGATAATTTTTGGTGTCTTAAATTTGAAAAAAAAAATTGGAAGTGGAAACATTCAAATCATCGAATATTCAAAAAAAAAGTCCGTTCCTTACAATAAAACCAATCTGTATACAAATCTTATGTTTTATCTATGCGTTCAAAGTAAAACTTTGAAAATTTAATGTTGGACAAGAACGGTAACCCTCTCCCAGTTAACCTATATTTATAGCATCAAAAACTTCTGTTCACGGGAACTCACGAACCAATAATCAGATACATCTGAAATTTACAGCATGCATTGGACTTAAGTAGGACCAGATCAGATAGAAGCGATTTTGAATTGTGGCCAAGTCTGAGCCAGTGGTGCCATCTTGAAAAATTACAAAAAAAAATAACTGCTTTTTGCTCTATGAAATGTGAATAAGTTACCAGATTTTAATGAAATTAACACAGTAGGTGAACCTTACTTTAATCTTTGTTTGGTGGAAATTTGGCTGAAAAATTTGGATGGTGCTGCCAGCTATGGTAATTTTTGTGTCTTTAGTTTTGAAAATTCGCTCAGGAAAATAAAACTTTTTGCCCTATAGCTTCCAGTGCAGTCATGAAATCAATACGAATTTCATACAATTAATGAAACCTATCATAAACATTATTCAGGCCAAATTTGGTTGAAAAGCCACGATAGGGTTGCCAGCTATTGTTGGTTTTGTGTTTAATTGCAATATCTTTATTAAGCGGTTTTATCGTAGAATTTTCAAATGGTAATGATATTGTAGTGACAATAAACAGCAAATATTAAGTTTTCAATTATTTGAAAAAACTCGCTGCAGGTAACCCTAAATTTCTTTATACTCCTATAACTTCGAAGAAATATAACAACGTGAAGCAGATTTGATATATTCTTGGCTTTGATACTGGCAGAAGGTTGCCAGCACGAGTCGGTTGTGCTACTTTTGTATCAATAAATGCTTACAGTTAGTATTCATACCGGAAACATTTACAAACATAGATTACAAAAATAGATAACCAATGTTTTAGTTCCCAAAGTTCTGCAAATTTTTCGGATCGCATCCCCAAACACCAACTTCAGTTCCAGTGCTGCAGACACTGAGTTTTTTCTTTATTGATGTTATATGAGATGCTGCTTTCAAAATTATGTGAAATAAGCAACTGATAACGAATATAATTAACCCGTGTTTTGCTCTCATAAACGTTGAAATTCATGCCAGTGGTAATATCTGAAACCTTCCACCATATGAGTTATAATGCATTCTTGAGACCAAAGTAAAACGTGGCATTTGAAACAGTTTGGCCGTAATAAGTAGCTCATGTGGTGGAATATGCACTCAAAACCTGCACAATTCTTGTACTGTTCTTCGAACATTAGTATTTCTAGCGGTTCAGGTGCGCTAGAGTTTTTTCTTTTTAAAGTGTAGTTAAAGTTGAGCTTTCTACCTAATAACGTATTCCATAGTAGTTTCATAGTATTAAAGCATTCCATAGTAATCTTGTGGGTCCATGTGTACCTGCAAATATTGGACAATACATGTTGTTCTTTTTAGTGTAAAATATACCATTAGGAAATTAATTAAGTTAAGATTAGTACGTAGCAACCTCATATAGATCAGAATACGTCTTACTTGGTTTTTATTTTACCCATTGTATGCATATACCCATTGGTTGCTGACGAGTTGAATGTGCTGATATTACACATACGATTGTAACACAAGTGGAGCTTGCAAGACGGTCGGGTGGCACAGTCAACACATTTGATTTAGTGATAAGTATGAATGCTCACTCTTGCGTCAGCCACCGAGCGACATGCATCTAGTGATTGAAAATTAAGTTTTAAATTTGATGCTAAATATATTTAAATAAATATATTATAATTAAATAATAACTCATGTATTCAGTTCAGTGACTGTTTATTTTTTGGTACGATATTAAACATGGTCCTTCAAACCTGATAGCCCACTGGATTAAACAAAAGGTACGTTTGAGCTTCTCGAATTCATTAAATGAAAATAGTGAAGTGTAAGAGATTGAAATTTAATCACGCAAATGATTTAAAACACAAATGTCAATCAAAAAACTTAAAGCTTGTCTTCAGCGAATCGTTACTCACTTGCCTGCTTCCATAATGGCATTGATCAACTAAAGAAAGATTGGTCGTAAGAAAAGTCGCTTTAGCACAAAGCAAGAGCTGAAATAAAAGAAAACCGATTCGCTCACGGTATTTCAATCACAATTGCCATACTTGGCAGTAAAGACAATCCAACAATTGGCGGAAATTGAAGGTAATAATTTTCCATTGAGCAGCCAAATAGTACGGAGTCAGTTCTACGTTGACGATCTATTCACCGGATCATCTTCAATTGAGACATGCATTCAAATTAGTGTACGTTAAACATCGATAGGACTATCGATAGTATCGATAGTTCAGAACTATCGAAAACCTCGATGTTTTTTTTTTGCAATCGATAGTTTTTGAACACAGAAAAAAATGCGTAAGGCAACATTTCGATATCATCCCATTTACTGTGATTTCGTGGCTGATTTGGACGGAAAACATGCAATTCCTGACACCAAATACTTCGAAGATGTTAAAACGCGGGTTTAAAATGCCATAAATGCAGTTCAACATATTTCTTTAACTACTGATATGTGGACAAATTCAAACAAAGGGAGAATACTGATTTTTTTCAATGGCAAAAGTAAGTTGCATATTTATTTTATGCCTGTTTGATGAATACTATCGTTGGTGTAGTTGAAAAGACAAATATTCAAACTCGTTATTTCTAGTTTAGGCAAGAAATACTACACTCAGCAAATGGAACATTTGATCAAAAATAAATGCGATCATCACTGATAATGCTGCTCGCATGTTAATGCAAACAAAACTTCTTCAATTTAATCATATTCCATGCTTCGCGCATACTTTAAATTTGACTGTGTCTGATATTTATAACACCTGATTGTCATTTTATCACGATAAAGTGCAAAGATATTGATGCTTCTTTTCAATCGAGTTCAGTTGTTTCAGACATACTGACAATTGCACAACGACAGCTCTACAAACCTGAACTGAAACTAATTCAGCAGTTCCGTTCTCGTTGAAATAACGCATATGCCAAGATCAAATGTTTCTAAGATATCAGGCAAGAATTGACTTTGGAATTACCCAAATGTGTGAAGGCACCTGAAACGTTACTCGTCGAAGATTGGAATATGCTGCCGAACACAATTCTGCTATTAGAACCATTTGCTGTGGCTACGACTCTGGCGCAAATTACATTACTCTTTCTTATATAACTCCGTTATTACGAGGACTGACTCTACAATTATCGAAAGTGGGAATTAACATAAAAAACACTGCTGGAAAGATTATTTATAATGCTTTATGCAAGTCAGTGCGGGAACGATTAATACCGTTTGAGAAAAGGGTCCTTATGATGTTAGCCACCACTCTGGATCCAAGGTTCAAAAAATAAAAGAAGACGATGGAAACATAGCTGCCCAATCTCTTCAAATGGAATATACTTCTTTTCTGATGACACAAAAGCCGGAGTCAACTCAGAGTACTTATGAATTTACGGCAACTGCATCTACAAGCAACTGAACTGGTGAAACTGGGGAAATTTACTAACGAAGGAATAGTGGAAAGCAAAAAAATCCAAGGAGTTATTATTTCTACCTGAAGATCTATTCAAAGACAAAGCTTATAGCTGCCCAAATAATGATGCAATAAAACGTATATATATACCAAAACCTGGAGAAACCTCTCAGTGGAAACGACCAATGTCCCATCGACTACTGGTTAGATTCAAATACTGAGACAAAGAAAATGTTTGCTCTGTAGCATCCATGTATAATTGCGTCTTCTATTCCGAGTGAACGAATTCTTTCGAAAATTGGCGTAATTTACAGTGATCGCAGAAACTTCTTAAAGTCTCAAAGCGTCTCAATGAATTGCTTTCCCTAAATCAAAATGCTCTGCATGTCGGAAATGAATAAAACTTTATATTTCGGTGTTTCTCTATAATAGTAATTTAATTCTTAGTTATTTTTAAAAAAAATAATGAATCCTGGGTGTATCTACTAATTTCGCAAGACATATACACCATCGATAGTCTATCGATAACCTATCGATAGTTTTTAAAAAAACATCGATATTATCGAAACATCCAACTATCGATATTTAACGTACACTAATTCAAATACGAGATGAGCTCATCGAGTTACTAAATTCTGGCGGATCTCAAATCCGCAAATGATCTTCAAATCAACCACAGATTTTGTAAAACTTCCCAGATAGTTTGGTGGACCTCAGTGTGAGGGATTCTTGGCTTGGCTAAATCAGAAAAACTCTCGGAATCATGTTGGATCCGAAGCGAAATATTTTTCGAATTTACTCTTTAGCATTAAAGGTGAGAAAACGAATCACCAAGCGCTTCATTGCGAGTGAAATCGCGAAACTCTTTAATCCATTAGGATGCATTTCCCCAGTAATGATTGTTGGCAAAATTTTCCTACAAGGGCTATGACTGCAATAGTCAGAGAAGGTTCGTACAAGGCACACTGGAAACTGGATCAATCGAAATACCACGATACATAGGTTTTATAGATCAGCCGCAAGAAATTCAAATACATCGATTCTGCGATGCCTCTGCAATGGCATATTTGGTGTGTATATACCATAGATATAAGAAGAATGGATACGAAATGGGCCGAGAGTAGAGATGCTCATTTAAAATATATATCGATATTTTTTCCGATATGATATATCGAAACTCTATATCGATAGTTTGCGATATATCGAAATGTAAATATCGATTTTTCGATAT
The DNA here is from genome assembly GCA_947369275.1 of Nemotelus nigrinus. Classification (NCBI taxonomy): domain Eukaryota; kingdom Metazoa; phylum Arthropoda; class Insecta; order Diptera; family Stratiomyidae; genus Nemotelus; species Nemotelus nigrinus. The sequence goes on from OX376374.1 coordinate 81,353,876, forward strand.
ATCGAAATTGAATCAAAAGCAATATATATATATATATATATATATATATATATATATATATATATATATATATATATATATATATATATATATATATATATATATATATATATATATATATATATATATATATATATATAATATATATATATATATATATATATATATATATATATATATATATATATATATATATATATATATATTAGATATTTTATTTTCTTTATTGCGTTGGGCCTTGGTTGGTTTGGTTAGGTGGTATTACTCACTAAATATAAGGGGTTGGTATTGTTTCTATGTATATTTTTCTCGTTAATATCTGCCACAATAAAATTTAAATGCTCGTTCAGATAAATTATGTCATTATTCCAAAGAATGAGCACAAAAGTTATGAAATTTCTGGAAAATGTTCGAAAAGTACAAATGTTGGCAAAATATGAAGTTTACTACTACCACATTAACTGAGCAATATTCATTCAAATAGAATAAATGAAAAATAGTATTAGTTAAATTTGAAATTTGCTTTGAACTCTGGTTTGAAACAGTGAAAACAAAGGGAAATATTTGTCCACGTCATGTATCATTGCTTTGACTTCTCTTCGCAGCTGTCAAATTTTGCTCATGAAAATATATTTATTTTATGATGGACTGGCTCATCTCAAATTATAAGTTAAAGGGGAATAAAGAAAGTAAATAGTTTTTATGATATAACAAAATATTATAAAGGAAAATTTCAAATTTTTGGGACAAGGATAAGGTCTTGCAATATCTTAACATGTGAAAAATTATATTTATTCTTAAACTCATAATGAATATATTAATTTCTGAGCTTAACGTTTCCTAACCCCCACCCACAATGAAGAGTTGACCATATCGGCTTCGAAACCGTTGTCTGTAGTAAACTAATGCAACAAACCTAAGCCTAAAATAGCGCGATTCATAAGGAAAGGTAAGACTTCATTAACAGTAAATAGTTAAAAAAATTAATTTATTCATATAACCAATTATATTCATTATATGTTAAAAGAAAGAAATAGAATACAAATCAACCATGATATAACCATTTTTTCAAAGTTCCCAATATTTCTTGATTAAACCTTGCACAAACAAAATTTTGTTTAACCGATTTCTCTGTTGAGCTAAGACCTGCGTAGCCTTCGAAAATAATCTTTCAGAAGGCACAGAACTAGCGACCATAGTCAAGTACTTGTATGCAATATTGTATAACTTCGGATATTGTACTTTTTAATCAACCCATACTGTCAAAAGGCTTTCATTTAATCTGCTAACTGGAGCTCTCAAGTAAAGAGATAATTCGTCTGAGTCAATTTCATCAGTTTTATTTGTTTTCCAATTTCGTTGAACTAAATGATGATGATCGCTCCAGAGACTAAAATCGGACTGAGTTTTGTCTGAGCCATCCGAGACTGATCCCGCAGCTACACATAATTCATTTTGCTGATCTTTTTTCATTAGTTCTTTGATTTTAAGTAGGGCATTCGAACAAGCCAGTTGGTCTTCAAAATGATGTTCCTTGAATCGCGGATGCAAAGATAAAATCTATAAATAGAACAAATCGAGAGAACTACTAATTCAGATATTCCCTTTGGTTTCTCCGCTACCTAGGTTCACAATCTGTAACCTAAGTTTTGTCAAGGAGATGGGCAGCGCGGTGGACACGATCCAATTAATTAAACCAATTAATTAGAAAACAATACAAAAGCAAACAGACTAGTTTGAACGGTTTTGCTCGCGTCGCAACACGAAAAACGAAAAATTGTTGACCAACTCGTTTGCAAGCACAATACGATATTCTTGTATCGGATAATATATCGATATTATAATAATCGATATTTGAGGATTCGATTATATCGGGCTGATTCGATATATCGGTAGTCAAATATCGATATTTCTTAAATATCGATATATATCGAGCATCCCTAGCCGAGAGAAATGAAGCAATTTTCGACCTCTGGTCTCAATGTGTTTGTATAAAACAATAAGAAATTTCATGCAGAAAAGTTGATGTATTTGGAAATTTGTTGAAATGTATTAGTTTCCCCGTTATCCCAACCACCCCGTAGATTGAATGGATTGAAATGAATGTTTACATAGAGAGTCTACAGCGCTGAGGGGTGGTGCGTGCGGCATTGAGGGGAAAGCTGTTTTACAGAGAGTAAGATTGCATGTGTAGTAAAATTGCTTCACTCACGTACGGGCTCATGCATTGTGATTGCGTGTCCATTCTTTATATGTCTATGGTATATACAAAGCTCCGTCAATAACGACAATATCAGCTTTTGTTTAGTAACAGTCACAGTCTAAGGTAGCACCGCTAAAAAGAATTTCGTTACCACGCTTAGAACTCTATGGCGCAACGCTTTTAGTGAGACTATTGCATAAGGTAGTTTCCATTTATAAGTTGAACCACACTCTAAAAAGTAAAAAGTGGGTCTATAATTGATACTTTGATAATAGGAAATATATTCATTTTTTCGTTTAAAATAACGAATCACAAATTTTTTTACACATTCGATGTGCATTTTTTGCTTTTACGTCATATCAGCTGAATAATACACAGCTTTGTGTAAATTGAAGCAAAAAGAGTGTAAATTTACTAGCTTGCTATTCGTCTTTGCGCCAAAGCCATAAATTGCATCATTATTTAGGGTAAAATTACACCATTTGGTCGTAAAAAAAAATATTCTTTTTACGCGCTTTTGTAAATTTACATCCTTAATAGTAGGAAACCAGTTTCCTACTATTATAAGGGTAAAATTCAACCAAAATATTTTTGAGTGCACTGTCTAGTACATGCTTGGACAGATTCCACGATTGTTTTGTTTTGGATTTTACAGCCTCTACACAAGTGGAAGACCTACGTGGCCAAACAAACATCTGAAATCCATGAACATAATTATATATCTAAATGGTACCACATACCTTCGAAAGAGAATCCAGCAGACACGGCCATACGTGTTCTCTATACTGCTTAGCTATCAGAAAGATGGTGGAAAGGTGCTTGCTGATTAATCAAGAGTGTGGAACATTGGCCAAGGACTGAATTGAGCGTTGATATTACATTGGAAGCTATGGCACATATTCATCGTGCTACTAGTGCAGTTTCTTCAACTGATTGGCGTCAGCGATTCTAATCCATGATGCGGCTTCTCAAAATCACAGCATGGTACCGCTGGTGGCATACAAAAAAAGGCGTTTGTAGATTTTGGCCTATGAGTGGCTGGAAGCAGAGACACTATGGATACGCATAGTTCAGAAGAAACGTCTGCCGAGGGAAATCTACCTACTGCCCAAAAACTAAATGATATCTACGTCAAATGAAATTGCCCAGCTAACTCAATTCTTAGACAACCAAAAAATTCTAAGAATAAGAAGTCGATTAAAAAAATCAGATCTGCGTAATCAGGCGAAGCATCTGATGATTTTATACAACAACGATCATTTGACTGAGTTGCTCGTATGGAGAGCTCACAATGCGATACTAGACGGAGGGATACAAATAGCATTGACACACCTATGGCAGCGATTTTGGATTCTTCGTGTAAGGCAATGTAACAAAAAGGTGTTGCATAGGTGTCATACTTGCATTCGTTTTAGACACAAAGGGCGCCAGCAGCTAATTTGTGATTTGGCCACGAACAGAGTATGAGCCAATGAACCATTTCAGATAATGATTATGCTGGACCAATTGACGTACAAAAATTTTGTATGGATTAAGATAAAACTCTGTTTTGATGACAGATGAAATTATATTTTCTCTGATAATTGGTGTAGCAGCTTGAATAATTTTTGGCCGTTCTTCTTAAAGACTTTTACTAATTTTCGAAGAAAATTAGTATTAAACTCGTTTCGCCGAAAATTCATATTTCTTTATATATATTAGGTTGCTGCTGATGAAATGGCCAATTTAGCAATGACATAAAGTTGGCTGCAATTTTAGTATATTACGTTGGCACAAGGCGGCGCAAATGATATGACATATTGAACTATAAATACTGTTACCTTGGTTTATGGAGTCATTTCTGTTTTGCACTTCATAGTGATCGTAAAAACAAAGAGAGAAAGTGAACATAGAAGTGAATAAAAAACGGCTACTTTTACTATATGAATTTAAATTAGAGCACAACGTAACGGAAGCAACGAGGAATATCAACAGCGCATTTGGGTCTGATATAGTTAGCGAACGAACTATTCGGCGGTAGTTCGAAAAATTTTGATCGGGAGATATGGACCTTGGAAGTGAGCCACATGGACACCCAGGACCATCGATCGATAACGACGAGTGCTTTCCAAATCATAAGGGATCTTGCTGAAAAATTAGGCGTTCACAATTCAACAGTTTGCCGCCACTTGCAACAACTTGGAAAAGTGAAAAAGCTAGACAAATGGGCTCCGCATGATCTTACCGAGCAAAACATGACGTGTCGAATGGAGATTTCAAATTCTCTTCTCTCCCGCAACAAAAAAGGAACCGTTCTTGCACCGAATTGTGACCTGCGATCAAAAATGGATTTTTTGCGATAATCGTCGCCAATCGGCCCAATGGCTAGACGCCGATGAAGCGCCAAGACACATGCCGAAACCAAGCCTTCATCCAAAGAAAATAATGGTAACTGTTTGGTGGTCTGTAGCTGGAGTTATCCACTATTCGTTCCTGCAACCTGGCGAAACTATTATTGCTGAGAAATACTGTGCTCAACTGGATGAAATGCATCAGAAATTGATAGTCCAACGACCTTCGCTTGTCAACAGGGATGGAGTGATACTGCTTCATGATAACGCACAACCTCATGTATCGAGAACAACGGTCCAAAAATTA
>OX376374.1:81358915-81429743 GCA_947369275.1 Nemotelus nigrinus
CATTTTCTCCTTTATCTTTGGCATTTCAGCACGTTATAATGTAACCAGACGATTTCGTTTCCTGTGGTGGGTCACTGTAGGTCGCGCTTGGTTACGTTGACTCTAACTCAGAAATTATGCTTTAATAAGTAAACGCTTTAGAAAGAACTTACAGGAAAGTATTGGAATGGAAAGAAATCTGAACGCTCGTGTCAGCCCAGTGGGATATTGCATGAAATACCCTATTACTGCTATTCGCAGCATCCATTGTACGTCTCTCCGTTTGGTGTTGTCATGTCATTTTCACAACAGGATTCCCGAAGGCATTCTCTGAATTTAAATCTGGATAATTCATTACGCGCTAGGTAGAGTTCTTGCAGCAATGTTCTCCTAGTGTTCATACATTTCAATAAACGGAAGGAATTTATCACGTGCGTAAATCGTTTTATTCCAAGTCGTTCTACGAAATGATGAGGAAATAATGTTCACACGCGGTCCCTAAAAAAAGAATTTTAAAGATGACATCGTAACACATCATTTTTCACGGTCGACCTGTCACGAGCACTTGCGACTTATGAGCCTTGTTCGCCAAATTCATTTCATATGCAAATTCCTATTTCAGCGTCGCAATTGTTGCGCCACTATAGTGTATCTCTTGCGATAGTGAAAGACAGCCTCCCGGTGCGAGCACTGTCGCTTCATTAGTCAAAGCGCGTAACAACACTTTTTGACAAAAACATATAATAAATGACCTTTTCGCATTGATATCTACATTCTCGAAGGAAGCGTGCGAGAATACGTACGTAAGGAATGGATAGATGGCTGAAAGGCGATTTGAAAGTATTTTAAGGAATACTGAAGAAGAAATATTGAGGAAGTGTGTTTGATACGGGGGAGAGTTACAATGAAATCTACTAAGAAATGTAAGTTTGAGCTACTTGCTGCACAATCATCTTTAAAGTGATATGAGTAGATACATTCCCTCAATATTGTATTCAGATGGAATTTTGAATTTCGTGATCTAAATATGCATTCTTTTTCGGACTAATGTATTTATATACATTTATATTCATTAAACAAATTTCATTTCGCCAACCAAAGCATAATCTATTAATAAAGCAAGAACAACGAAAAATAGGTAATATATTCCCATTAAAATTAACAAAAAAATTGCGCACATCTTGCATATTTTTTACACTTTCGAAAAATACAAAATAAACATACTTTTCTTTCCTTTAATGTTTTATTTGCCTTATTGCTATTATTAATTTGGCCGACATTGCGAATTTAGGGGAATAAAATTCATATTTTCATTAAAATTCAATTAGCTATTTGTGTTTTGTATTCATTGCTATCATTATAATGCTGCACAATATTTCATTTGTTTTGTAGATACTGTTATAATTTATCTTTCCACGAAATTTATCAAGATACAATAAATTTTGCGAGGAATTTTTCTAAATCATCACACCAGATACAAAACACATAGAAGTATACCAATAATGTTTCTCAGCGCACAAGTATTCAAATCTTTGCGAGCGATAACTGCATCAACATTGAAATTTACTGCCCGCGAAAATTTCAATACCTCAGCAAATCAAAAAATTTGCTGGTTGTTTCCATTAAAAGGGGATTCTTTATCATATGAATATTCTATGGTGCTATATAGTTATTGTAAGCTCTGATAAATTTAAGATTATATTAATCTTAGCTTGTATTTGGGTAGGAGTAATTAGCCTCTAATTCTGTATCAGTACTAAAAAAACGTCTGGAGTTCATTTTTTCAAATTTTTGCTTTTTACTGAATTTTCGAAGAAAATTTAGTGTTAAACTCGCTTCGCCGAAAATTCATAATTCAAATTCATATTCTTTATGTATATATATATATATATATATATATATATATATATATATATATATATATATATATATATATATATATATATATATATATATACATATATATATATATATATATATATATATATATATATATATATACATATATATATATATATATATATATATATATATATATATATATATATATTTATATATATATATATATATATATATATATATATATATATATATATATATATATATATATATATATATATATATATATATATATATATATATATATATAGATATATTAGCAAAATGATTAAGGGAGATAATCTCTGGAGTGGCCGGTCCGACTGAGCTTGAATTTTATCTTTAACCTTTTGGTGGCGGCGAGCATTTTAGTGAATTTTCAAGTACTCCTATATTTCCAAGCAGTGTAAATTTTTGTTAAAAAACGTATTGGGAATGAACATTTATTATGTTTGAAGCTTGCCTGTGATAAAGAATTGAAAATTTTGATCCGTGTGGGTGCTGAGTGCCTAAAAGTAGACAAGGATTTTTTATCAAATTTTGATTTGTGTTAACTTCTGCCAAAAACATTGGATTATCGTGAAAATTGCAGAGCGTATTGATATTGACTTAGATCGTCAAGACATTGCGGGTAACTTTGTAGCTACGGCAGGCTTCTCAGAAAAAATCCTTCAAATCAACGACCTTTCAGGAAAATTTTTGCTTTTTGACAGAAACTTCAAATTGTTGATAAATTTTAAACTTTGTGCATCATGTCAAATTAAAATTTTCAAAATTCCGACTTGCACAAGAACGGCAATCCATCACCAAAATACCTCTATTTTCAGCACTCGAAGCTTCTGTTCACGAGAACTGACGACCGGCTTATCCAACCATAATGAAATTCACAGAACGTATTGGTATTATTTAGGACCAGGTCTAATGCGGACAACACTGTGGCAGTGATTCCATTTTGAAAAATCACTGGGAAAAAAATTGTTTTTTGGTCTATAGCTTCCAATTTGGTTGAAAATTTGGTTGAAAAATTAGAATTGAGTTGCCAGTTATGATGATTTTTGTCTCCTAAATCTTGCAAATTTGTTCAGCAAAAGAAAGCTTTTTCCCCTATAACTTTCGGTCCAGTCATGACATCTTAACGAAGTTTATGCAGTAAATGGACCTTAATATAAGCCAAACTACGTAGGAATCTCGTAAAAAAATCATGAAAGAGCTATGACCATTTTTGTAATTTTTTGGAATCTCTTTACCAAGCGATTATGCCATTAGACTTGCAAATGGGAGTGATCCTGCAATGAAAATTAACAAGAAATATTAATGCTTTGAGCATTTGAAAAGTGTTGAGGGTGGTAGTCCTAAAATTCTTTTCACCCGTATAGCTTCCAGCGCAGTGATCCAATTGAAACGAAAGTCACAGGGTGGGTTTAACCTAACGTGAAGCAGATTAGGTATATACGGGTATTTTGCTTTGCTGCTAGCACAGAAGAACCAGCATCAGACATTTTTGTAAATATTGCATCAATAGATGCTTCAAATTACATACTCAAACGTAAAGCATCTGCAATAAAAATTAGGAATCATTATCTAAATTTTTCGAGCTTTGAAAATTTTTCGGCAGCTTTAAACAACGTTTAACCCCTGAAACTTGCAATGAAATCCTATGATGAGAACGAAATTTAAGGAATAAGGTAATTGAAGTATGAGCTTGGTATGATAAACTTATTGCTGCTTCGTTGGAAAAGTGTTGCCAGCAGGGACCATTTTCATCATCTATGTTATAGTTGGGTTTTGTTACTTTGGATAAGGAATGGTTGATATGATAGCACAAAAAAATTTATAACGTCTTTCCACATTTTTTTTTACAGAGACAGTTTCTTCGAAATTCAGTTATCTAGCGGCTTTGATGCGCTAGACTTTTTAAAACTTCAATTTGGAATTCCGGGTTTGAATCAGTTTTCTTACTTTTCTGCATAATTCTAGTACAGACTACTTCCAATCAGTTTCAGAATACCTCCAAAAAAACTCAAAAATCCAGCAGTTTTACATTACGACTGAAAATGTTTAGTTTTTGTTTGTGTGTAACTGATTTTCGAGGAAATGAAATGTGCACTGTTTGCCTAAAAAAGATCAAAATCGAGAAAAAAATTAGCAAGGAGCCTTGTTTAGCTGTAAGCCTATGAAGTTTAAGACTTAGGTAGAAAGTGAAAGCCTTCAAATCTTCGATCCCGCTAAAAAAATTTCGCTTTTTAGAAAAAAAAACAATTCTCATATAAATTTTATATTATGTCTAGATAGCCAAAGTAAAACTTTTGATATTCAATATTTGGCGATTCCTAATTCACCTATATTTTTTTCAATTCAGCTATATTTTTAGCAAACCAAACTTCTACTCACAGGAACGCAAGACCAGATAATGTGATTCAATTGAAATTCACAGAATATATTGATCTAGAGTAGGACCAGGTCTGATAGAAGTGATTTTGACATGTGAGCGATCCTGTTACAGTGGTGCAATCTTGAAAAATCACTAGGAGAAAAAAACAACTTTTTGCCTTAGAAATTTCGATAAAACCACCTGTTTTAACGAGATTCGCGAAACGATTGTTGGTGGTTATGCTGGTTGGTAGATATGCTAGTTTTTATTTATCTTTATCTTGCAATCTTAGGAATTTACTCAGCAAAATAAAACTTTTTGGCATATAACTTCCAGTGCAGTCCTACTTATATCTTCTTATATTACAGCAATTTAGAAAAGTGGCGGTAGGCATTTTATTTAAAATTATAGAAGCATCGCCATTGTTTATGCTATTCCCAAACTTTTTGATAAAATCATTTACTGCAAACTTTCTCCTCTGATCGACGCTCGACTGAGCGAGCAGCAGCATGGATTTAGAAAAGGTCGTTCTACTACAACTAATCTTATGGTGCTTGTTTCTGATGTTTTGTGCAAAATGGAGAAAGGTGATTAAGTGGACGCAGTCTATGCAAACTCCAGCAAAGTATTCAACCGAGGTGATTGCTCCATTTTGATCCCCAAACTGACATTTGTAAGATAACAACCGAGACCATCTGCGCAACGGCTGAGGCAATAAACAGTCGGGCACATCAAACGACCGTGCAAAGGCCAACATCTGTTGCGCAGAGTGGAAAAATAGAAACAACGAAAGGGACTATGCAGATCGCATGGGACCACTTACATTTTATGACAGGCAGTATCCTTTCATACTTTAATTGTTCTTTTATTGCAGGGATGAGGATATGTCGGTTCAATGGAATATGCAGAATGTGCTGCGAGTCAGTCAGTCGAGGAGTGCGATCGATGAAGCAGATCCAAATGTACTTGTATTAAAACGAATGTTTGAAATAAAGTTGATATGTGTCTTCAATTACGTGTGTCTTATAGTTCAGAAGTGAGATTGTAACCCAGTGTTGATAGAAAACAATCGTGCGTGCCGAGTGCATTAAGGATAATAGTTTATGGATGTGTGTGAAAAGTGCATTAAACAAATAAATTCTGGTGATAGTAATTGAATACGCCAAGTTAGTGATGGGTCGTGACAAAAGAAGGCCTTCTAGGGCAAGTGTTTCTTGCGGAAGTGATCACAGCGAGTACAGCAGATCGAGAAGAGAACGAAACTCTCGCGAACGCCGCTCAGAAAGAAGTGAATCTAGTCATGGGAATGAACGTCATTCCAGTCGGCAATCTACCAGAACAAACGGAGAAGAAGTCGACACGCGACTTAGCCGTTTGGAATGTCTACTTGAGACTTTTATTCGTGGAGGTCCAAGAAAACAAGCACAGTGCGCAGTAAGAAGTGACTGCATACCCGAGTTCGAGCCAGGAAAACCTAATCTAAGTGCAAGCAAATGGCTGGACAAAATAGATCAGCTGGCAATGGTAAATGGGTGGGACGAAAGCACTACGATTTACCACATGCAAAACAGGCTGACAGGGATGGCTAAAGAATGGTATTCCAACTTAAGCTCGTATCAAAGATCTTGGAGTGAATGGAAAGAGCTCATCAAAAGCTTCTTTGCGGAGCATCACGACTATGCTACGTCGCTAAGAAAATTGGTGAACCGCAGAAAGGACCAGAAGGAGACAATGACGGAGTACTACTTTGCAAAAATGAGTTTGTTGCAAACGTGCAAAATAACAAGCAAAGTTGCCGTTTCCTGCCTGGTCGATGGGTTGCACGATTCTGCGATTCGTACGGGGGCAAGAGCTGGCCGATACAAGTCACCAGAAGAATTGTACAGCGAGTTCTTATCAAGTGTTGACCAGACTGCAAAATATTCAGATTCTCCAATTTATAATGCGAAAAATAAAAGAGTAGCAAGTGAGGAAAACTTCGTGGAGAAGAAGAAAACGTTTCTTAAGAACGATACTGGGAAAGCAGTTAGGTGTTTTAACTGCAACGAGAGAGGACATGTGTCAACCAAGTGTGAGAAGCCTAGAATTGAGTGCAAAAATTGTAAAAGACTGGGGCACTCAACAAATAATTGCTCAAAACGAGGCAATTATTCGGTCAAATATGCAGAGCAAGCTAGTGTGAAGAAAAGCGAGTGTTACTTTCTGGATTGTGAAGTTGATGGAAAAAATGTGCGTGGCTATATTGATACGGGGTGCGGCGTGGTATTGTTAAAAGAGGATATCGCAAAAGAATTGGACCTAAAGATTGAGCCGTGTTGTTTGTCAATCAGAGGATACGGTGGTGGCTCAATCAAAGTGATAGGCAAAGTGCGAATTGTCTTAAGAGTGGATCTGGCAGAGGCCAACGTTGAAGCCTTGGTTGTACCAGATTCAGCTCAAGAAATTCAGATACTTATCGGCCAAACGTTCATTAATGATAAAAGTGTGAATATGGTAGTGCAAGGGAAAAACATTCGTTTATTTAACATCGATAAGTTAAATCTTCCGCAAGTCGAAAGCCTACCTCCGTCAAAAGTCGCACTGTGGGCAAAGAATTGTTGCGTTATTCCGGCGGACAGTATCGGGTACATAGAAGTCGACGGTTGTGTTGAAGGTGATGTCTGTGTCGAAATGAAATTTCATCAAGTACCAAATGCGGAACATTGGATCGGAAATTGTGTCACACGAAGCAAGGGTGGTATTGTTCCAGTCGTCAATGTTTCAAAGCAGCCCCTTGTAATCGAAAAGGACCAGATAGTATCGAGAGCAATCATATGCGATGAACAACAATCTTGCACTTCGGTAAGTACACTGACAACAGATGTAAATGTATTTGAACCATTCACTCAACAAGATATTGAGAATCAAGTAGATCAGAATATAAGCACGCCTATTAGAAACCAATTGCTAGAATTGCTCAATCAGTACCGGAGCTGTTTTGCACAAAATTTATATGAACTCGGGAAAACAGCAGCTTACGAAATGAAGATAAAATTAAAGGATGAAAAGCCGGTGGCCTACAAAGCTTATAGAATGGCTTATTCTGAACGCAAAATCGTCAGAGAAATAGTAGACAAATTGTTGGAAAACAATATAATCAGGGAATCTAACTCACCGTTCAGTAGTCCCATTATTCTAGTCAAAAAGAAGACAGGTGAATTCAGAATGTGTGTAGATTATAGAAAATTGAATGCTAATACAATCAAGGAACACTACCCTTTGCCGAGGATCGATGATCAAATTGAACGGTTGAAAGGGTGCTGCGTATTCAGTACACTAGATCTTGCCAGTGGATACCATCAGATTCCTATCAGTGAAGAATCAATTGAAAAAACGGCATTCATAACTCCTGATGGTCACTATGAGTACCTCCGAATGCCATTTGGCTTAGCAAATGCTCCATCGGTTTTCCAAAGAACCATTAATGCGGCATTAGGCTCACTGAGACATAATACGGTATTTGCGTATATGGATGATTTGCTGATACCTACCGAGAGTATTGAAAAAGGTTTCCAAGCGTTAGAAAAAACTTTAAAGCACTTAAAGGAATCTAATTTAACCCTAAGACTAGATAAATGCTGGTTTTTCAAAACGAAAATTGATTTTCTGGGATATCAAATAAGCCGTGAGGGTGTACAACCAGGAACGATGAAAATTGAAGCTGTTAAAGCTTTTCCTGAACCAATTAGTGTACACCACTTACGCCAATTCCTGGGGTTGGCCAGCTACTTTAGGAAATTTGTCCGTAATTTCGCTACATTTGCGCTGCCACTTACAAGACTTTTGAAGAAAGATCAAATATTTGTCTGGGGTGAAGAGCAGAAAGAAGCGTTCAATGTTATAAAACAAAAGTTGTCAGAGTTCCCTGTACTAGCATTATATAACCACGAGGCCCGCACCGAGCTACATACGGACGCATCTAAGATGGCAATAGCGGGGATATTGCTACAGGAGCAATCGAGTGGTAGCCTGCAACCTGTATGTTATTACAGTAGAATGACCACTGTACAAGAGCAAAAGTACCATTCGTATGAGCTCGAGACATTGGCAATTGTTTCTTCTCTTAAACATTATAGAACGTACTTAATTGGAATAGAGTTCAAAATAGTAACCGATTGTAATGCTATTCGGACAGCGTTCACCAAACGCGATATCGTACCGCGAATCGGGAGATGGTGGCTTACAGTACAAGACTATGATTTTACTGTAGAGTATCGTGCAGGCACCAAAATGGCGCATGTTGACGCTCTTAGCCGGAACCCGGTATTAGAAGCCAATGATGACCATGCCCTAGTCGTTGACATAACGACTGAGGATTGGATATTAACAGCTCAGCTGAGCGATGAAAACTGCAGAAGATTAATAGACGTGCTATCAAACCTACCCAAGACTGAAAGCGACAAAAAAATCTATCGGGAGTATTCTTTAAAAAATAATAGGCTGTACAAAAATACGGATAGAGGGAAAAGGTGGGTTGTACCCAAGACATTAAGGAAGGAAATCGTTATGTGCCACCACGACAATATGGGACATTTTTCAACGGAGAAAACTATCGCACACATTTCAGAAAAGTATTGGTTCGCATCTATGCGTAAATATGTAAAGGATTATATTAGTCGCTGCCTTGCATGCGCTTATAACAAAATCCCTGCGGGAAAGTCCCCAGGATTTCTCTACCCAATTGAAAAAACAGACTGCCCAATGCATACGTTGCACACTGATCACCTTGGGCCTTTCGTGAAAAGTTCACAAGGAAACACGTATCTATTGGTCGTAATAGACGGATTTACGAAATTTGTCTTCATTAAAGCCGTACCAAACACCAAAGTTGGACCAGTCATTAAAATGTTTGATGAAATTCTGAATACGTTTGGAGTTCCGGTCCGTGTTGTTAGTGATAGGGGGAGTTGCTTTACTAGTAAAAAGTTTACAGAGTATTGCCGAACGTTAGGCATAAAACTTATATTGAATGCCACTTCAACTCCTAGAGCAAATGGTCAAGCAGAACGCTGCAACCGAACAATTCTAAGTTCCCTATCCGCATCTCACGAAGATGAAACGAAATGGGATCGTAGTGTTAGCTCCATACGATGGGGTTTAAATATTACACCTAATAAATCTACTGGAAAGAGCCCTTACGAAATGTTGCTAGGCTACATTCCACGTAGTCCAAACGACTCTTACTTGGCAAACGAAGTATGTGAAAACGTTCACAGAAATGTCACTGGAATAAGAGCAGAAGCTTCTCGTAATATTGAAAAACAGCAAACGTTGCAGAAAAAATACTACGACAAGAAGAGACAGAAGTGTCCAACTTACGAAGTAGGGCAATATGTAGTTATTCGTAGACCAAAGAGGTCTAATGATGGGACTAGCCGAAAGCTTTTGCCGCAGTATAACGGACCATACGTCATAACAAAAGTGTTAGACTATGATCGATTTGTGGTAGAAGACATACCCGGATCTGTGCGGTCACAAAAAAGGTATAGCGGCATTGTTGCCGTGGACAGGATGAAGCCATATAAAATGATGGCTGACACTGACGAAGACGACGGCTTTGAAAGTCCCGCAAGAAAAATGCTAAAAGCGAATGATTCGAACGATGACTGATCGTGCTTCGAGGACGCAGCAATGTGCAGCGTGGCCGAGCTGTAAGATAACAACCGAGACCATCTGCGCAACGGCTGAGGCAATAAACAGTCGGGCACATCAAACGACCGTGCAAAGGCCAACATCTGTTGCGCAGAGTGGAAAAATAGAAACAACGAAAGGGACTATGCAGATCGCATGGGACCACTTACATTTTATGACAGGCAGTATCCTTTCATACTTTAATTGTTCTTTTATTGCAGGGATGAGGATATGTCGGTTCAATGGAATATGCAGAATGTGCTGCGAGTCAGTCAGTCGAGGAGTGCGATCGATGAAGCAGATCTAAATGTACTTGTATTAAAACGAATGTTTGAAATAAAGTTGATATGTGTCTTCAATTACGTGTGTCTTATACATTATTCGGAATTGCAAGATCTTTACTAAAATGGCTTGGCTCCTACCTCCACGACCGATTGCAATTCTTGAAATTCCAAGGTCTTATTTCTAAGAAAGTCGTGAAATCCGGTGTACCTCAAGGAAGTCATCTTGGCCCTCTTCTTTTTAATATTTTTATATCTGACATGTCGGAGGTTTTATCTGACATTCCCCATTTGCTTTATGCGGAAGACCTCAAAATCTACCATGTCTTCAGGTCACCATCTACCATCCATCTACGCTACCTTTTTCAGTCTAAACTGAACCCTCTAGACCATTGGTGCTCCACGAACAAGCTCCCTCTTAACATTGCTAAATGCCACACAATTAGTTTCGCTCGCTAAATTGCACGCGTTCAATTTACGTACCGCCTCAACAGCACGTCACTCAGCAGAGTTGACAACATATAACATCTTGGCGTCATCCTGGATGAAAAGCTTTGCTTCAATCTACATTACGATAGAGTGTTTTCCCGAGCAAGTAAACAACTTGGTTTCATTAAGCGACGGGCCAAAGAGTTTAAGAATCTTTGGGTTACTAAATCCTTATATATTTCACTCGTGCGTCTTCTTCTCAAATACGCGTGCACTATCTGGAACCCGGCTTTCGAAATTCATAGCCAAAGGTTTGAGTCTGTTTAGAACAGTTTTTAATACTCGCTCTGAGAGATCTTTTCAACCTTCATGATTTCAGTAATCTACCATCATACGAATATCGCCGTAAATGTATTAATTTATGACCCCTTGCGTCGAGAAGCTTAATGTTATCTGCCTGCTTCAGCTTCGATGTCATCAGAGACGTGGTTAATGTCACTTACTTGAAAAAAAAGTTTGTACTCAATCAGCCCTTGAGAGTCACTAGATCCCGACGATTGCTTATTGAATACCACCACAACACAACATATGCAGCAAACGAGCCAATAAATAGGTGCTGCAGGCTATTCAATAGCATGAGCGAGAACTTTTCCCCTACGATCTCGAAATCAACGTTTAAAAATAACATCATGAATGCTCTCTCCGTATAGTCTCGCCCATCCCCCACCATACTAACATATATGTATTGTATATTCAATTTAAATTTATATTTGATATTTAATTTGTTAGTCATTTATTTGTCATTTGTCATTTATTTATTACTTTATTTGTTGACGGTTTATAACTAATTTATTTATGCACTATTTATTAGTCTTGTATTTATATATAGTTTTTTTATTTGTATTTTGTTTCGTAATTTTATGCATTTACTATTTTATTTTTATTCTTTTTATACATGTACACCCTGCTTGGTGAAATATATAAATAAATAAATATAAAAACGAATATTTGTAGTAAATGGTCCTTTTTTAGCCCGAGTTTGTAGGTTTTACATGATGGGGCTGCCATACCATTACTTTGCCTTGATAGCAATCCATTTTCAAGTAGTTATGATCAAGTAGTGGCAATAAACAACAATTTTTGGATTTTGACATTTTGAAAAGTTCTTTGTATGAAACTCCTGAATTTTTTTTACTCCTTTGCCTTCCAATATATGTCGACGGGTCGAAACAAAATTAACAGTATGTATTGAATCTATTGAAAATAAGTTGCAAATGTCTCAATTTTCCAAATTTGGAAATAGTTAGCATGGCAGCCCAAAACAAATTTCTATCCTTGTGAATTCTGCTAAAGTCATCGGATGAAGACAAAATTCACGAAGTAGGTTGACTCTTACGTGAAGCAGTTGGAGTAGTGTAATGCTGGTAAAATCATGCAAGTGTTAGGCGTTTTCATCGTTTATACTTTAAAAGATGTTGTTTTAAATTTTTTACAAAATTAGCATTCGATAATCAATGTAAGTATTAAGTGTTTCGCGTTCCTAACCCTGAAAACCTCTCTACCGTAATAGTTTCAGTGCAGTGTTTGGATCTAAGTAATACATGACCTATAAACCAGGTTGGCTGTAATCAAAGTCATCTGTGCCAGTATATGCACTCTAAATCGGCACGATTCCTCTACTTTTGTTCAAAAATTAGTGTTTCTAGCAATTCTTAGGCCCTAATTTTTTTTCAATCGTAGTAAGTTTGGCTTCTTCAATGTTACTCTGAAGCAGCAATATACTCTCCGGACGTTTGAACTTTGCCGTAGGCTCACGATTGTACTTTTCTGTCTAGCACTGTTTCAAGAGCCAGTGAGTGGGAATAAAACCAAGTACCATTAAAGTTTTTGAACTTCAATTGCTTCAAATTAACAAATGCTGCCTCCTCATTTCTCTCAAAATACTATGAGTGAATTATAAAATAATTTTCTCGTAGCATAAGAATTTTCTCTGTTAATAGAGTCTGAAAACTTGCAGACTATGAAAAAATTTGAGTTTCCAAAACTTTTTGAAATTACAAGTTAAATATTTTGCATGCGGAAATCTTGTTGATTAAGTATTGAATTTATTACTGGTTCGGGTTCAAATGGTCTATAAGAGAGTCTTAAAAACTTGTTCATTTAAGTTTCAATTTTATATCGAGAACTTTTATCATGTGGGCACGGTCTAAACGCATCCTTTGCTTAATGAATAAGACCGTTTAATTACAAGTAGTGTTAGTCAGCCCATAAATTTTTTTGCGAAATACTGCGACGAATTTCCCTCATAATCACTGTTCATTTGATAGTAAACTGCTGAGCTTGGGATTCATACTGATGGAGCTTGAGTACATAAAGATGCTATAGCCGAAGCAACCTATTATTCCTCTGAGAAGCACAAGCCCAGTGTATAAAAAACTCTTACCTTATATGTTTTCGAAAGTGAGGAAAATTTCTGGTTCCTCACATTTCTCTGAAACTCGAAACATAAATAATAAGAGCATTTTCTTTTCGTTCGTTTAATTGTTAAATCTGAAAATAACCTTCCATATTTTTGGAAATTTTTTTACAAACGTCTTTGTCTACAAGATGCATCTTGCCGTCGGAAAAATAATTGACCATATTTAAGATAAGATTTTCAAGAACTGAACGGCTATTTTTATGCCGATCGTCATGGATTTGTACTGAAAGATTAACCGTTTGTCTATAGGGCTCGTTCTTTCGCTAAAGGGCATCTAGGTCGGTACCTCTGCTCACTAAGGCACTAGTCCGAAGCAGCGATCTACTGCCTGCGCGTTTCAGTCCCAACGCATTACCATGGTTGTAGTTTCTCGTTTTGTATTGTTTTAATCCTTTGGTCTACAACCACGAGCGAGGGCCATAAAAAAAATTAAATTAATAAATTGGGCTCAAAAACAAAAAGCACGAGTCTGACTCATGGTACATCGTTCGGGCCAAATCTAAACAAGACAAGCTTAGCTCGTGCTATGTCATTCAGAACTAACAATCAGACTCGTGGTTCAGCTGTTCTTGATATTCTTTTACTTAAGTTACGTGTAATTTTTCGTTGCGCTCACTCTTTTCGGAACTAATTATTATTCCGGTTAAAAACCGGTTTTAGACTTTTTGCTGGCTATGGCCTGAGCAAACGAGAGATAGCGAGTAGACTAAGGGGCTAAGAGCCAGCGACTGGATTTTATACCCGAGCTCCACTAATTAAGTGTCACATCCCTGCTTTAGCGTTGACATAACACCAGCACTTCTGCAAATAAGAATTAAGTGTGGCACTTTAAGAATAATGGAATTAATTGAAATCGGTTTCTCTCATATGTGACTTCCTACCGCCATAGCTAAGCATTTGCTTCAAATGCTGAGCTTTGGCATTATTATAGAAAATAAAACTTTACTTATTTGGTTTGTTGTGTTTGAAATGCTTTTATTCAAATACTTCTAACAACGAAAATAGCCCCAATCGAATTTATTTGCTTGATAGGTACTATTGCTGATGTAAACGTGTCAAAAAATTTTGATTTAAGCATTAATCTATTTCCTTTCAAGCTTTGCATCTCGTTGACAAAACATTTTTAAATTTCGTCAGTTTTTCTACTGGCAAAAAAAATCTGATTTAGAATCTCATACCTTTTAAATTATTTATGCAATCCAATATACGCCAAAAGTTGTGCCCTTACTCCCATTTATATATTAACTTGAAGGGACATCTGCTCGCTACTCTTTTCTCGGATATAAACTATATTGCTGCATCATATGTGGGATATTCGACGAAAGAGCAGGACAAGACAACAATATTGCAGGTGAAAATAGGTTTTGTAACGTATCATGCACAGGATAGGAGCATAAACAAGGAAGATCATATTACGGCATAATTATGTCAACGTGCATTTTTGACATTATAGGAGCTCAACCCGCTGCAGACTAGCACAGAATAATCAGTTTTTTTACCAATTGACAGGATAATCTAGCAATGTTATCTTGTTTAACCGTCGGCAACGAGTAGGCAATCAGCTCACTCCTGAAGATTGGGGGTGGAAGCTCAGGGATATCATTTTATGGCAAAGAGAGAGGGGGGGGGGATGCTTTTCGAAGCACACTTTTCCACCTATCCTGGAGTGTCGTAGATAAGTTTCTTTACATGTTTTTATGGGCCTCTTAAACATAAAAAAAGCTCACAAATATAATCAAAGTCGGATAATATCAACATGCCGCTGAGAAAGTCGATACTATTAGTTACAAATATTTAGATCAATATTAAACGGTTATGGTTCCAGGAAAAAATTATCCAATTTTTTTTGTAGGACATTCTTTAAGCTACAAATTCGTCATATATCATTTCTTTGAAGACGTTACCGTTACTGAGATATTTAGGAAAGGTCACTTTTGATGATTTTTGACCCCGTATCAAAAGTAACGCAGTACTCAGATCGATGGGGACTTTTGACATTTTGTTCAGCATGCCAGTACCAAAGTTCACACCGAAATCCAGCTTTTCCCTAATTTTTCCGAAGCACCATGCTAAATTTTCCTGGACTATCTAAGGATGCACCAAAACAGCTTTATTTCCGAGTTTTAGTGCTGACGAATTGCAGAAGTCATTATCGATATACATTTGCGAAAGCCAGTCTGAAAGCATTTCGAGTGAAAGTGAATGCATTCGAAAACAGAAATAGATGATGAAAGGTTCTCTGCTTGAGCCTTAATGCTCCTTTATCGATTAAAACGGTGTACTTCGCGTTTCTGGTCGCCTTCAATGTGCAAGCGCAACAGCAGCAGTAAAACATCCTTTCATTATAATTCTAAATCACGTTTTGCACTTTTGTCGGTGCCACACCCATGAAAAGCTGCTTCATGCTGGGCCGTTACTTATGCTGACATCAATTTGACGAGATTGTTGGCTTGTTGGAAGTATAAATTTGACGCGTAAGGTTTATCGGGAATGCGTCATATGCCGCCGTATTAATGGTTCGCTAATACAACAAAAGATGAGTGAGTTGCATTCTTTCACACAAGAGTCAATTATGCATGTCTGTTCTTGCTGCGAAATATTTATGAGCGAGCCACTTGCAATCGAAAGCAATACCCTTACAAAGCCAATGTGATGTTGTTTGTGAGCATGAGCTCCCGCGTGATTCATTAAGAGCTGGCTCCTGACCTCACGAAGGAAACATTCCTAGCAGCTTTCAAAAGGTTTATATCACAGCGTGGGAAAACTGGTTGAAATGTTTTCGGATTGAAGCGCGAATTTCATTGGAGCAAAGAACAGATTGAAGGAGAATGATTCATTTCATTGCTTTAAAGACTTCGATAATTCGTGCGCACGTTTTGCAGCCGAAAATGGAGTATGTTAGAAATTGATGCCACTTTTATTTCCGAATTTCGGTGGAATGTGGGAGGCCAATATTAAGGGCATGAAAAGCATTTAAGCGCCTTATTGAGCGACCGCACGCTGAGCTTTAAGGAGTTTTACATGCTTCTTACACTAGTGGAAGCTTGCCTAAATAGCAGGCCGCTATGAGGGAATGCATTCAGATCAGATCGATCTTTTGACTCCAGGGCACCTGTTAATCGAACGATCACTCACAGCCGTTCCTGAGATATACAATCAAAATGTTCCGAATAGCCATCTAGAAAAATGGAAGCGAAAAAAAAAAGTTGCTGACAAATTCTGGAAAAACTGGTGCGATGAATATCTGCTATTACTGCAGAAGAGGAATAAATGGAAACAAGCCCGGGAAAATGCTCACTCTGGAGATATAGTCGCCGTACGGAATGAGAAGTTACCCGTAACCAAATGGCCTCTTGCTCGTGTTGTGCAACTTCATCCAGGTTTGGATGGACTTGTTCGTGTCGCAGCATTTACGGATGGGAGAAAAAAATTAATTCTTGAATTATTGTACATTTTAGATTTGGAAATGCCTTCACACATGTGTTGTGGATTTTGAGCCAAATTGAGAATAAAGCTCAGTCTTGCAATGACCGTTGAATTTCCTACCTGCCACCCTAAAGAAAACAGCGGATGAGCCACTAAGCAAAATAGTAGCCAAATGATATAAAGGTCACTTGAAGGTTCATGACCGTTGAATCTACTTAATAGTCCGGGAGCCAGCGACACTAAAAATATGCCGATTCCATCGACAACAAAAGTATATCAGGGTCTTCAATTTGTTTGTACTTATCACAGAAACTGACCACTTACATCGCACCTCGAGACCTTTTGTTGTCAGAAGCGTTGACAACATGTAATAAACAGTACGTAAAAAAAACTCTTACATCGCCGTTGATATTTTGAGGGCTACCAATTGGCATTAAACGATGTCAAAAAACCACCACTTACATTAGTTTGGCGGGACAATCAACCACTTACAAGCGCGCAAACGTGCAACATTTTTTTCAAAAATTGACAAAATGCCCTGTTTTGCGAAGCAGAGCATTACTTCAATCATAAATTTATACACGAAAACAAAATTTGAGAAAATGAGTATGAAATTGGTTAAAAAGTAGGTATTTACCAAATTTATTTGTGATTATAAAATGCTCATAAACTAATTTTCATCGCTTTCATCGGAAGAATCTGAATGGTACTGGGCATCTCTAAGGTCCAGCAAACAAAAAATTCACGTTTTGTACCACTGGCGGATAAAATATTGTGTGCACCTTGAATATTTTACTATTATTGCAATTGCTATTGTGTACCTGGCAAAGTTTCGCCGTCTGGATTTTTTTCTTCACCTTCTTTCTTGAGTACAATCTCTTGAAACCATTTGAAAGTCCCTGAAACCATATGAAGTCAAATTTGACCCCGTTTGTTTGCCATCCACAGTCCTCTGGTGCCAAATCAGTGATGTTTTGTGTGTAGGAGTTGCTCCACATTTTTCCGATATTAGCGGACCTTAGGGTATGCTGAGCGATTTCCGATTTGCATGGAGGAAGACTCGATCCATCGAAGTTTTTAACATTGATGTTGAGTATTTGCTCGTTTTCTTTGCATTTGTAGGCTTTTAAAAACATTTCTACTCGCATCGTAATAACTTCCGTTGTTTTTTTCCTACCGTACAAATGACAAACACATTTCTCTACAATCGACAATATCGCCGCAATGTCGCAATCGGGGTACTTTGACATATCTGAAAAAGCTCTCAAAAACTCTTCGCTGCTCTGTAAAATATTTAATGGATTCATTTTCCCTTTTCTGTACAAAGCAGGATTAAAGTCGCACCCTGTGAAGGCATGAAACGTTGAAAGTACCGAGCATAACTCTGGAGCTGATATCGCGTACATTTCAGTTACGTTGATGAACCTTTCATTATTTTTTTACGCCAACGTGAAACCAGATTTTAACGTTCTCGCAGACGCGTTGCATGTTACCGAGCATTATAACCAAAATATCGGTATCTGAGCATCGAATGACGATGTTAGATTTGTCCTTGATTTTTCACGCGTGAAAAATGATTTTTGTGTATGATTCCTCGTGTAATGGACACGAAAAGCGCATGTGAGACCATCCAAATATATTTCACAGCACGTGCGCGCATTTGAACGTTCAAACTGCAAGTAAGTGACTCTTGCAGCGGCAACTTTGATGATCGCTTAAAGTAGGTTTGTCCCGCGAATCGATTGTAAGCACAGTATTTTTGCATGGGCAACATGAGCAACTGTAACCATGTCCAATTTGAGCAACGATAAAATAAGTCAATTGTTGATATTTTTTGCACGTTTGCGCACTTGTAAGTGGTTGATTGTCCTGCCAAACAGATGTAAGTGGTCGTTTTTCGAAAACGTCTAATGTCAATTGGCAACTCCTCAAAATATGAACGACGATTGTATGAGGTTTTTTTCCTATTGTTGATGCTCTCAGTAATCGTTGTCCCCCTAACTGGTTGTAAGTGGTCGATTTTCGTTACTAACTAGACCTTATTCAGGGTAATTACATACTTTGATCGACGATCAAATGAGTCGCCAAAATATGTCGCTGGCTCCCGGACTATAAAGGAGGAAGCGAATTCCCAATGCTTGAAATAGAAAAAAGCTAAGCGAGGGGCCATGAACATGGTGCCGTTGGAGTCCAAGGGGAAACCTGAAGATAAGTAAAGTAAAGCAATTTCGCGAAAACCCTCGTACGCTTTTAGGGATTGAAGCTGGTAGAGAGCTTCATTACAATTTTTTCCAATCAGTGTGAAGACGAGTGTGAAATGATTAGTTCCACGACTCACTTTACCCCTGATGTAAGTCAGGTACCTAATCAGAGCTTTGTTGACTCTAAGCTGGTGCATGGACCCTGGACCTGGATTCAAACCAACGACCCCCTACGCAATGAGCCAGTGCTCTACCAACAAGACTATTCAAGCTTCAAACCTGAGGATACCATGTTGAAATAAACTCCTCGATCTTTCAGGTACGTGGCTGCATATCATCTAATCCTGAACGCGATCAGTAAGAACGAACATCTTGAATGGAAACGCGAAAACGAGGTGGCCCAGATTTTCTTTAAGCGCATCACAGGAAAACTTCTCAAATCTGCCATGTCAACGGAGAAAGGATCACCTCACTTTAAAGGCTGCAACATTGCTCACGAACACATTGTGGCTACCTGCAGTGACATTTTCACGACGGATTGGCTTTTGCTAACTTTCTTCAGCGTAACGGAAGATTATCCGGGTTTAGACGAAGTGAATGAAACATCCGTGCTCAAGCCGATCACGGCTAAGATGGCAATGCACCACTCGGAAATTTCAGATGCTTTGTCTCTATTGAGCAGGCATAATTCAGATCCCAAGGTTTCTTTCTGGAGATTGTTTTAATCAGTGTAACTTAATAAGCTGAACCCGATCTTGTGCAACTGAAACAGTATTAGGGTTAAATATCGATTGAAAGCCCAAGGGTAAATTGCGGACCAACCACGGGTTGATCCACTTTGGACTGAGAGGATCACTATTGAAGCTGGGGTGGAAAAGGTGATTGCGGATGGTTCAAGTAAATCTGCAGCACAGTAGACTAGTAACAGCCAATCTGCTTTGGCACCTTAATCGAGGCATGCTAATGTCACGTTGTTGCAGGAACCACTTCTGAACATGATCGTGGTCTGTGAACTTGGCGCAAATGTTAACTTTTTCCAGCCAACAAGTAGGGACAAAACAGTGACTTGTTTTGTCACAAAAGTAGAATCAAATGTAAATTTATTTCCTTAGTTTCAGACAAAAGTACAACCACTGTGGGTTGGGAGAGAGACGCCATCACTTAATTCCGGGAATCGGGTGATACAACATCAAGAAATGACCAAATTCGGACAATCCACCAACCGTCCGAACAGATTAAGAAAATAACAAATGCGGTCAAAATTTAATGGCCAATATGAATATTCTGAGCCTGCAAAGCCACAGAGATATATGAGATATCACTTATTATGCTCCAAAGAGCAGACATCTCCATACTGCAGTTTATTTTTGCCATATGTCACCTTGTCGGTGTATTACCCGAGCAATATACAAAGGCAAGAGTTAGTAAATCAACAATCAAGCAGTAAATCAACACTGTTGTATGTCGATCTACCTTCTTCAATATCTGAGGCCCTAAGGCTCAGGCGGTCTACTATTTACTCAGATATTTAGTGAAGCAGAGTCGGTGTCGTTAACAGGACAAGGCATACTCCTATCCAGATTATGTGGTTGTCAGACATAGTGCTGTCACAGGGAACGAAAAAGCTGATGAGTTAACGAAGAGAGGTTCAGAAGCTAGAAATGGCTCCTGCATTACCATACCGCAGTCATTTGCTGTTGTCATAAGCAAACTAGATGCTAACTGATGTGCTAAACTGAAGTCCAAATGGATAAAAAGGATAGACTACACGACAGTCAAGGCTGTATGGCTATAACCTGATTTAAACAAGAGAAGAAAACTGCTCAAGCTTAGCGGAAACCACATGAGACCGACATTTGGACTCATGCAAATTTCACATTTGACGTAATTAGAGGCGTTATTAGAGTTGAGTTCCTTAATAGTAAATTTGTGATAAATATCCCCTTAAGGAACACCAGGTCCAATCGTTTGCTAAAGGAATATCCACATTCTACCATATATGCAGCTAATGAGCCGGTGAATAGATGCTGCAGGGTCTTCAATGGCTTTAACAACCTTTATTCCCCAACGATTTCCAAACTATCCCACAAATCTTCCCTTATCCAAGCCATTTGTACACCATAACTTTTATGCTCTTGTTTAATTATCGTTTTTAATTGTTATACTTTTATTTCCTTGTTATTTTACTTATTGTCTATTTTAAACTTATTTGTTTACTCCATTAGTTATTTATTTATTTATGTGTTATTTATTTGTACCTTACGCTTTTTTATTTCCTTTTTATTTTACTTATTGTCTATTTTAAACTTATTTGTTTACTCCATTAGTTATTTATTTATCAATGTGTTATTTATTTGTACCTTACACTTTTTTTTTGTTTTTAAATAATTGGATATTTCATATTTTTTTATGTATGTATATGTATTTATGCCTTGTTTGGCTAATAAATAAAATAAAATAAATAAATCATATGGGACTAACATCCAACAAGTTATGTAAGAGATGCAAGATGGAAGACGACACCATCGAGCACACTCTTTGCTAGCGTCAATCCTTTTATAATAAACGCCTCAGGATTCTAGGATCATGCAGATTTGGCAGAGTTACTCGAACTTCCAAGATTTAGAAGATTTACTCGAACCACTTTGCTGGCCCAGTTGATTTAGGTCACTTGGCAGCGAAAGTTGGTAGATTGACCCTAATTGGTGGTTTAATACTCGCCGTTTTAACGGCAATCAGTGTCAACTTATCGTCAACCGCTGTTTTTGTTCCAATAGATACGATGTTTTCTACGATGCTGACTTTTCCTACCATGATAGTGCATTACGAGTAGAGAATCCAATCCCGGGATTAGAATCCCGGGATCCCGAACAGTTTTTAGTCCCTAAAATCCCGGGATTGATGTTTTATAATCCTGGGATTGATGATTTATAATCCCGGGACTATAGACCATCAATCCTAATTGAGATCCGGGATTTTAGTGGCTAAACACTGTTCGGGATCCCGGGACTCGAATCCCGGGATTGGATTCACTAATTACGAGTGAACCCTCGGCTTGGTAAACCTTAAAATATGCGTAAAAAGCTTGGCTTCAGCAAATATTTTTCTTTCCGTATACTTCACATTCTTCTTTACATTAAATTCTTATCTAGTTTTGATATTCAATCCAAATAAACAATATGTAGTTCGTCGTTTTAAATAGCCGGTTGATTGCGATCCTTCATTTCCGCCTTTTTAGGCAAAAATGTTAACACTTGATGTTCAAAAGTCACCACAAAAAAATGTACAGAGTGAGGTTTCTAGTGGAGATAATGTATTCATCTTGGGCGAAGGTATATTGTTCCTGTTATTTACTCTACTCTCCATCATTCAATTCATCCTCTCCAAATAAAAGTAGTAAAAGCTTTATATATCTGGCTACATACCAACGCTTTTGGTTACTTTGTAATGAAGTATTAGGTTCAATGTCGCTATGTTGTCAGGCCTCAAGACCAATTATCACCGAAAATGGAGTCTTAAAAAACAACGATTCTACTGAATTTGAATTCAAATTTTAGAAGTTTCTGCATAGCATGGTAGCAAAAATCTTTTTCAACTGTGATTATGTGCCCAATTTCAAATTGTGTAGCATACGTTTCGGTATCTCGATATTTCAATAGCACGGTAAGACTTTTAAAAGAGTTTGAAGTTTTCTGGTTTCCTGTGGCCAGAGACAAGATTAAGGATGTCTGTCTATCAAATTGTAGACATCGCAGCTTTAATTCTTGCTAATCTTCAATTCATTACCCACAGTTTTTCCGTGTGTATTAAATTCGAGCTATAACATTCTGCTCATGGATATTTTAAATTATTTATTTAATTGAGAGCTTTTTGATTGTTCCTTCATTTTTACTATGAAATGATTTGAATTTAAAGTATCCTAGTATCCTTTCAGCATTTAAATGCTACAGAACATAAAAAGCTCACTTTGCTGCTCCATGAATCAAATGCACTCTTTCAAAAATTGTGTGATATTTAGTCTGGTTCAGATAGTTATTTGCACAATATCCGTAGAAGCTCAACCGGCTCATGGCTTCTGCTTTTTAGACAGAACTTCATTGTTTCCACTGTAACAATAATGGAATCAAAATTTCCATCATCACGCCAAACAATCTTTGTAGATTCGACTTTGTTTGGCAATCCAATTACTATAATTAAATATTTATTTGCCGCTGTAAAAAAAATCTTTACAGCATTGTTTCCGGAACACAAACCGAAATATAATGAAAGCGAGATGAAAGCGATTGGACGGCCGCCAGGGAATACTCTCGTCTTGTGTACGCACCATATTACGGGGCTATCATGCTCACGACGACTTGTTGTCAAGTATAAAAGCAACAGTCTGAAAGGAGACCATATTGGCTGGATTAGAAGCTAAAGCGGCCGCGTCATTGATAAAGAAAGTAAATATTATTCGAATAGATTGAGATTATATCGATTTGAAAGCGAATTAAAAATCCGGGGTGGAAGTCTTGTGGGACACAAGTTTCGAACGTCAATGTATTTTTTCCGTTGCAAGCAATAGAATGACAGCCAGAGTGAAATTCGATATGAAATAGAACTGACTTTTCGATGGCTTTTTTATTTGACTGGTGGGTAATCTACCGAATGCCTTCGTATTTCCCTGTTAATAAGTAGGTAAAATTTTTCAAATCTAATCCCCCTCCCTTCTTTTTTCAATAGCCAATTTGTAACTCGAAAGTCCAGCACACACATGCTTGCATATATTTTTTTATGTTTATTGTTCATTTGTAAGGAAACTCCCTGGAGAGTTCAGAGGAGGGTTTAGTATTTATGCACTTAACAAAATTGTGCTTGTTGTAAAATTACTGAGCAGGCGTCTTCAAATAAGACCCCTTAGACTGTTCAATTCAAAATCGATTCCAAGCTAAAATATGTAATAGTATCATATAATTATCATATCAAATAAAGTGGAAGTAATGGTATCTGCCAAGGTACTTGGTAGGTATTTGAACCATCTGACGGCAATACTTTACTGGAAATTCAAATGTATGATATCGAAAAAAAGCATCGGCTTTGTGTGTAACAGATAAATCTACTGCGCAGTTTGTTACGTAGTCAAGAATAGGTATTATTTGCATATATTTTTATTTCACGAGCCTAATATTTTTTTGCCATCATCAGAATGTTCTGAAAGCTAGTGGTTGGCTTGATATTGTTTTCCCAGCAATTTTTTAAAAATTTTATTTCTCGACAATTTCACCAGCGAAATGATAACTACAGAAAATACATATGTAAATTTTTGAAATTATTAAGAACAATTAATCGGTCGTTTACACCGACACTTGAACATTTCAACAGCATGATTGAAGTCAAACATTTCATAAGTTGAATTAAAGCTTTGGGGTATTGCGTACGTTGGTTCATTTAATCTATAATTGGTCTTATAAAACGGGATGAATATGGTACTTTGATGTCTACGCTCACCGTGGCAAACACGAAAGCTTAGTTTTGACAACGAAAACTTGGAGCTCACGTTCCCAGTGACTAACTTTGCAGCAAATAGAGCTTTATTTTGACTTCGAGATTCAAGAATGTCCATGGTTAATGAATGCAAGCGGTTTTCATAAGGAGGCAAATGTAAACCCAGAGTTAAAAGTAAAACCAGAGTTTACTGGTACTCCTAAGTCACGAACTTTATTTGAACGGGTTAAAAGATTATCATTCAAATACTAGTTGAAATTAATGGGACATGATTTGTGGGAGCAAGAGATAGCTGAGCATTTTTCAAACTTTAGTGAAAGTTGGTTTAGAGCGCATCAATTAGCGAAGCTTGACACATTGCGTTGCAAAATTGTACAGTCATTAAGTGATGATATTGCATTAAAAATCTTTGCGTCGTCAGCGTAGAGTAAAATGGAAGATCCTCGAACAAACGTGAGCAGGTCATTTACATAAATGGTAAAAAGAATGAGACCAAGTTGGCTGCCTTATGGATCGCTTGATGTAGTACTTATGTCAGTGGATAGAATGCCACAAAATCGAACGTTCTGTTTAATAAGATAAAATTTAACCGAGTCTATAAACGTATTAGAAGAGGCAATTTACAGATAAGCATGTCATGATCCAGCTTATCGAAAGCTTTCGTGAGGTCGGTGTTGATATAGTCAACTTGTTTACCTTCTTCAATCGTAGAGATGACTAGGCTCGCGAGTTCTAAAAGGTAATTGGTGGTAGATTAACCTCTGGGAAGGTGAGATTCAAGACTTAGAGTGAAAATGTAACAATTTGGCGATTGGCCTATAGTTGCGCACGAATTGTCTGCTGCCTTTTTTGTGGATCGGAGTAAGTGAAGAATATTTCTCCAAGTTTGGAAAAATACCAGAAGAAATCGATAGATTAAAAAGATGAGCCAATAGTGGTGAGAGGAAATTGGCGCAACGTTTAAGAACTATGGTCGGTAAACCATTAGGACAGGGGTGAAAATTACTCTCAAGACGAGCTCGAATGGCAGTGTTCAAAGAATCGTTGCCACGAATAACATATGAAGAAGGCCTCTGCGCGTTGGGGGCCGAGAATGTTAACCGGCTGGCAAAAGAAGAAACGAGTCGACATTTCGAGAGTGAATCTCGAAAAGTTCGAGGCAGATCAGGAAATTTTTTTGTCACGTTTCGTGGTAATGGATGAGATTTGAATCCAACATTTTGATCCAGAAACCAAACAGCAATCGATGACGTTGAAGCAACCCTCTTCAAAGGAATTCAAAGTGTCGAGCTCGGCGGGGAAGGTTATGGATGAGTTTTTTGGGACGCTGAAGGAATTATCATAGTGGAATGTTTGGAAAAAGGAGCCACTATATCAAGTTCTTACTACGCAGACCAAATTAGAAGAATGCGAGAAGCAATTATTGAAAAAAGACGCAGAAAACTGCGAGTCGGAGTTCTGTTTCATCAAGATAACGCACCGAAAAAACAGGATTCGAAATTTTACATCTTTCCTCCGATAATTTTTTTTTCACATCATCCAGTGACTTTTACATCTTTCTTCGACTCAAGGAACACCTTCGGGGTAAGAAATTTGAAGATGATAGCAAAATGATGGCCACTGTTGAGGCATTTTGGGAGAGTCAAGATAAATAATTTTTTTCTAAGGGTATCCTGGGTTTGGAAAAGGATGGTCTAAATGTATTAGCTTGTTAGGAGGCTGATGAAAAATAAATATGTATTTTTAGTTTAGTCGCCTTGGTTTCAAGTCATTATTATTACTTATTGATCAACCCTCGTATATATATATATATATATATATATATATATATATATATATATATATATATATATATATATATATATATATATATATATATAAATATATATATATATAGATATATATATATATATATATATATATATATATATATATATATAAATATAAATATATATATATATATATATATATATATATATATATATATATATATATATATATATATATATATATATATATAAATTTTAGCCGAAGGTGATTTTCTTACTAATGTTCTTCTTCGAACATTAGTAAAAAACGATCTTCATTTAATTGAATCAACTTAAAGACTCATTTAGATTTTAATCTGCACCTGCATGTCACCTCGGTTTGATAGAGTTGATGCGGCAGCAAAACGTGATCGGCAACGTGACCGGCGAATCCTGGGATTGATGAACGTTCCACAGATTCCAATGATGACAACAAGAGACGGGTATTGTTATTTTGTCTGAGTGTTTGCGCGTGGGAATTAAAAGCAGCAATTTGTAAAGTTGACCAGGTTCTGCTTAACTCTTCCCCACTCAAACTGATCGTCCTCGATCAGCTAGAAAAAGGCTTTGTTAGAAAGGCTTTCTTTGTCTTGCGAATCAAGTTGGATGTCTGGATTTTTTTCGACATTATGAGGTGGTATTGGGTGAGCGGTGGTTTTTACGATGACCTTTGTATGCGCCTGTTTTCTTCTGAATCTAATAATTTGCGTCAGGATGAAAGTGGTAAGTAGTATTAAAAAGAGCCCGTAGCTGGTCCATTGGCTAGTCTCCTTCGCTGGTCTGATAAGACTAGTCTCCTTGGTGTTACGGATTTGAAGTTCCTTAATAATTTCCAAAGATAACATTTGTTCTACTTCATCCGTTTCTAATTCACGCTGTAGCAATGGTGGTAATGGTTTTGCGTTTATTACTTCCACCGCTATGATTTTTTGTTGCCGATTCTTATGATGGTGCTCTCACACTTGATTAAGTACGTTCCTAGAAGGTGTTGTTTTGCATCGTCTACCTCAAATTGGCCATCGAACTCGTTTATAAGGATCACGCCTGGTGCTAATTCTTTGAGCGATGGTAGGTGATGACTAGTAGATTTTTTTCGCATATTGCAGGCTTGCTTTTTCGT
The DNA here is from genome assembly GCA_947369275.1 of Nemotelus nigrinus. Lineage (NCBI taxonomy): Eukaryota > Metazoa > Arthropoda > Insecta > Diptera > Stratiomyidae > Nemotelus > Nemotelus nigrinus. The sequence continues at coordinate 81,386,042 of OX376374.1, forward strand.
TAGTTAGAAAAACATGTAATGTTGCTTATATCTTCAATATTAACTTTATTACATATTGAGAGATCGTTTAACGTTTCACAATATTTTCAATACCAAAAGTGGCATTATCTTTTACTAGAATATGTTTAAAGTGAATTTTATGTATAGTGTTATTCTTCTTTACAAATCTAATTAGAAACTTTTCAAAATTTGATTACTTTAATGGGTACTTTCATAACATACAATAAATGGCTTTTGTTTCGAGCTATCTTTACATCTGCAAACTCTAGGGCTTTTTCCTTATTTATGTATCAACAATATTTTCTCAAATTTATTTGTTATTGTTGAAACTTCAGATTTAGATAGAATATTTGAGCTGATTATTTTTACTTTAGCTAGCCGTACAAATTCCACTTTACTTAAGAGGTCTTCTTTAACAATTTTCATTTTGTTTTGCGTGCTCAATATGAGAGTTTCTTTGGAAATTTTGTCCTTATTTACAATGCTCAAAATTTGATTCGTTATATTTGTTAATTGATTTATTCTCTCAGTGTGAACTTTGTTTATCAATATTTGATTGTTATTACTTCCTTCTCAATCGTTTATTTTTCCTTCCAGAAATACGTAGTCGTCATGATTGGGATTTTCCGCAATCTACTTCCAAGCGAATCCGAGAAACTTAAGTGATCGTGTTGTCCTGTGCCGGTCAATATTGTCGATTAATGTTTGTATTTGTGTAAGTTCATGATCAGTAAAGGATAAAAGATATTAGTTTTTGGAATGTGTTCAGACAGCATGGAAGAAAATTCAGTTCAGCTGGGAGTTGGAATAATTCAGGATTTGAGTATCAGCTGCTGCGATGAGGGCACAATATCTGAAATAGAATCTAGTTCCTGATATCACTTATATGTACACATTTCCCTAAATTCGTGATTACTAGGGCTGTCTAATTTTCTTTAACTATTTCTTTCCTGTATCTAGGCGTAAGTTTGGAACCAATACGCTTGTTAAATTTTACACAAATTTCTTGGCCTACAGTATAATCTTTAATTGGTTCCCAATTTTTGTTGTGGGAGCGGAGATTTTTAGCTTGTATTGATTTGAGTTGGTCTATGAGAATTTGCATTTTATTTTCGTGTGCGTTTTGGTGGGCTCTTTCATGAAAAATCAGAATTAACACTACATTTTGCGTGAAACGAATTTTGTAATTTTGAAAATATAACCGTTACAGCTTCTAGATTTTACTCATTACTTGTTCTGTAGTTTTAATGCCGTTTATAACACCTGGATTCAGGTATCTTTTTAAGATTCCTATTAAAAAATCTTGTATGTAGTGCGGCTCGAAAAATGTGTGTTTATGATAATTAGGGTGTGTTCTTTCGAGTTTGTACTCTGTTCGATCGCCTACTTGCAAAAGCAGTTGATTATGAAACGCGTTGATGCGAGTTTCAACACTCGGAATGAGGCCATGAAAAGAGCTGTCATCTCTGTGACTACTGTCGGTCATTGAATTTACGCTGTTTAGCTGTGGTATCCGGGGAAGAGCGTTTGCCACTTAATTCGCTCTTCCGGGCTTATGTTTTAGCTCATAGTTGAATTCTTCTAGAATTGCCTTCCAGCGCTTCATTTTCGCGTTGGTGTTCTTATTGCTGAATGCGTATGGCAGGGGCTGGTGGTCTGTGCAGATGCAAACTTTCCTAGAGCCGTAGAGGAAATTGTTTAAGAAGTTCAATGCCCAAGGCTAACATCTCTCGTTCGTTGGTGGCAATTCCTCAATTTAGTCCAGCGCTCGTGACAGAAATATTATAGGCCTTCTTTCCTGCTCCAATACGGCACCGATCGCATGCTCTGATGCACCCGTGGTCAAGTTAAATCAAGTTTTTATCGAAGTCAAGAAACGAGAGCATGACATCTCTTGATGCCAGTGAATTGCTCACCTTCTGGAAAGTTTGTGGTGCATCCTTATTAAGGTCAATTTTGACCTTGCTTGACACATTCTTTCCTATTTGGCCCTCTTCTCCTCTCAGAAGTGATGTTATAGGATTATACGAGTTTAGCATATTCCCAAAAATAGCGTCGGCAAAAGCCTGCCATACGCAAGCAGGATCTGAGCTCTTTTAGCGTCTAAGGAGGTAGAAATTTAACTATAGATTCAATTTTCCTTGGGTTTGTTTCTATCCTGGAGCTAGAGATAACAAACCCAAGGAATTCTACGGAGGCTCTGAGAAACTCACATTTGTTAGCTTGCACCTTCATGTTTGCCCTCTTTAGTGTCCCCAAGACGATATCAATGTTTTGTAAGTGCTTTTCTTTATCCCTGCCGTAACATAGGCATCCTACATGATAAGTTTGATTCAATGCAAGGCAAAATCAAAACACTTGAAAATGAAACTGGCACTTTAAACGATTCGATCATTGACTTAAACCCATTTATCTGCAAGCTTAATGAACCACTTTCGCAAACTAAATCAGTCAATATTTTCTAGTCGTTAGAAATGAAGGTTGAAAAATTATACTTAGATTTTAGCAGCTGCTTAACACCACCTACAAATACATCTCGACGAAGTTTTAGCTGCCAAACTGATTTCTAGGAAGAAAAATATAATAATCAACCACTTTTTGCTACTTCGGTTACTAAAACCTTAACCAGCATTGGTTGTCAGACTGATGCCTTAGATCATAGCAGTCAATCCACTGACACACCCACGCCAACATCTAATGATATGCATACCCCTTCCGAAGTAACAAAAAACCTTCAAATAATGTTAGAGCAAGAAAACGTAAACAATCGAAGCAGGTTCACACTACATCTACAGAACTCTCGAGTTTAGTTCCTAATATCTTAACGATTGGAGAAACAAATAACGCAACGATAAACGATCTTACGGAAAACAATGTGTATGGATACGATACTTCGAAGTCCTCCAGGGTCTTTGATGTCGATTAGAATTGTGCATCAGCACCTGAAAATGTAGACGGAACACCCAATATTGTGAGCGTCACCAGTGATGGCCGCACTTTGCTTGGACATAATGACAGTAATTTTTCTCACTCACTTAAAGCTGCAGTTCATCCAAAAATGCTATTTTTACCTCGCCTAGCTGAAGACACGACAAACGATAATGTCTTAGCAAATATAAACAATATTCTCCAATACAACAAAATGTTTGCTCCGACCAATTCTATATCTTGTAGAAAAATTGGGAAACATCATTGTGTCTCATTATGCCTGAGTGGTGCTTCAACGTTATATCATGTAGTAGCTAGTGGCCTTCATCGTGCATCATCAGGAAATTTGTTCCTAAGCATCAACATCAAGAGATGATTACATCAAGCCATAATTCAAAAACGGGCAAAAGAAGTCTCGGCGTACTACGCCAACGTAGGTGGCATGCGCTCTTAAATTACTAATTTATACGTCACTTTTTCAGAATCTAATTTCGACATAATTGGCTTTACCGAAGCCTGGCTATGTGAAAACATCAACGATGCTGAACTATTTGACAATAACTTTGCAGTTTTTCGTCGTGATAACCATCTTAATTTTCCGAATACTCCTGTCAGCGGTGGCGCTTTACTTGATGTACGTAGAGAGCTGTTAGTATCTCGACTTGATATACCTGATACTCTTGACCTGGAATACATATGTATCACACTAAACCTTCACCAAACAAGAATTTTTGTGGCAATATTGTACATCCCGCCGTCCGAACCAAACTCCACATATGGCTTGGCAAATAGCCTAACCGAATATATATGCCGCATAATGGAACCGCCTGACAATCTCATGCTTATGGGAGATTTCAATTTACCGCATCTGCCGCAACACTATCTCTCTTCGCCCAATAACCGACGAGAAAGCTACTTCATTGACGCCATTTTTTCAACTGGACTAAAGCAGATCAACTGCATCCACAACACAAACGGACGACCCTAGCAATCATATCAGTTTTTAAATAAATTTCGATATATTAACGGATTCTTACTTTGTAAATCTGTTTAACTTTAACTTCAAGAAAGTTGACTTTGATACGCTGAGCTAAGTTATGCCCGAATACGACTGGTCTTTGGTTGTGAATGAATCTAACGTAATTGATGCAACCATTAAATTTCATTCTATCTTATTCGGTTGCTTTGCTCGCTGTTCATCTTTGAAACGCTTTCCATGGATCAAAACAGATTAAATCAATCTCAAAAATTTGAAAAATCAAGGCGTGGAAAGTGTACAGCTCGTCGCGTCTAGAGAATGATTATAAAGTTTATGAGGAATTACGAAATAGATTCGTATGTGAAACCTCATCTGCCTATTCCAACTATATGGATTAGCTAAGGTAGTCTTTTCTAAGCCAGCCCAAGCGTTTTTGGAAATTTGCAAACTCAAAAAGGTATCATGACGGATACTCTAACTCTTTTATATCTGACGGCAAGGTCATAAATAACTCGCAAGCAATTAGTAACTTATTTGTAGATAACTTCCAATCCGCGTATGGATTACCCAACTCCGAGTTCAATAAATCTAATTTCAATTACCTAATTGACTCCCCTAAAACAACGTTGGGAATTTCATCGACATTGCCACTATCTTCAGACATATATCTCATCTTGAGAATAATTTTCACCCCTGTCTTGATGGATTACTGACCCTTGTGCTTAAACGTTGTGCCAACTTCCTCTCACCACCATAAGCTCATCTTTTTAATCTATCAGTTTCTTCCGGTATTTTTCAAAATTTATGGAAAAATTCTTCGCTTACTCCGATCCACAAAAAAGGCAGCAAAGAAGTCGTGCACAGCTATAGGCCAATCGCCAAATTACCATGCGTCGCCAAGCCATACTTACCGAGGTGTTATCCTTTCACTCTTAGTCTTTAATCTCACCTTGCCAGCATGGTTTTACTAAAGGGAAATCTACCGCCACCAACTTTTGAGAACTTGCGAACCTAGTCATCTCTGCGATTGAAGAAGGTAAATAAGTTGACCACATATGCACCGACCTTACGAAAGCTTTCGATAAGCTGGATTATGACCTTCTTATAAGTAAATTGCATCTTCTTGAGCTCTCTAATACGTTTATAGACTGGGTTGAATCTTATCTTTCTAACCACACGCAGAACGTCAGCTACATTTTAGACGAAACTCTTTTAACTCGCTCCAATAAAGTTCGTGACTTAGAAGTGCTATTAAACTTCGCTTTCACTTTTAATGACCACATTGACTCAATAATAATAAAAGCCAAATGTCACTTGGCTTCTTAAATCGATGATCTTAAAAATTCAATGACATTTTCCTGACTAAAATCCTGTTCTGCTCTCTGGTCCGCCCTATCCTAGAATATGGGTGCTTGATGTGGTCTCCATATTATAAGGAGCACATAAATTGCATTGAGTTTGTCCAAAAAAGATTTTTAATTTTTTTTCTTAGTTCTTTCCGCAGGTTTGATCCTATTCACTTACCTCCTTATGAAAACCGCTCGCACTTATTGACCATGGACACTCTTAAAACTCGACGTCAAAATTGAGCTGAACTTTGTAAAATAAAATTTTCAATGTATATAAAAAATTATTCAATTTTAATCATCCTGTAAAAACAATTCCAATTAGATTCGGCTTTGGAGGCTTATTCCGCAAAACGATCGAGTTTCCCGTACCAATATTCTCTGCTTTAATAAGCTTTAGAGACGATACACATTGATCACAATTCAATAGATCATGATCACAATTCAATAGCCTTTACAAGTAAATTATATCGATGGATATAAAAAGTTTAAAATTTTAAAAATTTTAAAATTTGCCACAACTAGCGTAAATGAAAATTAATCATATCCAACTGCAAGTGGTCACATCAGTCAAGTATGCACTGTGTGCTGGTGTCTGATGAGAATCAGTGCATACTTTCAAACCACTTTGTCAAATAAAATTTTCAATGTAAATAACAATTTTTGCAATTTTAATCATCCCGCAAAAACAATTCCATTTTGAACTAGTGGTGTAGGTAAGCTTTCCATATGGTTTCGGAAAAAAGGTGGTGTGTGATGGTCAGCATTTACATTAATTTTGTTGACGGAGTGCGACGCTTGTTGTTTAATGGGGATTTTTATGGAATTACAGAAAATAATGAAGTTACCGCCTGTATGAATAACAGGCTCAAGTGCCATTAGGCTGTCGTTACCTATGATGCCGTAGAACGATTTCAAATGAGGAAGTATAAAGAATTTTTGACTCTTGATAGTTGATCCGAAAATGTTGGCATTTGCATGATGAGTAACTTTTACATCTCCGCCAATAGATTTAGAAAGAAAGGGTTGTTTGTTCGGAACATGATTTTTAACGCTACATGGTTGAATGTAATTTTTATTAGATCCTGTATCTATGAGGAATCTCAAAATATTGCCGTTATTCGGTCTGTATTCGAAATACGGGATTGAAGAGCTCTTTAATCTAAACAATGAACAACCTGCATTTCATCATCCGGAGATTGATCTGGCGGGTTATCCTCGTATTCCTCAGAGGTGTAATTTTCAGATTTTGTATGTATTTCGGGGTTTTCTATATGAAGTATGCGTTGGTATTTATTAGCTTGAAGTGCTTTCAGAGCTGGTTGCCTTTTAAAAACAGAATTTTGGAAACGTGTTATTGGTCTATTTTGGTAGTTCGCAGCCATTGACTGCATAGATTGGCCCGCTTCCATTGGCTCTGGTCTTGGTTTCGGCTTGAGAAAATAATCGTTTCGGTTGGGATTCTGTTGGATTTGGTTGAAAATAGGTATGTTGGGGTGTTGATAAAACTATGGTTGAGGCTGTGGAGTACTATGAAGCTCTGGGTAGAATGTATTCCTAGGAGCTGGAGTAGCTTGTATTGGATGGGTCTTGGTCTTGGTAAGGTAGGTGGTTTTGGTGGCCTTGGTGGAGCGGGTGCTTGAACAGAATTTGGAAGTCGCCTTGCATTGTGACTATTGCTGTAAGCGTATTGGCTACGAAAATTTATGTTATCCCACTTGAAGCAAAGGTGCAGCGCTTGGAGTAGATCTGCAGGCTCTCTCATTCTCAAAACTTTAGGTAAGTTATCATTTAACTCTCGGATAAATGTATCGAGAGGCTTATCATGGTATGATTGCACTAGCATATCTACTGCCTCTCTACTCATCTCCACGCATTAGATTTTATTGAGAACTAAGGATAAATTATTGTATTCCGCTTGATAAAACTCTTGAATGGTTTGTTTGTCTTGTGTGAGACAAGTTAGTTGGTATTCCAACGTACCCAAGTCTCTAATGTCTGCAAAGTGCAATATAGGGCACCGTAATATGCACCTTCAATTTAACAGAGTATTGTAAGACTCTAGCACTAGGTGAACCTGGCCAACATTTGTATTGCGTATTACGCAGAGAATGCCGAAATAGCGGGGTGTGCCTTTGCAGAGTGCGTAAAGTTGAAGATTCTCTCCACATTCTTCTTCCAGAAGCTTCACTCCCCTGGCTCTCCTTGCCTCTCTATTGGTTGGTCAATGTTGAATCCACTATCTGCATTGAAATAGAAATAGAAGATGCAGCGTAAGTTTGTAGGACGCCCATCGTTTGCTAATACTTTCGGTGTCGCTGATAATACTTCCATCTTTGTCCTTACAGAGGTTAGTCCTGGGTTGTTAGCCATTTTTGATAGTGTTTGCTAGTCTGTACGCTTGTCTGGTGTTCTTACTAATTAGGTTTACATTAATGTTCAGCAACTGCTTGTCAAAGTATTTCCGTCTCTCACGCCTAATTATTCTATTGGATATTTGCAAAGCATTAGTGAAACTCTTTCCTCAAGCGCGGTCGTATATGTCTGAGCCGTATAATCGTGCAGCCAATTCTCAACCGCAAAGATTTTGGGAGGGTTGAATCTCAATTGGTGCACTGAGGAAATTCTGCACCGGTATATTGTTTTCACCAGGTAATGATCGGAGTCACAGTCAGCTCCGCAGTACGACCGAACATCCATCACACTTGACGCCCATCTCTCGCTAATAAGGACGTGGTCAATTTGGTTGATGGTATGTGCGTCTGGAGAATTCCAGGTCTGCTTGTGAATGCGATGGTGTGGAAAGCAAGTTGAGATTGCAACAAGGTTCCTGCTGCAAGCGAAGTCAATTAGACGATGGCCGTTATCATTGCATTCTTCGTGGAGGCTGTGTCCTCCAGTGGTCCCCTGATGCCAATTTTCATTCCCGACTTTTGCATTGAAATCTCTCAGTAGCATTTTTACATAATTTGATGGGAATGAGTCGAAGAGAGTTTCAAAGCAGGCATAGAACTCATCTTTTACAGAGTCATCTTGTACTTCCGTTTGAAGTCGGTAACGCGTGATTTAAACTGCTTATTCACTATGAATGCTACTCCAAACTCCTTGCGGCCCGATGGTTTGCCACTTGTAAAAATTGTGTGCGATTTCTTGTCGTTGATCTCGCAGCCTAACCAATTTGTTTCCTGGACTGCAATAATGCTCAGTTTGTACTTTTCGACCACATGAAGGAGGGTCTCTTCGGCCCCCGGTTTATTCAGGGAGCGTACATTCCAGGCTCCGAGAGAATAATCCGTTGGGCGTTTGCGTGGTCGTCGTTGTTGATCCGTTCAGTCCGAGGCTTTTGTTCCAGGTTTCTTGACAGAGGAAGTTTTTACAAGGATAAGTGGTCGGCACATCGCTCAACCATTTTCATGGGGAACCTCGGTGGTAGTTGCTTCAGGAGACTTGCCTCGTGCCAAAGTTCACACAACTATGTTGCAGGTCTGACAACGTGGCTAATCCTCCCTAATGATCTGAGACGCTAAGGTATAATTCAGCCATCAGGCTGCAACTATGCAAATTTTACTGAGGACAGAAGTACCTTATTGCCTCAAACCCTCCTCCTTTCTCCGGGTTTGGGACCGGCATATCACAAGTTAGACTTGCTATCGGCGGAGTTAGCGTTAAATTTACTCAACATTGAAATTTGCACTAAAGCTTCATACATCAAGCTCATAAACGAGAATTAGTTTTCGTGATATGATGCTGAAAAATGTTTGAGCCTAGTGCATAGTCCCTGATCGTTTTCAAATAGTGGTGTGTACAGACTCTACGATGCTATTAAGCGTAGAAAGTCCGTGTAATGCACCCAAACGCACAATTTTTACTAATGTTCGAAGAACATTAGTATTAAAATCGATTCGGCGATTCGATATATATATATATATATATATATATATATATATATATATATATATATATATATATATATATATATATATATATATATATATATATATATATATATATATATATATATATATATATATATATATATATTGTTTGTTTGTGGGATGGTGGCGCGTGTGAGGAAAGCAAAGGATGAGAAAAATACGCTTACCGCTAGGCTCGTGCTGATATCACCTCGTGCTTAGACAAATTATATTTCTTCTTCTCGTGAGGTTAACTGGATGTACTGCCGCTTTAGATACCGTAAGGCTCGTGCCTGCACCACCTCGTGTCTAATACCTTGTAATTGCAGCTTGCCGGTGTCCTATTATTGCTCGAGTGGATTGTAAAACGTAGTTATAAAGCAATTCGTTCAATTCGATACAATTTATTCAAATTAGATATACAAATTAAATATGCACTGTTAAACAGAATATTAATGTCGAGATGCTGGTGATCTGAGTGTTGAACTGCAAGTGCACTGCAATCGTCCGCTCGCTGCCCAAAACCGGTCCTCTCGGTCGGCCACCGAAACCAGTTGATTCTGGATCCAACATAGCGGCCCCGTTGATAGCTCGGAGAGACTGTCAATTTTGTCTGACATAGATTAAACCAAATTAAATCTGATGGTCTTCTTGGCTGTGTACAATACTGCTTGATGGCGACAATAGCGGGCTTTGACGTCGTTGGCTGAGTATGGCTTGCTTTGCTCTTTGAAGCAAATATTCTCTTCAAGGGTTAGGGGGGTAGGAAGTAGATGATGTGGATCCGATACAGGTGGTACGAAACAAACAAAAACAAACAAACGTTTGGAACCCATTTGGTCGGAATGCATTTAATCAGTTCGATCAATTGGTAGCCGGCAAAGCTTTGTTATTGGTCTCGTTAACGTTCCGGTGAGAGTCTGAACAGAAGCAACACGAACAAGTCCATCTTTACCGGGATGAATCTTAACTACGCGACCAGTTAGCCAGTTCGACGATGGCAAATTTTCTTCTTTAATTAAAACTAGATCGTTTACTTCTAAGTTCGGTGAAGTTTTAAACCATTTCGGACGGGTTTGCAATTGATTAAGATATTCTGCGCTCCAACGTTTCCAAAATAGCTGCTTTATCTGAATGAGATCACGTAAACGATTAGGAAGTTTTATTTCATCATTATTAACATCCGGTTCAGGTAAAGGATGAGCTATTTCACCGTTTAGAAAATGGTTTGGCGTGATGGGAGTAAGATCGTTTGGATCGGTGCTATACGGACAGAGTGGTCTGCTATTTAGAATTCCTTCTATTTCCGTCAACACCGTCGACCATTCTTCAAAGGTGAATGAACGCGTCCCACAATTACGCTTGATGTGGTGTTTTACGGATTTCACTCCGGCTTCCCATAGCCCTCCAAAGTTTGGGGCTCGGGGTGGAATAAAATGCCAATTAATAGACCGATTTGTGAGGTACGGGATAATATGCTCCCTAATCTCGCGCAACCAGACCGCTTCTTGCGATTTCAGTCTAGCAGCTGCACCCACGAACGTTTTACCATTATCACTATAGATATTCTGGCAAGCTGTACGCCGTGCTAAAAAACGTTTTAGTGCGGCTAGGAAAGTGGGTGTAGTTAAGTCACCCACTAGTTCTAAGTGTATTGCGCGAGTTGAAAAGCAAACGAAAAGAGTGATGTAGCCCTTGTATGCTACTTTACCCCGACATTTGGAAGCCTTCACTTCAATTGGTCCTGCAAAATCAACCCCCGTCGAAGCAAATACTGAAGAAGGAACCACGCGTGGCGACGGGAGTGTCCCCATCCTTTGCTCGCCAGCTTGAGCTCTAGCTTTAAAACAAGTAATGCACTTTAAAAGTACAAATCTTACAGTATTACGAGCTCTCAAAATCCAATATCTCCTACGAAGCCAACTTAAAACTAACTGACAACCGCCATGTAGTGTAATCAAATGATATTCTTTGATCAGCATGGTGGTAAAGTGATGTGACGCAGGAAGTATAATAGGAAACTTTTCATCATATGATAGGTGTGAATTCTCCAGGCGACCCCCGACTCTCATTAGGTTGTCTGTGTCGAAAAAGGGATTAAGATTAATGATTTTACTCTTGTGCGAGATGGGATATTTGTTTTGCAAAGCCCGAAATTCCTTTGAAAAGACCTGCGCTTGTACCACTCGAATCCAAAATTTTCGAGCTTGTAATAAATCCCTTGTAGTCAACGGAAAAATAGGAACTCTGTGGAGAATTTTTCCGGGTATCTTTTGAATTACTGCTGTAGTTCTTATCAATCGATTGAAAGACGAAAATCTGTTCAAAATATCAAGCAGAGATGAGTTAATACGTACTTGATAGACATTCACTCCTCGAAGCCCAAGGTTACCAACATTTTGTGCGGCTAAAGTGATCTTGGGCCAAAATTGTTCCTTTTCTTGCAAAAATTGGGGTCCATGCCACCAAAGAGAATTCACGAGTAGCTCAGATACTGAGATACCTCGGCTGGCAAGGTCGGCAGGATTCTCTCCTGAAGGAATATGTCGCCATCGACACACGGGGCTAGTGTCCTTGATTTTTTGCACTCTATTAGCAACAAAGGTTTCCCATCTCTTGGGATCTCCTTGCAACCAGTAAAGAACTATTTCGGAGTCCGTCCAATTTACGTTGGTGGGGATTGGTGAACATTTCCAATTCAACAGAACCCTTTGCACTAGCTCCGACAATAAAACCGCTCCTAAAAGCTCCAAGCGAGGTATTGTTGTCGGTTTGACGGGTGCCGGCCGTGTTTTTGATGTCAGTAAATGGCAATGATAGTTTCCCTCTTGATCGTGCAATCTTATATAAAGAGAGGCAGCGCATGCTTCCTGCGAAGCGTCGCAAAATCCATGCAACTCTATCTGTTGAGTATCTACTGATGTTCCTAGCCATCTTCTGATTTTCAGTTGTGACAGGAGTTGGAGTTGCTTTTTGTACGCTTCCCATTTCTCTACAAAGTCATCAGCGATTGGATCGTCCCAATCTAAGTTTGCGAGCCAAAGCTCTCTCATAAGCAGCTTAGCCCTGATAATCGTTGGTGCGATAAATCCCATAGGGTCAAATAAGCGAGATATAATGGATAAAACTTTCCTTTTTGTTAAGGGTAATTCCGATGGCTGTGAGGTGTCAAAGTTGAATTGGAATCTAAATGTGTCTTCATTGGGTTGCCAATAAATTCCAAGAGTCTTGACGGTATCGTCATAGTTTAATGACATAAGTGATTGAATTTCTCTGTCATCTGGAGCGACTGCTTCTAGAATTTTTTCATGATTGCTTACCCACTTTCGCAAATGAAATCCACGCTTTTGGAATATTCCCACTAGCTGCCGTTGTAACTCTAGTGCACTGCTAATAGTGCTTGCTCCCGCGAAGATGTCGTCGACGTAAATACAATGCATTAGAAAATGGTAGGCCAGTGGATATTCCGATTGGAAATCTTCCGCCAATTGCTGTATCGTACGTATGGCTAGAAAGGGAGCGCATGTAGTGCCAAAGGTAACGGTTTTTAAGAAAAATTCCTTGATTGGCTCGGACTGGTGGTTACGCCATATAACTAGGGATTCCAATCCCGAACCATTTTCTCAATCCCGGGATTACGGGATTCAAAAATCTCAAATCTCGGGATCCCGGGATCCCGGGATTCGAGATTCAAAATATAACACAACAAAATAAATCAAGTTTTAATAAGCAGATTATATTATGTGCCGTCATTTCAAAACTACAGCAATAAGTAAGCTGAAAACTGTATAAAAAATATGTTACTGAATAATTACTAATTTATTTAATTGATGCAAATAAAAACAATAATTTTAATTATCCGAGACGTTGACAGTATGAAAGCAAATATTTAAAATTACAACTATTACAAATTACAACAACAAATCATGACAAAAAATCACAACAATAAATCACAACTCTTAGCATATAAAATATTCAACACATAAAAGTTCTGCCAAAGTTCATTGGTTTTTTCGGAAGTAACATTGAAGCAATAGCAAAGTATCCAAAGTATCGTCTCCAAGCCTGTTTCTAAATTTATTCCCGATGTTGGAAGCCGCGGGAACAACCGAGAAATATTAGTACGCCTGCTCCAAACTATGCGAGTGCCACCACTTTCGAAAAGTTTCATTTCTTTTTTCATTAGTTTCTTGCGGCATTTCACGATTGATTATTTTCATACTTTTGCAATTGATGCTACTTCTTGTAGCATCAATTGACGACTACCTTGTTCTGATTCAATATGGATATCTACTGGGTTCTCCTAATTTCTTTGGCTAGCAAGCAGAGGGTTCAGCATCTAGATCATTGAAGTATTTTTTTTAAATATTTTCGTTGCTTGGTTTCCAAAATAGAGATTCTATTTCACTTGGTAAATTTTTGCTGGCACAATGTAGATTCTGGAGATAGCTTAGCTAACCAGATAGCTCAGTACACGAACGCTCTTTTATTCGGTCCAATATTGCAATTTTCATAGCATTCACAAGAATGGACCGTTTTTCTCCTAGCAGCCAAAATAAAAATCTTGATGAAGTATTAGCAGTGCATAAATTTGCATCTTTGCGATTTAAGGCCTCCACAGTCAATTTAACAAGGAGTAAAACTTCAATAAGTTTCTGAATCGAATCAAACTCAGTTCCTTTTAATCGCTCTGGATATTGCAGGCCTATTAATGTATACTATTTTTCAAAATGGAAAACCGTTCAAATATTGTCAAGAGATTATTTCATCTTGTTTTACAATCCAGTAAGTGAGACAATTAAATGCCTTGCTCGGATTTGACATAGTTTTGAAGACCGTTATTATTTTTCGTTGGAGCTTTTTTAAAATATAAAACTACCTTACGAACTTTTTTTATGCATGCGCTGATGTCCTTTGTCAGATCTAACGTGCCTTGCAGGTGACCGGGTTCAACGTAGTAAGCTGATTCAGGAGCGTGCAAATCTTCGTGGTCTTCGTCCAGATTATCAGCTGCTTCATCAACTCTTTGATCTAGAATGGACCTCCTATTATAGAGAACATCGCAAACTGCCAAAAGGATGCTATGCGCGAAACAAATATGTTGCTCTGTATCAACTAGTCTGCCTACTTTTCGCATTTCATTTGACCCATCAGTTATGATGGTAGCAATGTATTTTCCTCTTTTAATATATCTAGGTAGTTTGCAACTGTCATTGATATCCTTACTCGCACCAAGCTCCAGTAAGAATTCACTAAGTAAATGTTAATATTTGTGTAGCGCCTATTTGTTGTCGAGGTCCACTCATCAAACGTCAAACTGAACCGTTCACCTGAGATACTAGCCTGTCTTATCTCATTTTTACTAATGTTCGAAGAACATTAGTATTAAAATCGATTCGGCCAAAAATTCATATTTCTTTATATATATATATATATATGTACAAAAAATTTCAGTGAGATAATCTCGGGAACGCGCCATTCGATTGAGCTGAAACTTTCAGGATACATTGGTGTATATGCAGAATAGGTCCAGGTCTCTTTAAATGTCAGTTATTGTAAACCTTTTCGCGCCGGCGGGCATTTAAGTGATATTTTTAATATACCTATTATTTCGTGCACAAATGATTTTCGCAAAAATAAAGTTAATAAAATAAATTTCTAACGTGTTTTACATATGAATCGGATAATGCTTTGGAATATTTTAACCCTATGTGTGCGCTGGGTGCCTAAAAAGAGGACGGGAAAATTTGAAAATTTTTAAATTTCGATAACTTTTGACAGAGCTATTCAATCATTACCAAATTTTCAGGACATATTGATATTATTTAGTTGTAGATTTATGTGGCTTTTAATGAGCGTGCTGGCAACTCTGTAGCTAGGGCAGGCACTGAAAGTGAAAACCTCCAAATCATCGTCTCTCTTGAAAAAATGCAGTTTCTTCAAAAATAAGCCTTTCATATGTAAATCTTGTGCTTTGTTTACATAACCAAAAAAAAAAAAAAGATATGGTATAACGGGCACGCCTGGCAACCCTTGCCCAATTTACCTATATTTTTAGCATCAAAAACTTCTGTTCACGGAAACTCACGATCCGATGGGCAGAATTATTTGAAATTCACAGCATGTATTGACCTTAAATAGGACCAGGTCTGATAGAAGTGATTTTGAAATGCGGGCAATTCTGTGCCAGTGGTGCCATCTTGAAAAACCACTAAAAAAGATAACTGTTTTTAGCCCTATAAATTCTGATTGAATCGTTCGATTTTGACGAAACTTACACAATTGCTGGACCTTACTTTAAGCCACGTTTGGTAGAAATTTGGTCGAAAAATTCGATTGGAGCTGCCAGCTATGATAATTTTGGTGTCTTCATTTTGAAAAAAAAAATTTGGAAGTAAAAACATTCAAACCATCGAATATTCAAAAAAATGTCCGTTTCTTACAATAAAACCAATCTGTATATAAATCTTATGTTTTATCTACACGTTCAAAATAAAACTTTGGAAATTTCATGTCGGACAAGAACGGTAACCCTCTCCCAGTTAACCTATATTTTTAGCATCAAAAACTTCTGTTCACGGAAACTCACGAACCAATAATCAGATACAGCTAAAATTTACAGAATGCATTGGACTTAAGTAAGACCAGATTTGATAGAAGCGATTTTGAATTGTGGGCAACTCTGTGCCAGTGGTGCCATCTTGAAAAATTACAAAGAAAAAAAACTGCTTTTTGCCCTATGAAATGTGAATAAGTTACCAGATTTTCATGAAATTGACACAGAAGCTAAACCTAACTCTAATCTCTGTTTGGTGGAAATTTGGTTGAAAAATTTGATTGGTGCTACCTGCTATGGTAATTTTTGTGTCTTTGGTTTTGAAAATTCGCTCAGGAAAATAAAACTTTTTGTACTATAACTTCCAGTGCAGTCATGAAATCAATACGAATTTCATACAATTAATGAAACCTGTCATAAACATTATTCAGGCCAAATTTGGTTGAAAAGACACGATAGGGTTGCCAGCTATTGTTGGTTTTGTGTTTAATTGCAATATCTTTATTAAGCGGTTTTATCGTAGAATTTTCAAATGGTAATGATATTGTAGTGACAATAAACAGCAAATATTAAGCTTTCGATCATTTGAAAAAACTCGCTGCAGGTAACCCTAAATTTCTTTATACTCCTATAACTTCGAATGTAATTAAACAACGTGAAGCAGATTTGATATATTCTTGGATTTGATACTGGCGAAAGGTTGCCAGCACGAGTCGGTTGTGCTACTTTTGTATCAATAAATGCTTACAGTTAGTATACATACCGGAAACATTTACAATGAAAATAAATAACCGATGTTCCAATTCGCAAAGTTCTGCAAATTTTTCGGATCGCAGCCCCAAACACCAACTTCAGTTACAGTGCTGCAGGCACTGAGCATTTTCTTCATTGATGTTATATGAGATGCTGCTTTCAAAATTATGTGAAATAAGCAACTGATAACGAATATAATTAACCCGTGTTTTGCTCTCATAAACGTTGAAATTCATGCCAGTGGTAATATCTGAAACCTTGCACCATATGAGTTATAATGCATTCTTAAGACGAAAGTAAAACGTGGCATTTGAAACAGTTTGGCCGTAATAAGCAGCACATGTGGTGGAATATGCACTCAAAACCTGCACGATTCTTCTACTGTTCTTCGAACATTAGTGTTTCTAGCGGTTCAGGTGCGCTAGAGTTTTTATTATTTTTTTTATCTTGCTTGCATAGCCCACAGCCTTTTTTTGATTATTGTTGAGGATTTTGGTAAATCTGTGTATGCATTCGCTAGTATTAATTTCCTCAAATCATTCGAAGTAACGAATGCACTAAATGCGAAACAGTCCATACTTATTTATTTACAAACCCCTTTGTATTCTCTTGTTAACTGTTACATCGGTTTGTTTTGCTCTATTCTTTACTCATTTTGATGTGAACCTGCATGCTAATTGCTTTCTTATAAATATGGATTCTATTTGCTCTTTTCGAGTCTTGCCGTAATTGGATTGCCGATTATGCTTGACTCCCGGCCCCGGAATCCAGGCCAATTTCTGATCCCGAAAATCCCGGGATTAGAACTCATCAATCCCGGGATTTTCGGGACCAGAAATTAGCCGGGATCCCGGGATCCCGGGATGCGGGATCCCGGGATGCGGGATCCCGGGATTGGATTCGCTACATATAACCCTCTGAAACTGCGCATCATTTATATGTACTAGAATTTGTAAAAACATTCTTTTCAGATCTCCGGCGAACGCGATTTGATAGAAACGCCAGTTGGTCAGAATTGATGGTAAGTCATTCTGCAAGGCCGGACCTGAGTGTAAGATGTCGTTTAAGGAGTTGCCGTTACTTGTCTTTCTCGCAGCGTTAAACACTATACGTAAATTAGTGGTGCTGGAGTTCTTAAATACCGCATGATGCGGTAAATAGCAACATATCACATCAATTTGCCCATTTTGATACGCAGTCATATCATCCTCTGATTCAGTAACTAGCCCTACCTGATCACCATTTATATATTCATTGAATGCTTTAGAATATTCCATATGATATTCTGCGTTACGAACAAATTTCCTTTCGAGCTGGGCAAACTGTCTGATAGCTATTTCCCGCGACTTGCCCAGTACCCGCTGCGGATCTGTATAGCTTTTAAATGGTAGTCGAACCTGATATCGACCATTAGAACTAGAAAGAGTGTCGAGGTAAAATTGTTCGCACCATTTATCCTCTGAACTCAGCGCTCGTGCTTCTGGCAGTGTTTCGATTTCCCAGAAACGACGCAAGAGCCTGTCCACTTCAACGCGTGTGACCATGGAAAATATTTCCCTTGGGATCTGCTGCTCGTATATGATGGAGCCCAACAGAATCCACCCAAACAACGTATTCTGCGCTGTTGGGAACCCCTTTCGCTTTTCAAGCCCGTTAATGACAACGTCTGCATATACGTCTGCCCCCAGAAGAAGATCAATCTGCCCCGGTTGATGAAAATGAGGATCAGCCAGGCACAAATTTTCGATATGTGGCCATTTGGTATGGCTCAGAGGTCGTGCAGGAAGAATACCTGTGAGCGTTTTGATGACGTATGCCAATACGTCAATTTGGTAATCTCTCACATAAGATTGAATTGTAAACTCAGCTACTTGCTCACAAGACTTTGCGACGTTATTACCTACGCCTGTAATGTAGGTTTTGTCCGGTGATGTGGGTAACTTTAACAAGGTTACAGCACGTTCAGATATAAGTGAGGCCTCACTACCACTGTCAAGGAGGGCTCTCATTCGTATAAGTTTTCCATTAGAACTTCTCACTTTAATTACTACTGTCGATAATAGCACCCGGCGTTGAAACACTCTCGCAATATGCGATCTTAGTGGATCTGAGCTTGGCGTTTGTTGCCATTTAGACGATTGAGAAGGTTCATCGTGCAATAGCGTATGATGTCTTGCGCCACAATGACAATTGCGTTTGCTTGAACAATTCGCAACTAAGTGGTCATCAGCGAGGCAATTGAAGCACACTCGTTTACCTTGAATTATACTCCGTCGCGCTGCAGTGGTCATACCCAGGAACCGAGCACAACGTCGTACGTAATGGTTTCCCGAGCAAATGCAGCACTGTGGTGAACTGTCCGTATGTTGGGACCTATGTTTCCCATTGAACTGCACATGAAATGATTTAGTGTGTTTGTTACTGTTAGAAGAGTGTTTCGTTATAGAAACAATAGGGGTTGCAGTCTTACTTTCCATAATAGCATCTAAAGTTTTAGCACGGGTGACTAAAAAGGTTTCAATCATAGCGAACGTAGGAAGTGTAGAAGTATCTCCCAGCTTAGTTTCCCAAAGGCCAGCAGTTTGTGGTGGCAGCTTCTGTGCCATAAAATATACCAGAAGGGGATCACAGTGCACTAGATCCAGTTCAAAAGTTTGTAGAGCTTGTCTACATTCTCGGGCAATATTCAGAAACGAACGTATTACATGCGAATCTTCCTTCTCGATTTTAGGTTGAGATGAAAACAAATTCATCTGTGATTTGAAGAGCTCCCGGGGGTTTTCATAGTGGGCTGATAGAAGTGACCAAGCCACGTCGTAATTCCCATCGGTAGTTAATACGTGTTTAATCATATCGAATGGCTCACCTTTCAAACTACCTTTCAGATACCAAAATTTCTCGATGTTACCTAAACCGTTATTATTATGAACGAGAGAAAAAAACAAATCTCGAAAGCAAGGCCAATCGGTATATCTACCTTCAAACGTAGGTATATTGATTTTATTAAGTCGAATTGGGTTTGAATGTCCCACAACAGCCTGCTCTACTGCTGTGATCTCTGAGGCAGTTTTAGGCAACGGCGGCTGTAAGCAAGGAAATTTTAGATCACGATCTTCTTCAATCACACAAACCGTTTCTAAATACGTCTCTTCGAACATGTCATTTGTACTGTTTTTTAAATAATCATCACTATCCGAAATACCGCTCATTATAAGCTTCCTATCATTTTCGCGAAATTCAGCAGCGATAAAAGAAATTCGCTCAAGACGCTTTTCATAATACGTGCGCGACTTACGAGACACGGGATCTTTCTTGAAATTAGTAATGACTCTCGAAAGAGACTCTAACAAGGCGTTCTGCCGACTAACCAACGCGCCAACATCTACCGCGGCATCACTTTCACTCATTTTTCACGTCCGTGTATTTTAGAATATGTGTATCTAAAGTAATGTACCTGTAATACACGTGTTGTAATATTCCCGGGTTTCGGCACCAAAAATATGTTTGTTTGTGGGATGGTGGCGCGTGTGAGGAAAGCAAAGGATGAGAAAAATACGCTTACCGCTAGGCTCGTGCTGATATCACCTCGTGCTTAGACAAATTATATTTCTTCTTCTCGTGAGGTTAACTGGATGTACTGCCGCTTTAGATACCGTAAGGCTCGTGCCTGCACCACCTCGTGTCTAATACCTTGTAATTGCAGCTTGCCGGTGTCCTATTATTGCTCGAGTGGATTGTAAAACGTAGTTATAAAGCAATTCGTTCAATTCGATACAATTTATTCAAATTAGATATACAAATTAAATATGCACTGTTAAACAGAATATTAATGTCGAGATGCTGGTGATCTGAGTGTTGAACTGCAAGTGCACTGCAATCGTCCGCTCGCTGCCCAAAACCGGTCCTCTCGGTCGGCCACCGAAACCAGTTGATTCTGGATCCAACATATATATATAGATATATATATATATATATATATATATATATATATATATATATATATATATATATATATATATATATATATATATATATATATATATATATATATATATGTATATATATATATATATATATATATATATATATATATATATATATATATATATATATATATATATATATATATATATATCATCAAAAAATTTCAGTGAATTAATCTCGGGAACGCGTCATCCGATTGAGCTGAAACTTTCAGGATACATTGGTATATATGCAGTATATATGCGGCCATTTAAGTGATATTTGTAATATACCAATTATTTCGTTCACAAATAATTTTCGCAAAAATAAAGTTGACGAAATAAATTTCGAATGTCTTTTACATGCGAAGCGGATAATGTTTTAGAATCTTTTAATCGCATGTGGGCGCTGGGTGCCTAAAAAGAGAATAGGAGAATTTGAAATTTTTTAAATTGCGATAACTTTTGCCAGAGCTATTCAATCATTACGAAATTTTCAGGACATATTGGTATTATTTAGTTGCAGATTTGTGCTAGCAACCCTGTAGCTAGCGCAGGCACTGAAAGTGAAAACCTCCAAATCATCGTTTCTCCTGAAAAAATGAAGCTTCTTCAAAAAAAAGCCACTCATATGTAAATCTTGTGCTTTGTTTACATAGATAAGAAAAAAAATTTGATATGGTATAACGGGCACGTCCGGTAACCCTTGCCCAATTTACCTATATTTTTAGCATCAAAAACTTCTGTTCACGGAAACTCACGATCCAATAAACATAATTAATGTATTGGTCTTAGAGAGAACCAGGTCTGATGGAAGTGATTTTGAAATACAGGCCATTCTGTGCCAGTGGTGCCATCTTGAAAAATCACTAAAAAAGATAACTGCTTTTAGGCCTATAAATTCTGATTGAATCATTCGATTTTAACGAAATTCACACAATAGCTGGACCTTACTTTAAGCCACGTTCGATAAAAATTTGGTTGGAAAATTCGGTTCGAGCTGCCAGCTATGATAATTTTGGTGTCTTAAAATTGAAAAAAAAAATTGGAAGTGGAAACATTCAAATCATCGAATATTCAAAAAAAAAGTCCGTTCCTTACAATAAAACCAATCTGTATACAAATCTTATGTTTTATCTATGCGTTCAAAGTAAAACTTTGAAAATTTAATGTTGGAAAAGAACGGTAACCCTCTCCCAGTTAACCTATATTTTTAGCATCAAAAACTTCTGTTCACGGGAACTCACGAACCAACAATCAGATACAGCTGAAATTAACAGCATGCATTGGACTTAAAAAGGACCAGATCTGATAGAAGCGATTTTGAATTGTGGGCAAGTCTGAGCCAGTGGTGCCATCTTGAAAAATTACAAAGAAAAATAACTGCTTTTTGCTCTATGAAAAGTGAATAAGTTACCAGATTTTAATGAAATTAACACAGTAGCTGAACCTTACTTTAATCTCTGTTTGGTGGAAATTTGGCTGAAAAATTTGATTGGTGCTGCCAGCTATGGTAATTTTTGTGTCTTTAGTTTTGAAAATTCGCTCAGGAAAATAAAACTTTTTGCCCTATAGCTTCCAGTGCAGTCATGAAATCAATACGAATTTCATACAATTAATGAAACCTATCATAAACATTATTCAGGCCAAATTTGGTTGAAAAGCCACGATAGGGTTGCCAGCTATTGTTGGTTTTGTGTTTAATTGCAATATCTTTATTAAGCGGTTTTATCGTAGAATTTTCAAATGGTAATGATATTGTAGTGACAATAAACAGCAAATATTAAGTTTTCAATTATTTGAAAAAACTCGCTGCAGGTAACCCTAAATTTCTTTATACTCCTATAACTTCGAAGAAATATAACAACGTGAAGCAGATGTGATATATTCTTGGCTTTGATACTGGCAGAAGGTTGCCAGCACGAGTCGGTTGTGCTACTTTTGTATCAATAAATGCTTACAGTTAGTATTCATACCGGAAACATTTACAATGAAAATAGATAAACAATGTTTTAGTTCCCAAAGTTCTGGAAATTTTTCGGATCGCATCCCCAAACACCAACTTCAGTTCCAGTGCTGCAGACACTGAGTTTTTTCTTTATTGATGTTATATGAGATGCTGCTTTCAAAATTATGTGAAATAAGAAACTGATAACGAATATAATTAACCCGTGTTTTGCTCTCATAAACGTTGAAATTCATGCCAGTGGTAATATCTGAAACCTTCCACCATATGAGTTATAATGCATTCTTGAGACCAAAGTAAAACGTGGCATTTGAAACAGTTTGGCCGTAATAAGTAGCTCATGTGGTGGAATATGCACTCAAAACCTGCACGATTCTTGTACTGTTCTTCGAACATTAGTGTTTCTAGCGGTGCGCTAGAGTTTTTTCATTTTAAAGTGTAGTTAAAGTTGAGCTTTCTACCTAATAACGTATTCCATACTAGTTTCATAGTATTAAAGCATTCCATAGTAATCTTGTGGGTCCATGTGTACCTGCAAATATTGGACAATACATGTTGTTCTTTTTAGTGTAAAATATACCATTAGGAAATTAATTAAGTTAAGATTAGTACGTAGCAACCTCATATAGATCAGAATACGTCTTGCTTGGTTTTTATTTTACCCATTGTATGCATATACCCATTGGTTGCTGACGAGTTGAATGTGCTGATATTACACATACGATTGTAACACAAGTGGAGCTTGCAAGACGGTCGGGTGGCACAGTCAACACATTTGATTTGGTGATAAGTATGAATGCTCACTCTTGCGTCAGCCACCGAGCGACATGCATCTAGTGATTGAAAATTAAGTTTTAAATTTGATGCAAAATATATTTAAATAAATATATTATAATTAAATAATAACTCATGTATTCAGTTCAGTGACTGTTTATTTTTTGGTACGATATTAAACATGGTCCTTCAAACCTGATAGCCCACTGGATTAAACAAAAGGTACGTTTGAGCTTCTCGAATTCATTAAATGAAAATAGTGAAGTGTAAGAGATTGAAATTTAATCACGCGAATGATTTAAAACACAAATGTCAATCAAAAAACTTAAAGCTTGTCTTCAGCGAATCGTTATTCACTTGCCTGCTTCCATAATGGCATTGATCAACTAAAGAAAGATTGGTCGTAAGAAAAGTCGCTTTAGCACAAAGCAAGAGCTGAAATAAAAGAAAACCGATTCGCTCACGGTATTTCAATCACAATTGCCATACTTGGCAGTAAAGACAATCCAACAATTGGCGGAAATTGAAGGTAATAATTTTCCATTGAGCAGCCAAATAGTACGGAGTCAGTTCTACGTTGACGATCTATTCACCGGATCATCTTCAATTGAGACATGCATTCAAATTAGTGTACGTTAAACATCGATAGGACTATCGATAGTATCGATAGTTCAGAACTATCGAAAACCTCGATGTTCTTTTTTTGCAATCGATAGTTTTTGAAAACAGAAAAAAATGCGTAAGGCAACATTTCGATATCATCCCATTTACTGTAATTTCGTGGCTGATTTGGACGGAAAACATGCAATTCCTGACACCAAATACTTCGAAGATGTTAAAACGCGGGTTTAAAATGCCATAAATGCAGTTCAACATATTTCTTTAACTACTGATATGTGGACAAATTCAAACAAAGGGAGAATACTGATTTTTTTCAATGGCAAAAGTAAGTTGCATATTTATTTTATGCCTGTTTGATGAATACTATCGTTGGTGTAGTTGAAAAGATAAAAATTCAAACTCGTTATTTCTAGTTTAGGCGAGAAATACTACACTCAGCAAATGGAACATTTGATCAAAAATAAATGCGATCATCACTGATAATGCTGCTCGCATGTTAATGCAAACAAAACTTCTTCAATTTAATCATATTCCATGCTTCGCGCATACTTTAAATTTGACTGTGTCTGATATTTATAACACCTGATTGTCATTTTATCACGATAAAGTGCAAAGATATTGATACTTCTTTTCAATCGAGTTCAGTTGTTTCAGACATACTGACAATTGCACAACGACAGCTCTACAAACCTGAACTGAAACTAATTCAGCAGTTCCGTTCTCGTTGAAATAACGCATATGCCAAGATCAAATGTTTCTAAGATATCAGGCAAGAATTGACTTTGGAATTACCCAAATGTGTGAAGGCACCTGAAACGTTACTCGTCGAAGATTGGAATATGCTGCCGAACACAATTCTGCTATTAGAACCATTTGATGTGGCTACGACTCTGGCGCAAATTACATTACTCTTTCTTATATAACTCCGTTATTACGAGGACTGACTCTACAATTATCGAAAGTGGGAATTAACATAAAAAACACTGCTGGAAAGATTATTTATAATGCTTTATGCAAGTCAGTGCGGGAACGATTAATACCGTTTGAGAAAAGGGTCCTTATGATGTTAGCCACCACTCTGGATCCAAGGTTCAAAAAATAAAAGAAGACGATGGAAACATAGCTGCCCAATCTCTTCAAATAGAATATACTTCTTTTCTGATGACACAAAAGCCGGAGTCAACTCAGAGTACTTATGAATTTACGGCAACTGCATCTACAAGCAACTGAACTGGTGAAACTGGGGAAATTTACTAACGAAGGAATAGTGGAAAGCAAAAAAATCCAAGGAGTTATTATTTCTACCTGAAGATCTATTCAAAGAAAAAGCTTATAGCTGCCCAAATAATGATGCAATAAAACGTGTATATATACCAAAACCTGGAGAAACCTCTCAGTGGAAACGACCAATGTCCCATCGACTACTGGTTAGATTCAAATACTGAGACAAAGAAAATGTTTGCTCTGTAGCATCCATGTATAATTGCGTCTTCTATTCCGAGTGAACGAATTCTTTCGAAAATTGGCGTAATTCACAGTGATCGCAGAAACTTCTTAAAGTTTCAAAGCGTCTCAATGAATTGCTTTCCCTAAATCAAAATGCTCTGCATGTCGGAAATGAATAAAACTTTATATTTCGGTGTTTCTCTATAATAGTAATTTAATTCTTAGTTATTTTTTAAAAAAATAATGAATCCTGGGTGTATCTACTAATTTCGCAAGACACATATACACCATCGATAGTCTATCGATAACCTATCGATAGTTTTTAAAAAAACATCGATATTATCGAAACATCCAACTATCGATATTTAACGTACACTAATTCAAATACGAGATGAGCTCATCGAGTTACTTAATTCTGGCGGATCTCAAATCCGCAAATGATCTTCAAATCAACCACAGATTTTGTAAAACTTCCCAGATAGTTTGGTGGACCTCAGTGTGAGGGATTCTTGGCTTGGCTAAATCAGAAAAACTCTCGGAATCATGTGGGATCCGAAGCGAAATATTTTTCGAATTTACTCTTTAGCATTAAAGGTGAGAAAACGAATCACCAAGCGCTTCATTGCGAGTGAAATCGCGAAACTCTTTAATCCATTAGGATGCATTTCCCCAGTAATGATTGTTGGCAAGATTTTCCTACAAGGGCTATGACTGCAATAGTCAGAGAAGGTTCGTACAAGGCACACTGGAAACTGGATCAATCGAAATACCACGATACATAGGTTTTATAGATCAGCCGCAAGAAATTCAAATACATCGATTCTGCGATGCCTCTGCAATGGCATATGTGGTGTGTATATACCATAGATATAAGAAGAATGGATACGAAATGGGCCGAGAGAAATGAAGCAATTTTCGACCTCTGGTCTCAATGTGTTTGTATAAAACAATAACAAATTTCATGCAGAAAAGTTGATGTATTTGGAAATTTGTTGAAATGTATTAGTTTCCCCGTTATCCCAACCACCCCGTAGATTGAATGGATTGAAATGAATGTTTACATAGAGAGTCTACAGTGCTGAGGGGTGGTGCGTGCGGCATTGAGGGGAAAGCTGTTTTACAGAGAGTAAGATTGCATGTGTAGTAAAATTGCTTCACTCACGTACGGGCTCATGCATTGTGATTGCGTGTCCATTCTTTATATGTCTATGGTATATACAAAGCTCCGTCAATAACGACAATATCAGCTTTTGTTTAGTAACAGTCACAGTCTAATGCCGGGTTTCCACCAAAGAGACAATTTGAAAAACAGTTTTGTTTTCAAAAAACAAAACAAAATACTTGTTTTGTTTTTTGAAAACAGTTCTGTTTTTTGTAAACAGACTGTTTCAACTGAACAGACAGGTTTTGTTTTCAGTTCTGTTTATCCTGTGTCCGAGAAATGTCTGAAGACGGTGATTTTATAATTAACTGTGATTTTTTTTTATAAATGATATTAAAAAGAAAAAAACCGAGATATTGGGCCAATTCTCAATTAAAAAGGAGAGTTGATTATAGCACGGGAGAATTATTGGAAGATTTATCTACTGACAACGTGGGCTTAAATGGAGAAATGAGATCATCGTGACTACTTTTTTTGAGCTCATTATAACAGTTTACACAAATATGAAAAATTCTTCAGTTAACACAAACATGAAATATACAGGAATACAAATTTAAAACCAAATTTAAAACAAATTTAAAAACCAAAGTCCATTAATCGATATATTGAGTGTTCTCGCAGAAAACAAATGCATGTTTCAACCAAATAGACACAAAAATTGCGAACAAACATGTTTTCCTTTGATCTTACCGACTCGCGATGGGAAGGTGTTTTGTTTACTAAAACAGTTTTCAGAGACAAAAATGTTCCCGAAACTGTTCAATTTTTACAAAACATTCGTGTTTTTGTTCAGAAAAACATTTTTCGTCCGTGTTTCTTGTTTTGTCTCTTTGGTGGAAACCCGGCATAAGGTAGCACCGCTAAAAAGAATTTCGTTACCACGCTTAGAACTCTATGGCGCAACGCTTTTAGTGAGACTATTGCATAAGGTAGTTTCCATTTATAAGTTGAACCACACTCTAAAAAGTAAAAAGTGGGTCTATAATTGATACTTTGATAATAGGAAATATATTCATTTTTTCGTTTAAAATAACGAATCACAAATTTTTTTACACATTCGATGTGCATTTTTTGCTTTTACGTCATATCAGCTGAATAATACACAGCTTTGTGTAAATTGAAGCAAAAAGAGTGTAAATTTACTAGCTTGCTATTCATCTTTGCGCCAAAGCCATAAATTGCATCATTATTTAGGGTAAAATTACAACATTTGGTCGTAAAAAAAAATATTCTTTTTACGCGCTTTTGTAAATTTACATCCTTAATAGTAGGAAACCAGTTTCCTACTATTATAAGGGTAAAATTCAACCAAAATATTTTTGAGTGCACTGTCTAGTACATGCTTGGACAGATTCCACGATTGTTTTGTTTTGGATTTTACAGCCTCTACACAAGTGGAAGACCTACGTGGCCAAACAAACATCTGAAATCCATGAACATAATTATATATCTAAATGGTACCACATACCTTCGAAAGAGAATCCAGCAGACACGGCCATACGTGTCCTCTATACTGCTTAGCTATCAGAAAGATGGTGGAAAGGTGCTTGCTGATTAATCAAGAGTGTGGAACATTGGCCAAGGACTGAATTGAGCGTTGATATTACATTGGAAGCTATGGCACATATTCATCGTGCTACTAGTGCAGTTTCTTCAACTGATTGGCGTCAGCGATTCTAATCCATGATGCGGCTTCTCAAAATCACAGCATGGTACCGCTGGTGGCATACAAAAAAAGGCGTTCGTAGATTTTGGCCTAAGAGTGGCTGGAAGCAGAGACACTATGGATACGCATAGTTCAGAAGAAACGTCTGCCGAGGGAAATCTACCTACTGCCCAAAAACTAAATGATATCTACGTCAAATGAAATTGCCCAGCTAACTCAATTCTTAGACAACCAAAAAATTCTAAGAATAAGAAGTCGATTAAAAAAATCAGATCTGCGTAATCAGGCGAAGCATCTGATGATTTTATACAACAACGATCATTTGACTGAGTTGCTCGTATGGAGAGCTCACAATGCGATACTAGACGGAGGGATACAAATAGCATTGACACACCTATGGCAGCGATTTTGGATTCTTCGTGTAAGGCAATGTAACAAAAAGGTGTTGCATAGGTGTCATACTTGCATTCGTTTTAGACACAAAGGGCGCCAGCAGCTAATTTGTGATTTGGCCACGAACAGAGTATGAGCCAATGAACCATTTCAGGTAATGATTATGCTGGACCAATTGACGTACAAAAATTTTGTATGGATTAAGATAAAACTCTGTTTTGATGACAGATGAAATTATATCTTCTCTGATAATTGGTGTAGCAGCTTGAATAATTTTTGGCCGTTCTTCTTAAAGACTTTTACTAATTTTCGAAGAAAATTAGTATTAAACTCGTTTCGCCGAAAATTCATATTTCTTTATATATATTAGGTTGCTGCTGATGAAATGGCCGATTTAGCAATGACATAAAGTTGGCTGCAATTTTAGTATATTACGTTGGCACAAGGCGGCGCAAATGATATGACATATTGAACTATAAATACTGTTACCTTGGTTTATGGAGTCATTTCTATTTTGCACTTCATAGTGATCGTAAAAACAAAGAGAGAAAGTGAACATAGAAGTGAATAAAAAACGGCTACTTTTACTATATGAATTTAAATTAGAGCACAACGTAACGGAAGCAACGAGGAATATCAACAGCGCATTTGGGTCTGATATAGTTAGCGAACGAACTATTCGGCGGTAGTTCGAAAAATTTCGATCGGGAGATATGGATCTTGGAAGTGAGCCACATGGACACCCAGGACCATCGATCGATAACGACGAGTGCTTTCCAAATCATAAGGGATCTTGCTGAAAAATTAAGCGTTCACAATTCAACAGTTTGCCGCCACTTGCAACAACTTGGAAAAGTGAAAAAGCTAGACAAATGGGCTCCGCATGATCTTACCGAGCAAAACATGACGTGTCGAATGGAGATTTCAAATTCTCTTCTCTCCCGCAACAAAAAAGGAACCGTTCTTGCACCGAATTGTGACCTGCGATCAAAAATGGATTTTTTACGATAATCGTCGCCAATTGGCCCAATGGCTAGACGCCGATGAAGCGCCAAGACACATGCCGAAACCAAGCCTTCATCCAAAGAAAATAATGGTAACTGTTTGGTGGTCTGTAGCTGGAGTTATCCACTATTCGTTCCTGCAACCTGGCGAAACTATTATTGCTGAGAAATACTGTGCTCAACTGGATGAAATGCATCAGAAATTGATAGTCCAACGACCTTCGCTTGTCAACAGGGATGGAGTGATACTGCTTCATGATAACGCACGACCTCATGTATCGAGAACAACGGTCCAAAAATTAAACAAGTTGTGCTATGAGACTCTTCCTCACCCTCCATATTTACCAGACCTTTCACCAACAGGTTACCATTTCTTTAAACATTTGGATAACTTTTTGACAGGAAAAAGATAAAATAATGAAGCTGCTGTCAAAAATGCCTTCGAGCAGTCTCTTCGAACCAGAAACTCGGACTTCTAAAAAACTGGAATAAATATACTTGTAACTCGTTGAAAAAAGTGTGTTGCATCTATTGGTACCTATTTTGATTAAATAAATTGTCTTTATAAAAAGTTACAGCTGCTTAAAAATGTATTACTAAATCGGCCATTTCATCTGCAGCAACCTAATATATATATCAAGTAAGGGAGATAATCTCTGGAGTGGCCGATCCGATTGAGCTGAAACTTTCGGAGGACGTAGATGTATGTAATAGGTAGGTCCATGATTCCTAAACCTTTTGGTGGCGGCGAGCGTTTTAGTGAATTTTGAGGTACTCCTATATTTCCAAGCAGCGTACATTTTTGTACAAACAAAGTATTGGGAATAAAACCTTATTATGGTCTTAGCTTGTCTATGATAAAAAGTTGGAAATTTTGAGCCGTACGTGGGCGCAGCGTGCCTAAAAGTAAACAAGGATTTTTTTTTCCAATTTTGATTTGTCATTACTTCTGACAAAAACATTGGATCATCGTGAAATTTGCAGGGCGTATTGATGTTGACAAAAATTTAAGATACATGGATTTCCAAGTTTGTGCGGGTAACTCTGTAGCTGTGGCAGGCTCCTGAAAAAAAATCCTTCATATCATTGACCCTCCTGAAAAATTTTTGATTTTTGACCAAAAATTCAAATCATTGATAAATTTAAACGTTGTGTATTATGTCAAATTAAAATTTTTGAAAATTTCGAGTTGCACAAGAACGGCATCCCATCACCAAATTACCTCTATTTTCAGCACTCGAAAGTTCTGTTCACGAGAACTGACGACCGGATTATCCGATCATAATGAAATTTACAGGACATGTTGGTTTTAACTAGGACCAGGTCTGAAAGAAGTGATTTTGAAATCCAGGCAACTCTGTGCTAGTGGTACCATCTTGAAAAAAAACAGCTTTTTGGCCTATAACTTCCGATTCAGCCATCAGATTTAAACAAACTTCACATCATATTTGGATCTTACATGGTAACATTTGGTGAAAATTTGGCTGAAAAATTAAAATAGAGCTGCCAGCTATGGTGATTTTTGTCTCCTGAATCTTGCAAATTTGCTCAGCAAAATAAAGCTTTTTCCCTATAACTTCCGGTGCAGTCATGATACCAAAACGAAATTTACGCAGTGTTGAAAAATTTACGCAGAATTTGATGTGACCCAAATGTCGTAGGAATTTCATACACAAATCATGAAAGGGCTGCCAGCTATGACTATTTTTGTATTTTTTTTTGGAATTTCTTTACTGCGCGATTATGTCATTAGATTTGCAAATGGGATCGATCCTGCAATTAAAGCTAACAACAAATATTAACACTTTAAAAATTTGAAAAGTTTTGAGGGTGGTGACCCTAAAATGTTTATCACCCGTATAACTTCTAGCGCAGTGATTCAATCGAAACGAAATTTACTGGTTGGGTTTAGTTTAACATGAAGCAGATTTGGTATATATTTTGGTTTGCTGCTGACACAAGGTAACCAGCTTTAGCCATTTTCGTAACTATTGCATCGACAGATGCTTCAAATTACATACACATATGCAAAACATTTGCAATAAAACTAAGGAACCAATTTTGAAATTTTCCGAGTTTTGAATATTTTTCGGATGGCAGCCTCAAACAACGTTTAACCGCTGAAACTTTCGAGGAAATCCTCCAATGAGAACGAAAGCCAAAGCATAAGTTGATTTGAGTATGATGTAAACTTATTGCTGCTTCGTTGGGAAAATGTTGCCAGCACTGAACATTTCTACAAAAAAGTGTATTACGTCTTTCCACATTTTTTTGTCACTCAATGAGAATTTCTTCGGAAGTTAGTTTTCTAGCGGTTCAGGTGCGCTAGAGTTTTTTCCCTATTGTCATAGAACGCTAAGCATAAAACATTAAATTGTGTGTCGCAAAAGCATATACTGGTTAATGGTCGTAATAATGATTCGATCACCATATGTTTCTATCAATTTGAATATAATTGTTCCATCTACTACTATTTCTTTCTCTTTAGCTCTGGTAAGGTTAATTGTCTATCTTCATTACTCTCCATATAATTAAATATTGCGATTATTGCATCGGACACATCTTTAACTACGGGATGATTTTTTTCCCAAACAGTATTTGGTAAAATAAATTTATCAAAACATGTATTATGATACTTAGCACCAACTGTTCGAATTAAAACCTAAAAGGAAATTGATTAGCGAAATAAATTTGAAATAAACAAATCGACTTACCTGCTGTCAACGTCGCTGTCACCGATTGTACACAATGGAGACTTGTCAAATTGTCGATTCGCCTGATGTTCTCGACAACTCTTGTTATCTCTTTTACTCTTACTAGTCAGCAATTGTAAATTAATTTATAGTATAAGTTCACAAAGTAAAACTTGAAGTTTGTTAAAATGTTACAATTTGGATTGAAAACTTGAAGTTTGTTAATATGTTAAACTTTGGATTGTAATTGATAAAATGTTGCTTAAAACGGTAAATATTCGGAAACATCGTATAAATAGCAAAATTAACGGATGTTCGTTCTCTTTGTCTGAAAAACTTCGTTGGAACAAGATAAGTTTTGTTCCTCATGTGCAAATTTCAAAACCTCCAAATTTCTAGAAAATTCTTATTTTATTAAATATTTCACAAACTACAAAACTTATCTTGTTCCAACGAAGTTTTTCAGACAAAGAGAACGAACATCCGTTAATTTTGCTATTTATACGATGTTTCCGAATATTTACCGTTTTAAGCAACATTTTATCAATTACAATCCAAAGTTTAACATATTAACAAACTTCAAGTTTTCAATCCAAATTGTAACATTTTAACAAACTTCAAGTTTTACTTTGTGAACTAATACTATAAATTAATTTACAATTGCTGACTAGTAAGAGTAAAAGAGATAACAAGAGTTGTCGAGAACATCAGGCGAATCGACAATTTGACAAGTCTCCATTGTGTACAATCGGTGACAGCGACGTTGACAGCAGGTAAGTCGATTTGTTTATTTCAAATTTATTTCGCTAATCAATTTCCTTTTAGGTTTTAATTTGTGGTTTAAAAGATAAGTTTTGTAGTTTGTGAAATATTTAATAAAATAAGAATTTTCTAGAAATTTGGAGGTTTTGAAATTTGCACATGGTCCTTCGAACCGGATTAATTGTCGGATCTTCTGGTTTTGGATTAATTGTCGGATCTTCTGGTTTTGGATTAATTGTCGGATCTTCTGATTTTGGATAAATTGTCGAATCTTGGTGGAATTACTGTCGGAGTCAATTGATACTGAAGTTGTGATTTTGGATAAGTTGTCGAATCTTGGTGGAATTACTGTCGGAGTGTCGGATCTTGGTGGTAATATTGTTGGAGTCATTTGACAACGAAGTTGTGGTTTCGAATTCATTATCGGATCTTGTGGAAATACTGTCGGAGTCAATTGATATTGAAGTTCTGATTTTCGAATTCATTATCGGATCTTGTGGAAATACTGTCGGAGTCAATTGATATTGAAGTTCTGATTTTCGAATTCATTGTCGGATCTCGTGGAAATATTGTTGGAGTCACTTGACAACGAAGTTGTGGTTTCGAATTCATTATTGGATCTTGTGGAAATACTGTCGGAGTCAATTGATATTGAAGTTCTGATTTTCGAATTCATTGTCGGATCTTGTGGAAATATTGTTGGAGTTATTTGATAACGAAGTTGTGGTTTCGAATTCATTATCGGATCTTGTGGAAATACTGTCGGAGTCAATTGATATTGAAGTTCTGATTTTCGAATTCATTGTCGGATCTTGCTGGAAATATTGTTGGAATCATTTGATAACGAAGATCTGGTTTTGGATTCATTGTCGGATCTTGGTGGAGATATTGTTGGAATCAATTTATATCGAAGTTCTGATTTCGGATCTATTGTCGTATATCTGGGTGGATACATTGAGGAGCATCGTTCATCGCTCTTGGAAGCTGGGCAAGTCCACATGTAAGTTCCTTATTTGCATGTTATCTATGTGTGTTAAGTGTGTTCGTAATTTAAATCTTTCAATCATACTTCAAATAAACATACAAATTCGCGTCATGCAACGTGATTAAAACCGTTGGTTACGGCAAAGTTTACGGTTTTATCGTTCGTTTATAGGTAGGAGGACAGTTGGTTAACTGTTCGTCAATAGACTGCTCATATCGCACATATCTACTTATATTACTTATATCTATAATTGATATCGCACATATCGTGGACAGTGAATTCATTCATTATCAAAATTCATTCGAGTCATGCATCGTGATTAAAACCGTTGGTTACGGCAAAGTTTACGGTATTATCGTTCGTTTATAGGTAGGAGGACAGTTGGTTAACTGTTCGTCAATAGACTGCTCATATCGCACATATCTACTTATATTACTTATATCTATAATTCATATCGCACATATCGTGGATAGTGAATTCATTCATTATCAAAGTTCATTCGAAATCGTTCAAGGCCAACATTGAGCAACAGGGTGATTTCTGAGCTCGTCAAATGGCTCTTGCAATTTCAAATTTGTTTTTGCAGCAAAGGCTGCTTCGGGATCAGTTGGGTAAAATGAATACCAACTTTCGTAAAGATTCAAAGTCAAGAAAAACTGTATCGTATCTGCAAAACTTGCTATCAAGCCTGCTGACACTATACAGTAAATTCATTTCTAATCATGAGAAAATTACCGATCAATTAAGCGATGAAAAGGAGTTAAATTCACCATATTTCACGCAAGATCACGATCAATTTATGTCGACTCACTTGAATTTGAAGTCAGAACTAGAAGATTTGTTACAGGGAGCACTTGGGTCGAGTCTTCAAGAAGTTGATGGCAAGTCTGAAGTCAAGGTTGACGAACCAGAACTTAGACTGCCACGAATCACTCTTCCTACATTTAAGGGAGACTATGAAAAATGGGTGACCTTTCGGGATCTGTTTGTGTCTCTCATTCACTCTAGAACCACTTTATCGAAAGTGGAAAAACTGCATTACTTGAAATGTAGTCTTTCTGGAGAAGCCGGAAATCTTTTGCAACATGTGGCTGTATCCGAAACCAATTACGATTCAGCGTGGAAATTGTTAAGTGATCGCTACGACAACCCACGTGTGTTGCTCAACGCAAAATTTAAGGCTTTATTTAACATAAAGAATACTTCAGAATCAGCTTCAGAGTTGAAAACACTATTAGATTGTACAGTAGAATGTGTACAATCCCTAGAAGCTATGAAGTTAGGAAACTTAGGAGAGTCGATGATCGTTTATTTAACAGCTCAAAGATTGCCGCAAGAAACACGACAATTGTGGGAGCAAGGGCAGGCGTTAAGGAAAGATCTGCCAGCCTTTGAAGAACTAAAAACATTCCTACATCAACGTTTTCGGGCACTCGAAGCGTCAGGGATTTGGAAGACAAAGTTTGTGAAGAACAGTGCACAAATTCGAACTGTTCATTCGTTGCAAACACAAACACCCATCCTTTGTAATCAGTGCAAATCACCACATAGATTGACAGCCTGCGATCAATTTCGGCAGGCATCACACACAAGTAAATTTGAATTAGTAAAAAAAATGGACTTTGCTTGAATTGTTTGAAATCGGGACACTTTGTCCGCAATTGCCCCAGCAAGTTTAAGTGTGCACGTTGTGGAAAGGCCCATAATACCATCTTGCATAGAGATCGGTCGGAAAACGGAAATAATTTGAGTCAGCAACCAAATTATTCACAAATTCGGGAGGTGCATGTTTCATCTGCTATCGACCGACGTCGAGAAGTTTTACTAGCCACTGCTATGGTCACGTTGATTTCGCAGAGTGGTCCTATTCAATTGCGTGCGCTGTTAGACCAAGGATCACAAGTCAGCTTGATTACTGAAGCAGCAGCTCAACAATTAGGAATAAAGAGAAGGTCAACAAACGTTATAGTGTCGGGTATAGGACATTCAAGTGACCATAAAGTCAAGGGTGAAATACAGTTTCAAATGAGAATTTCAGGGAATAAGATCTTAGAATTTAATTCATTAATTATGGATAGGTTGACAAATATGATTCCACCTCGTGCAATGTACACGGGGGATTGGAATGAATTAAAACAGCTTAATTTGGCTGACCCATTTTTTGATCGCCCTAGTCGGGTCGATATCCTGTTAGGTGCAGATGTAGTGTCTAAAATTGTGGTTGGACGGTTCAAACAATTAGCGGCTGGACCAATAGCTCAGGACACTCAGTTAGGTTGGGTTATATTTGGGCAAGTAGATGAAGGGTACACGCGCAACACTGTACAAAGCTTCAAGGTTGAAATTAGCGAAGATTTGGAACTCAACGCACAGTTGCGGAAATTCTGGGAACTAGAAGAAGTTATACCACAGGTGGTCCAATCTCAAGATGACGAATTGTGTGAATCGCTATATACGAAAAGTGTTCGGCGAGATGAGTCAGGAAGATATACAGTACGGTTACCATTTAAGAGTAAAGAATTGAAAAATTCATTGGGTAGCTCGAAAGCCATTGCTCTTTCAAGCTTTTTATCATTAGAAAAACGCCTTGAAAGGGACAAGCAATTAAAGGCAAAATACAGTCAATGCATGAAAGAATATTTAGATCTCGGACACATGCACCCTGTCGACATTATGCAAGAGCATATTATGAGGAATGGTAAAATTGAGTGTTTAGCTCACTATCTGCCGCATCATCCAGTCTTTAAAGAGAGCAGCACAACCAGTTGCGGAATAGTGTTTGATGCGTCAAGAAAAACAAACTCAGGAGTTTCACTTAATGATGTACTGCTAACAGGACCGGCCATACAAAATGACTTGTTAGCAGTCTTAATGAATTGGCGACGTTATCGTTTTGTTTTCATGGCTGACATCGCGAAGATGTATCGGCAAATAAAGATACACCATGAAGACGCTCAATATCAAAGAATCTTATGGAGATTCAATAAGGAGGATGACATTCAAGAATACATGCTTACTACAGTTACCTTTGGAGTGACTTGTGCGCCCTTTTTAGCAATTCGAACCTTAAAACAACTAGCTGAAGATGAACGTCAAAATTATGCTAATGCGTCTCATTCTATAAACCATGAATTTTATGTTGATGACCTGCTCTCCGGTGGACAAAGTTTACAGGAAACTATAGACAAAAGGAAGGAGATGCATGATTTATTAGCTGCTGGCGGATTCCCACTTCGAAAATGGGTAAGCAATGATGTGAGAATACTTGAAGGAATATCACAAGAAGATATTGAGATGCAAACGTCACTTGATTTAAACTTAGATTTGAATTATAAATCGTTAGGAATTATGTGGCATCCCTTGTCGGATCAATTTAGTTATCGAATAAAAATGAATGGGAATAAAGATGTGCATTCTAAGCGGCAATTGCTCTCGGACATAGCCAGGTTGTTTGATCCACTTGGATGGCTGGCTCCCATAATAATAACCGCAAAGATTATCATACAGTCTTTATGGCTACAGGGATTAGGTTGGGATGAACCTTTGCCGAAAAATATTCACGAAATGTGGACAAAATTTAAAAATAAATTGTCTATAATTGAAAATTTGCGAATACCTCGCTGGATAAATTACACAAAAGAATGTAAACTTGAATTGCACGGCTTCAGTGATGCGTCAACTAAAGCGTATGCTGCGGCAATATACCTAGTTTGTAGAAATGGTAATAGTACATGTTCACATCTCATAGTCTCAAAAACTAAGGTTGCTCCTATTCGTCCGGTATCGATCCCACGGTTAGAACTGTGTGCAGCCGTTTTATTATCGAAGTTGATGGCAAAGGTGAAAACGACAATCATCTTGCCAAACGTTAAAATCTGGCTTTGGGCGGACTCTGAAATTGTTTTAGCGTGGTTGCGTGGACATCCAACCCGCTGGACAACGTTCGTCGCAAATCGAACTACGGTCATTTTCGAATCTGTCGGAAATACTACATGGCAGTATGTTCCTTCAAAACAGAATCCGGCCGACCTAGCATCTCGAGGCATAGAGTGTGAGGATATATTAAATAATCGTTTATGGTGGAATGGTCCTGCCTGGCTAGTGCAGACAACAGATCTTTGGCCTAAAATAGTTAGTGTTCCTGATGTTAACTTAGAACTTAGAAAAACAACATTAATAAGTGTAATTAATATTGTCAATATTGAATTGAATGACCTATTGAATAAGTTTTCGACCTTGAAACGTTTAATACGCGTGACTGCATACTGTTTTCGTTTTTTCGACCATACATCGAAACGATATCAAGGTCAAGATTTCTTAACTACAATGGAACTTAGTCGATCAATGGAGTTTTGGATCAAATATGTACAACAAACAGAATTTAAGTTAGAAATAGGAAGGTTAAAGAAGGGTGAGCAGGTGAGCAAGGATAGCAAATTAATAAAATTGAATCCATTCTTAGACGACAAGCATATATTGCGAGTTGGAGGACGTCTTACAAACGCCAATTTAGCTTATGATGCGAAATTTCCTATCATTTTACCTAAAAATGGAAAATTTGTCGAACTTTTGATAAGGGAAATTCATCTTACTACACTCCACGGTCAAACCCAATTGGTATTAAATACGTCTAGGAGACGTTATTGGATTTTAGATGCTCGCACCAGCATTAAAAGGGAACTGCATAAATGTATAAGATGTATTCGAGCAAAGCCAGTTTTATTGAGACAGTTGATGGGCAACTTACCTTCTCCCCGAGTTAATATATCTAGGCCTTTCACGCACACCGGTGTGGATTATTGCGGCCCTATTGAATACCGTGACCGTCGGGGTCGAGGTGGTAAAAGGTTTAAAGGTTACATCGCCATTTTTATCTGCCTTGCTGTTAAAGCCATTCATATCGAGTTTGTTAGTGATCTCACTACGTCAGCTTTTTTAGCTGCCTTCCGGCGTTTTACAGGAAGAAGAGGACTCTGCAGTCACGTTTATAGTGACTGCGGAACCAATTTTGTAGGGGCAAATATTGAATTACGTAAGATAATAGAGAAAAATAACAAGCATGCTGCAGAAGTAGTCGCTCATGATGATGTTACATGGCATTTCAATCCCCCAGCTTCTCCTCATTTTGGGGGGTTATGGGAAGCAGGGGTAAAGTCGATCAAAGCACACTTACGTCGAGTTGTCGGAGAAGCCGCACTTACATTTGAAGAAATGTCAACGGTATTAACCAGAGTAGAAGCTTGCTTGAATTCTCGACCTTTGTGTCCCCTGTCAGATGATGCTATGGATGTCGAAGTTCTCACTCCGGCACATTTTCTTATCGGTGGTCCCTTATTGATGCCACCAGAACATGATTTGTTAAACGAAAAAATTGATTATGTTAATAGATGGAAATACACGCAGCGAATGATCCAAACTTTTTGGAAACGATGGAAAGATGAATATCTATCGCGTCTGCAGGCTCGTCCAAAATGGCTTGCTAAAGAAGTTGAACCTTGCGTTGGTGATATATGTTTAGTTAAAGGTGAAAATTTATCGTCCTATAAATGGCCGTTGGCTAAAATAGTAGAATTGCATCCGGGAAAGGACTCCTTGGTCAGAGTAGTGACAATACTTTCTAACGGGAAATTATATAAACGTCCAATCTCAAAAATTGCACTGTTGCCAATATCTAAACAAAACTCTTGAACGAATTCAGAATGCATATTTCAACGAGCATTTTAATGAACATTTGATATTGAACTTAATTTGTACTTGCACATATTCGTAAATGGAAACTCGAAGATAGACTTTACTAAACATCATTGTATTTTAGAGACTTTTGAATTAATTTCTTAACGTCGATTTAACGAAAATTGAAACTATTAAAGACAAATTGTAAATAAAATCGGTCACTGAATAACCGTAAATCGGACATATGGTACTTAAAAAATATTCATCTTAATGTGTTGTACGTATCGTCAGAGCCCCCCCCCCCCCCCTTTCAATCCTTATATCTAGGCACGTCCTCTCCTGATCCTAGCTCCCATCGGCCTCCCAGCTTACCAAGTTGCGTACTGTCACTGGATCATACAAACTATGGGTAACGAGTGAATGCAGTTCTGATCTGAACAGACCAGCGGGGGGAGTGTGTTCGAATTAAAACCTAAAAGGAAATTGATTAGCGAAATAAATTTAAAATAAACAAATCGACTTACCTGCTGTCAACGTCGCTGTCACCGATTGTACACAATGGAGACTTGTCAAATTGTCGATTCGCCTGATGTTCTCGACAACTCTTGTTATCTCTTTTACTCTTACTAGTCAGCAATTGTAAATTAATTTATAGTATTAGTTCACAAAGTAAAACTTGAAGTTTGTTAAAATGTTACAATTTGGATTGAAAACTTGAAGTTTGTTAATATGTTAAACTTTGGATTGTAATTGATAAAATGTTGCTTAAAACGGTAAATATTCGGAAACATCGTATAAATAGCAAAATTAACGGATGTTCGTTCTCTTTGTCTGAAAAACTTCGTTGGAACAAGATAAGTTTTGTAGTTTGTGAAATATTTAATAAAATAAGAATTTTCTAGAAATTTGGAGGTTTTGAAATTTGCACAGCAACTAAGTTATATAACTAAGGCAAAGCTGATACGATTTTCTACAGTGATTCCGTAATTGTCATAACGTATATCTGTTGCTCGTATTACACTATCCATAAATTATATTTGACTTACATGTCTAACAGCTCGCCGGTGTTTTTGATGCTTTTTCTACTCTTCGCTAGCTAATTCACCACAAAAAATACACAATGTTTTAAAATCGAATACTGATCTTCTCGTACAAGGAGAGCACAGACACATTGAAGGAGGTTCACTCATACGACGTTTCTTGCAAGATTGAATTTTTCATACGACGTTTTTTGTAGTGCTGAATTTTTTCGTGTAATTGTTACGACATTTATTCACGATTTTCAAATAATTGATATGTCTATCCCTCTTTTCGACACTAACATTTCTTATTGTATCTAAGCCGCAAACAACACTCACTATCTCTTCATTCGACAAGCTTTCATTAAACCAAGTGTTACTAGCCATTGCAAAGCCACCCTTTAAAAGGACTGGGTCTCTTAAAAGGACTTTGTATTAACAAATAATCACAAAAAGTCTTTCTTATAGTTATTTTAACGTGATCTAACTATTCCGAGCTTTGACGACTACATATTTTAATTAAAAGACAATTTGTTCCTCTAAAAGCTAGATCTATTTCAATTTCTCGACAAATATTGCAAGTTATCTGCATTTTTTACAGTGTCTATCGGTATAATCATAATATAACCTACTTAAACGTATTTTAATTATAAGTATACCAATTACATTTTGTTTTTACTCCTAAAATAAGCTTTAGAAAGAAAGAATTGTAGGTTTAGGTGCATTAAATAGATATTGTACGTTTAATTGCATCGTATAGTCTGTATCCGCCAGTTTAGGCAAACGATAATGGTTATGAGATCTGCTTGGAAATTTCTCAGGCTCATACTTCGAAAACTAGTCATCGCACATGACTTTATTATATAAAGCTTTTATGCAGATATTAATGCCGAGTAAAATTGATGTGGAAATAAATTCGCGTGAAGTCAATAATTAACGAGATTTGTGACCTTTAATAACTTTTGTTGAGTACACGACTTTGTAATAGACTTTCCACATTATGTTTGTCATCTTATCAGAAACACATTTCCATCAAAAAATTTCGACTTGTATTTACTTGGCAGAAAAAGTGCTATTTTCCTGGCCTGGTCTATATCAAATCTAAGATATTTCCGTCTGGTCTATATCAAATCTAAGATTTCCGTCTTTTCTTCGTAAACATTTTATTCACTCATAGCTTGAATCATTCGTTAGTTGAAAAATCCAGAATTTGTATTTATGACGATGCTTTTCGAAACAAACTACCACTTCCCCTTGACAAAAGCTATTACTCTAGATGGAAAGTCAGTGTAAATTAATTCAACTTATTTCAATCCAACAACCAATGTCTGGAACTAACAGAGGAAATTAAATCAAACAATCAAAATGCCAGCAACAACATCCATACGAGCTTAGTGACAGTTGCTCAGCAACATCATCCACAAATTATTCTCTTCAATATCCTTAATCCTGTGAATACTTCATCTGTTGTTTTCATGGTGTCTGCAACGAAAAAATTGATGATTGGTTTTATCTTTCACATCCATCGCTTTTCGTTATACGCAATTGCTGGCAGACACTGAAGGGAAGAAGAGAGATACCAAAAGGGATATGCATGAGGGCAGACTACAAAAAATGTGTTCCTAGATCTGATTAAGATGGAAGGCAATCCCAGCTATCCACTCACTTAATGACTTTCGCACGCACTCAATTTGTCTGCGTTATTATTTGAAAGTAGCCACAATACGTTATTTTTCATCAACAGACTTCTTCTTAATAATGTCTGTCGTAGGAAGTATAAAGGTGGATGTCGGTCAATTAAGAGATTAATTTTTCGGTCGCCTGCATGTAAAGGTTAAGGGTGCCAACATAATTCACGAGCTGATTTCCCTCGTGAATCTATTGATTGGGCGGCAGAAAGGAAGCTACAGTATTTATGCCAAGCAATTGTAATTTGGACAGTATATTTTGTGCAAGCAAACCCAATGATGTAATTCGCAAGTATAATAGAGTGATTAAATAGAAAATACCAATCATTTTGTGGCCGTTTCAATAAAAACAATAGAGCTGTTTAAGGCTCTTTTTAAACAGACTGACTTCGCTTTTCGACTTATTTACGTCTCAAAAGTATACCAATTTAAATACAGGCGTGTGCATAACTTATCAAAACAGCAATACTTGTCTATCGACCATATTGAAAACACAATTTCCAAAAACGGCATTCATTTCAAACTAATGGTCATATAATGTATACCAAGAGGCATTCATATCTACGACATGTCGCTCGTAATACGTTCACATAAATCAGATTATCCCGTAAAATGAACAATTCAATCTACTAGAAGCAACTCACCCCTAAGTAGCAATGTACTCGTATATCGACTGCTCTTTTGGATATCTATCATCCACATCTCGCTCTAGTTTTGCGAACGTGACATGATACTGAAATCAATTTCAGAAACAAATGCGCAAACGAGTCTTTGCATCATTTACTCGAGAAGCAGTCAACCGCGAAAAAGGTTATGAATCCTTAAAAACGAACAATGGTGACGCACGCACTTATCTTGTGAGGGTATTTAATAGAAAACGAAGACACGAATTGCGAAAGTAGCTCAGACTCTGAAAATGCAAACTCATGACAAATTACGGACACTAGAAAATTTCGAATGCCAGGTCCACTTAAATCGGTGCAGTATACAGGTGTGTAATCACAAGAATACAGGTGCGACGCGATACAATGATTCTTCGCCATGCGTCCTTAGTGAGACGAAATGAAAGACAATGAAGCAGCAAAGCCAATGTGAACAGTACCTAGCTCAGACCATAAGAATACTATACTATTTCCCAAAAAGAAACTTCTTATGTATAAAAAATGGGACCAAAGGTGGATCACGTCGTAGCACATTCTAGTACTCGCGAAATTGAAAAATTGTGAATGCCAGAGAAAACACATAAATCATCGAGCGAAATTGAAAACTAATCGTACCAATATATTAGAAGCTAAAAGAATCAACGATGCAATCTGCTCACTCTTCATGAAAATGTATCCACAGCAATACGTGACCTACTTCGGGGTTTTTACTAATGTTCGAAGAAAAACATTAGTATTATATCACTTTGG
>OX376374.1:81429943-81455985 GCA_947369275.1 Nemotelus nigrinus
AGCACCTACCTGACGAATGCTTCCATCGAGCGGAGGACCCCTGCTGATCGCCCAGTCCAGTCCTAAGACATGCGCCGCGGAAAGTTTCAAACTTTCACTCCAGCAGAGGCGCCTCAGGAGCCCGAAACAAAAACAAAACACATTGGCGAATTGTCAGTGGCCGTTTTGACAATTCCAATTGTCATTGCAGATGTGGAACACAGCTGAGGCAAACAATTCACTCATCAGCTGCTTGCCATAATGGCATAATGCCCTAGTTGAAGTACTAAAAAAAGGGGTTTGGGTCTGAGGTGGCACGTGCGACTTGGCCATCAACCCGAAAATGCAGATGCTGTTGGAAAAGCGGTACCCCAAGAAGAGGCGCAAATGAAAACGAGCGGGATTTGAGTCAATCTTGATGTGACTGGTGAACAAGGT
Organism: Nemotelus nigrinus; assembly: GCA_947369275.1. NCBI lineage: Eukaryota > Metazoa > Arthropoda > Insecta > Diptera > Stratiomyidae > Nemotelus > Nemotelus nigrinus. The sequence goes on from OX376374.1 coordinate 81,430,361, forward strand.
GGATTAATAAGCGGATTAATTTCAAATTACCAGGTGGATCTGGCTAAGTGAATTAATTTCAAATTACCAGATCTGGCTAAGCGGAATAATTAAATATTACCAGCGGAGTATTTATTTCGGGAATAGTGGAAAAAAAAATTATAAAATCTTGATGTGGATAAAGTGAATCGGATAAAATTTAAAATTAGACGAAAGTCGAGTTAAAAGTTAAGCAGTGTTGTTTTGAATACCTTTCTTGATGGGGGACCAACGAACGTGACCGAAATTCGATACGGAGCTTATCGGTGCTCTGTAGTGCTAAGGTAGGGCGCCCACTCCCAACTAGGCAGGTCGGGGTTCGAGGCCCAGGTGTGATGAGGTGACTGACGACATTAAACGAATTTCTCTGTAGGTCCGTGAGTTGAAAACACAAATCTGAGCTACTATTGAAGCGTGGAAGCAGAGCTGACTTGTTGTTCATTTATTTAAGGTTAGTGAATGATTGAAAATTTATTTAATTTTCTTACCATATATTATAAATTGGAAATATTTTATTGAAATTTATGAGAATTTTTGTGAGCACTGAGTGGTGGCCTATCCGACACGTCGCCGGTAGAAGAGTTAATGTAAAGAAATCGCCGTTGAAGGTTAAAGAATAAAAAAACTCTAGCGCACCTGAACCGCTAGAAACACTAATGTTCGAAGAACAGTAGAAGAATCGTGCAGGTTTTGAGTGCATATTCCACCACATGAGCTGCTTATTACGTCCAACTGCTTCACATGCCACGTTTTACTTTGGTCTCAAGAATGCATTATAACTCATATGGTAAGAAGGTTTCAGATATTACCACTGGCATGGGTTCAAAGTTTATGAAAGAAAAACACTTGTTAATTATATTCGTTATCAGTTGCTTATTTCACCAAACTTTGAAAGCAGTATCGCATATAACATCAATGAAGAAAATGCTCAGTGCCTGCAGCACTGTAACTGAAGTTGGTGGTGGGGCTGCGATCCGAAAAAATTTTAGAACTTTGGGAATTGAAACATCGGTTATTTATTTCATTGTAAATGTTTCCGGTATGAATACTAACTGTAAGCATTTATTGATACAAAAGTAGCACAACCGACTCGTGCTGGCAACCTTTCGCCAGTATCAAAGCCAAGTATATATCACATCTGCTTCACGTTTTTATATTACATTCGAAGTTATAGGAGTATAAAGAAAATAAGGGTTACCTGCAGCGAGTTTTTTCAAATAATCGAAAGCTTAATATTTGCTGTTTATTGTCACTACAATATCATTACCAATTGAAAATTCTACAATAAAACTGCTTAATAAAGATGTTGCAAACAAACACAAAACCAACAGTAGCTGGCAACCCTATCGAGGCTTTTCAACCAAATTTGGCCTGAATAATGTTTATAATAGATTTCATTAATTGTATGAATTCGTATTGATTTCATGATTGCACTGGAAGTTATAGGGCAAAAAGTTTTATTTTCCAGAGAGAATTTTCAAAACCAAAGACACGAAAATTACCATAGCTGGCAGCACCAATCGAATTTTTCAACCAAATTTCTATCAAACAGAGTTTAGAGCAAGGTGCAGCTACTGTGTCAATTTCATGAAAATCTGGTTACAATTCACATTTCATAGAGCAAAAAGCAGTTTTTTTTCTTTGTAATTTTTCTAGATGGCACCACTGGCACAGAGTTGCCCACAATTCAAAATCGCTTCTACTCAGACCTGTTTCTACTTAAATTCAATGCATTTTGTAAATTTAAATGGTATCTGATTATTGGTTCGTGAATTCCGTGAACAGAGTTTTTGATGCTAAAAATATAGGTTAACTGGGAAAGGGTTACCGTTCTTGTCCGACATGAAAATTTCCAAAGTTTGTACTTTGAACGTTTATATAAAAGCATAAGATTAGTATACAGATTGGTTTTATTTTAAGAAACGGACAGTTTTAGGATATTCGATAATCTGAATGTTTTCACATCCAAATTTTGTATTTTTTCAAATTTAAGACAACTGTAACGATCATAGCTGGCAGCTCCAAATGAATTTTTCAACCAAATTTCTACCAACGTGGTTTAAAACAAGGTCCAGCTACTGTGTGAATTTCGTTAAAGTCGAACGATTCAATCAGAATTTATAGGGCTAAAAGCAGTTATCTTTTTTAGTGATTTTTCAAGATGGCAGCACTGGCACAGAATCGCCCGCATTTCAAAATTACTTCTATCAGACCTGGTCCTATTTAGGACCAATACAGTCTGCGAATTTCAATTAATTCTGCTCATTGGATCGTGAGTTTCCGTGAACAGAAGTTTTTGATGCTAAAAATATAGGTAAATTGGGCAAGGGTTACCAGGCGTTGTCCGTTATACCATATCAATTTTTTTTTGTCTATGTAAAAATAGCACGAAATTTACATATGAGTGGCTTTTTTTGAAGAAGCGCCATTTTTTTCAAGAGAAACGATAATTTGGAAGTTTTCACTTTCAGTGCCTGCCCTAGCTTCAGGTTGCCAGCACGCTCATCAAAAACTACAAAAATTTACAATTAAATAATACCAATACGTTCTGAAAATTTGGTAATGATTGAATAGCTTTGTCAAAAGTTATCGCAATTTAAAAATTTTCAATTTTTCCCGTCTCTTTTTAGGCACCCAGCGCACACATGGGTTAAAATAATCCAAAACATTATCCGATTCACATGTAAAACACGTTCGAAATTATTTTGTTAACTTTATTTTTGCAAAACTTATTTGTGTACGGAATAATAGGTATATTAAAAATATCACTAAAATGGCCGCCGGCGCCAAAGGTAAAGATTTTTAACTTTTTCTGAACCTGGCACTATTCTGCATATACAACAATGTGTCCTTAAAAATTCAAGTTCAATCGGATGGCGCGTTCCTGAGATTTTTTCACTGAAATTTTTTGATGATATATATATATATACATATATATATATATATATATATATATTTATATATATATATATATATATATATATATATATATATATATATATATATATTAATATAATATATATATATATGTATATATATATACATATATATATATATATATATATATATATATATATATATATATATATATATATATATATATATATATATATTATATATATATATATATATATATATATATATATATATATATATATATATATATATATATATATATATATATATATATGTAAAGATGAATATTTGATTCAAACCAACTATTTATGTTAAGATGAATGTTTATTACACGAATAGAGATGAATAGAAATGAATAGAACTAGAGTTAATTAATTATACATCAACTGTGGCCTAACGACTTGACAATACGCTTCACGACACGACGGCTGCAACTTCACGGCTTTCTCGATCGAACGGCTGCGGATCGACTGACTCCATCAGATGGCAAGGTTGCAACCTTGTCTTCTTAGTTAGGGCTGCCACTTTACATTCGGTCATCCTGCTCGTCATCTGTCCCAGATGACTCTTCGGCACTTTCATCTTCACTGCTATCAATGTAACGCCACAACTTCATATGGTCTGCACTAGTTGATGTTTGCTGTGGCCCTTGAAATTCCGCGGCTTTCTTAACATCATATCTGCCATTGCGCTTTACTTTAATGACTTCGTACGGACCATTGTATTTATTGGCCAGTTTTTTGCCTGTTACAAATTGTGTCACTTTGATCGCTACTAGACCACCCAATTTGTAAACACTGTGCTTTTTACGTTTCTTGTCATAGTTACGTTTGTAAGTCTCTTGGGCCTTCTGAATTTGAGCTCTAGCCTCTGCTCGGATTTGCTGACGTTCTTCTTGTAAGTCCAACAATAGCTCTTCTTCTAGGATTTTCACCAGCTCAACCTCGGAATTGTTTCGCATCTTAACTCCAAACATGATTTCGAACGGGGTAAACTTCGTGGATGAATGAACATGAGCATTGATAGCTCGCTGCACCTGCGATGTGTATTTGTACCATTTTGATGGGTCTGCTGTAGACATCTTCGCTAAAACAGAAAGTATGACTCTGTTTACTCTCTCTATTTTCCCATTTCCCCTTGGAATTCCTGTGGTTGTCTCAATGTGCTCTATATTTTCACTAGCGCAAAATTCTTTGAACTGATTTGAGGTGAATGCTGTGCCTCTGTCGCTTATTATTCGCTGCGGGCTGCCAAATATTGTTACCCAGTAACTGATATGTTTGATGACCTCACGTGAGTCTGTTGACTTCGTCAGGAACAACCAGGTGTATTTCGAAAAACCGTCCACCATAGCAAATATGTACTTGTAGTTTTTTTATGTAGAATCCAACGTTCCCAGATGATCAACGTGAAGTGTAGTAAGCGGCGTATCTCCTTTATCAACGCAATGTAAAAAGTCTTCGTGCTTCCCCAGCTTCTTATTATGAATTATACATTCTATGCAGTTTGCAATGTATTGGTTTACCTTTTTTTCCAGATGTGGTATATAGAAATCTTGGCGAACTTTGTGCATTGTTTTTTGTGTGCCCATGTGGCCAAAGTTGTGAGCGCTTCTTATAATTTCCTTCTCCATGCTCTTGGGTACTGCCAGCAAATCTAAACCATCAACTTGCTTGTATATGATCTGATTTTTCATCTTAAAGTCAGCATAAGGCTTCTGCTTTAAAATTTCTGCAACTGCAGCCAAATGTTCATCTTTTTGTTGCGCTTTCAGTATTTGTGCATGAACTTCTGATGTTACTATCATCACCAGAAAACGACTTAAACTGTCAACGTGCTTCATTCTGCTGCTTGCGCGATGCTCTATGTTGTACGAAAAATCTTGTAAATACATTAACCATTGCACGACTTCTCGGGGTACATCTTTTTTCTTTGTTGTCATCTTAAAAGCTGCGCAGTCGGTCACTAGGTCAAACTCGATACCCATTAAATAATGACGTAACTTTTTCGTAGCTAAGTACGCTGCCTTAACCTCCAAAAAATAACTGTGTAACTTTGCTTCTTGAGGTGACGTTTTCTTGCTCCAGTAAAATACAGGATGCCACTTGTTGTCATGCTGTTGCAAAAGCGTGGCGCCGAAGCCATCCTTCGAGGCATCTGTATGCAACTGTGTCTTTGCATTTTGTTTGTAAATGCGCAAAACTGGTTCTTCAACAAGAGCTGACTTTAACTTTTCAATCGCCTGTATCTGCATACCTTGTATCTCGAACTTCGCATCTTTCTTGAGCAACTGCGTCAACGGTCGGGCTATTACGGCATAATCTGCTATAAATTTTCTGAAGTATCCCGTTAATCCGAGAAAAGCTTGCACACCTCTAACATTTTTCGGCAACGGAAAATTCTTGACTGCTTTTAATTTTTCTTGACCAGGCCAGATGTGTCCATTTTCGATTTCATGACCAAGAAAAGTTATTCTTTTCTTTAAGAACTGACATTTGGACCACTTGATTTCCAAGCCATACTGTTGCGCTTGCTTCAACACCGTCTGCATATTTTCCATACATTCCTTCACCGAGCTTCCGAAAATCACGATATCGTCTATGTAAATCTCCATTATACCGTCATTGATCAACTGTTGGAAAATATAGTTGATGAAGCGAACAAAAACTGCCGGAGAATTACAAAAACCAAATGGTGCTTTGTTGAATTCAAACAGTCCTTCTTTGGTCACAAATGCCGTGTACTTGCGACTTTGTTCCTCCATTTCTACATGATTTCAGGTCCATCACTGTAAAATATTTCGCTCCCTGCATTTTTTCAAGGACCTCTTCAACAACTGGCACTGGAAATCTATCCTTCAAAACAAGTGTATTCAACTTGCGGTAATCTATACACACTCTATAGCTGCCGTCCTTCTTTTTAGCTAATACCACTTTGCTCGCCACGTCAGAACTTGATTCCCGAACAATGCCCTGCTGTAGCCACTCATCTACCTGTTTCTGCACGATTTCTCTTTCTGATGCTGACAACCGGCTGGGACTTTCTCGAAATGCGACGTTGGAGCAATTGGGTATTATACTCAGTTTTATCGGGCAGATTTTTGGTTCTTCTATAGGCCTATAATCGTCGATCACCTGTCTAACTTCTTCCGCATATTTCGCTTCGACATCAATTTCGGTATTCGAATTCGTGACATTAAACACATGATACTTGGCTTCTTCAACGTTTGCAACTTCAGACCGTGTAAACTTGTAACCACAGTAGTTTAAAGTGACAGTAAACTTCTGCAAGAAATCGTACCCGACAATCACATCCACACTAAGTTTTGTATTCGGCACAACTAAAAATGTATGTTCTGTTTTTAGCCCATCAACTTCGACCTGTGCAGTAAATTCACCCAAAACTGATGTTGCGACGTTGCCCAAACCAAACAACTTTGCAAAAGATTTGCGCAGTGTGTGATGCCTAAATCGATCACTGTATATGCTTTTACGCATCAAAGACACATCAGCTCCCGTATCCACTAGGCATTTCGTTTCTGTGTCGTTAATTATCATTTGCTTGACACGACAATCGTTTGTCACTATATTGACATTCTGCTTTGCATTTGCACACTGTTTTGCCATATGTCCTACACCGTTGCACTTAAAGCATTTCGTATTTTCTTTACATTCCGCTCTCTTATGCTGTGTAGAGCCGCAATTGTAACAATGCTGTTGTTTACGTGCGATGCCTCTGTCTGCTTCACCTTGTTCGCGAGTACTGGTATGCATGTGTGCGGTTGGTCGACGTTTATTCGACGAATTGTTCTTTTCTAACACTTCCACTAGTTCATACCGCTTTCTCAGCTCTTTATACGTTGTGGCACTGAATAACGGAAATTTTAAATCGTCACGTACTTCTAAACCATCGACAATGTATGTTATGACAGACGCCTCTTCTATTTCTCCAAATGCTGCTATTTTACGCATCTGCAAAACGTACTCGTGAAAATTTTCCGATACACTTTTCTTGCGACACCGCAGCTGCTTATGGATTTCTGCACTACTCAGTTGCTGATCAAATTCTTCTCTTAGAGCAGCACACAAAGATTCGTAATTAGCGACTGTAGTTGTTTCTAAGAATAGTTTCGCAGTTCCTGTCATTTTGTTTCGAGCATTCGTATACTTTTGTTTCTCGTTAAGCTCATACGCTTCTGCATTTTCGTCGAAATGATTTATCCACTGTTGTATTGGAATACTAACACCATCATAGTCAGGCACAACTTTTGCGAAACTTTCAATAGAAACACAACTATTGTTTTTGTTGACATTGCATTGTTCGAAGCTCTCTGTCAATACTCTGACCAATTCGCCTAACTCACTGCTGCGTACATATGTTTGCGACTCTTGCCGTTTCAACTCATGGTTTTCGTGCTGCTGATCGTAGCCTCCATCTTTCGCTTCTTTTTTTCCACAAGACCCGACGCCGGCTGTATCACCCACACCAATGCGCGCGCTGATCATTCCTTCGCTTTATGCGTTTGGCATTCTCGTTTCGTTCCGACTTATTTTGAATGTATTGTTAAACTCGTTGCCGTCGCTTAACTCCTCGGCCTGCGTAGTATCGATCGTTTTCACTTCCGCAACTTCGAGTTTTTTCTGCACTTGCTTCTTATTCTTCTTCTTATTTGAGCGAAGCATTATTTCACAACTGTTAATGTTTTAACTATCCAGTAAACTTCACTTTGCACTTTTATTCCGGTGGCTTGAATATGAATATCCCGGTTGAGCCCCCATGTAAAGATGAATATTTGATTCAAACCAACTATTTATGTTAAGATGAATGTTTATTACACGAATAGAGATGAATGGAAATGAATAGAACTAGAGTTAATTAATTATACATCAACTGTGCCTAACGACTTGACAATACGCTTCACGACACGACGGCTGCAACTTCACGGCTTTCTCGATCGACGGCTGCGGATCGACTGACTCCCATCAGATGGCAAGGTTGCCACCTTGTCTTCTTAGTTAGGGCTGCCACTTTACATATATATATATATATATATATATATATATATATATATATATATATATATATATATATATATATATATATATATATATATATATATATATATATATATATATATATATATATATATATATATATAGGGTAACATGGTCCCATACCGACCGGTGGTCCCATCCCGACCTCCACCTGTTTCTCAGTAATCGTACTTTCCATTTAAATGTCGGTATATGTATTTGAAAGCTCCTTCAATACCGACAATTTGGAGATATGACGCAGCTTTCTGACACATTTCATTTTGTGGTTATGTGACGTGTTGTGTTTTGGCGAGTGTAGAGTTTAATTTGGCAGTGGACACAAAACTTTGACTTTGAGTGCTTTATTGTCTCTTGGAAAATCGGAAGGTAAGTTTTTTATATTCCTTATGGACTAGACTTTTAGAGGTGCTATAACATTTTGATCGCTTTTATTGTTATAAGAGAATAACAAGTCATTTTTTGTAAAATGTCATGGTGGTCCGAAACCGACCGCTTTGAGGTGGTCCGATACCGACCCCCCGTATTTTTACGCATAAAAATTTTTTTACTGTGTTTTTTGTGGTCAAACTTTGGTTCAATGTATTGAAGTAGTAAACCCCCCCCCCCCCCCTATTTTTTTTTCCTAGAAATGGGACGATCCTTCAAGCGGAAAACGGAAAAACGAGATCCGGCAATTCTGCGGCGCGCAGTTGCCGCAATGGCATTAGGAACTTCGCTACGTGCAGTTGCGCGTGAATGTGGAATTCCTCGGTCCACATTACTACTGCATCGAAAAAAAAACGTGATTACTCCCGAAGAAGGCACCGCAAGACCGACGGAAGTAAATGTCGAAGATTTGAAGATAGCGGAGAAAGGCTTTAAAACGGTAATTTTTTTTTAAATAAGTAGGTATAATAATTAAACTGGAGTAGAATTGTAATTAAAGCATAGCGAAATTAGAATTTGACTGGAAAATTGTACTTTAAGACGACACGGAAGCTACTGTATATATTAGAATGGAAACTGAATGAGAGGAAAAAAGACGAAAAGAGAATGCCTTCCGAGTCGTCTTAAAGGCCCGTGCTCAAGATTTACCGTTGGCGGAGGGGATTTAAATTTCAAAAATATATTAAATGTAATTTCTGAAATAAAAGTCGTCAAACTTTTTAATTTTAAAAAAAGGTCATCCAACTTTCCAATTCCGTTTATAAGGGAAAAAAAGTCGTCAAATAAAATTGAACGATGAGATTGAGAATTATTAGCGTTATGAGTGGGAAAAATTTTTTTCAATACCTACATGATTATCAGTCCGAAATTCTATAAAAAAATGTCAAATTGTGTTGCAATGGGGAGGGAAGGAGGTTAAACCCCCAACCCCCCGCCCTTGCGGACGGGCCAGGTACTTTTCATTACAATATATTGTGATCGTTGTTCAGTCTAAAAAATTATATTTCTTGGTCAAAATTTTATTTATATTTCACATTATTTGTTATAGGAATGACAAAAATATTATTATTTGCTATAAAAGTAGGTATATCACATAAATAAAAATGAGACAACTAATTTCTGGCTGTACTATCGGTTATGCAATCTTTAAAAACTTTTTTTTTTTAATCTCGTGTATGCTTTACTCTAATATTTTCATATTTTTTGGTTTTATAGATACTCAGCGAACAGCAAGAAAAGTGTCTGGAGCAGCATCTTCTTTATTTGTCTGCTATTTATTTTGGACTGAATTCAGTAGACGCACGATCATTGGCCTACCAGTACGCACTAACTTTGAAAGTTTCCTTTCCATCTTCGTGGGCTCGGGACGAAATGGCCGGATTAGAATGGTTTCGGGGTTTTATGTCTCGACACCCTCAATTATCTCTGAGGAACCCTGAAGCGACCACCTTGGCCAGAGCCAGCGCCTTTAACTCAACGAACGTTGCTGCTTTTTTCAAAAATTACTTAGAAGTAATGGACGTCGTCAAAGTTGGACCAAACGATATTTGGAACGTCGACGAAACCGGAGTGTCCACAGTGCACAAAGCAGTCCGCGTAATCTCACGTCGTGGTCAAAAACGAGTTGGTCATATTACTTCAGGTGAGCGTGGAAACTTGGTGACACTCGTCCAAGCCGTGTCTGCGACTGGAATGCGCGCAACCCCCTTTTTCGTCTTTCCACGTGCCCGGTTCCGACCGCATTTTTTAAATGGTGGGCCTGTAGGTGCAAAAGGAGGAGCGAATCCCAGCGGGTGGATAACCGCAGAATTGTTCGTCGAATTTTTGAAAATGTTTCAGTCCTTCACTCGCTGCACCGTTGATCATCCGGTTGTCCTTCTCTTGGATAATCACGAATCGCATTGTTCTTTGGCAGCATTGCAATTTTGTCGCGACAATGGAATTCATGTTATTTCGTTTCCACCTCACTGTTCCCATCGCCTTCAGCCGCTTGACGTAGGAGTGTTTAAGCCTTTTAAAACTGCCATCAACAAGCAATTCGAGACATTTATGCGCATGCATCCAGGGCGCAATGTTCAAGTTTTCGATATCCCGGAGATGGTGTCGCGTGCGTTGGAGATTGGTGTCAACGAGTGCAATATAAAATCTGGATATCGATCGACAGGAATTTGGCCAATCAATCCAGAAATTTTTCAAGAAGTGGATTTCCTGCCAAGCACGACAACGGATAGAGCAGATCCAAATGACACCCCAAATGCACTGGATGTTGAGAAAGAAATAGAAAACGATGGGGAAAATCAACAAGAAATCTCGTTGGAGACATTAACACCGCGCGAATCAACGTCTTCTTTGAACTCTACTTTACAGTCTCTCGCACCCGTCCCCAAAGCTCCGCCGCGAAGTCAAAAAAGGAAAGGTCGTCCACCCGGTCGGACTTCAATTTTGACTTCTGACCTTGAAATCAACCGAGCCATCAAAAAAGAAAATGCAAAAGAAGAAAAAATTAGAAAGGAAGAAGAAAAAAAGGAACGAAAAAAGAAAAATCAAAAAAAGGAGCAGAAAGGAAAAGAAGAAAAGAAAAAACAGCGAGGGAAAAAATTGCAAAAAAAACAAGAAGAAAAAAACAGTGACTTTCAATCGCGAAAAACATCTCGTGTACTGAGAACTCAGAATTACAATGAAGCACATGATGTTTCAGACAGTGACTAAAAGTTTGAATTAATGTAAAAATTATATTGTATTTCATGAATAAAGTCTTTAAATATTTGTGAATAAAATCCAAAATTTTCGAAAATTCTACTATTTTTCGGTATATTGTATTTTACAAACCAAGTCTCTAAATATTTGTTATTTAATCCAAAATTTTTCCGAACTCCATTATTTTGATACTTAGTTACACAAAAAATTCCAGTTTTGCCTTTTCCCTTGATTTGCAGCAAAAAATATGGGGGGTCGGGTTCGGACCACGGGGAGGTCGGTTTGGGACCACCCATTTTGAGAACGGCAAATATGCATACTTTCACTTTGACCTCGTTACCTCAAAAATAAAGTACATAAGAACCTTGTCAAGCTGCTTAGAACTTAGAATAATGTTCCCACCAATAAATAAAAACGTGGTTTGTGAAAAAAATCAAGTTAAAGGACTTTTATTGCATCCGCCAATTAGGGGGTCGGTATGGGACCATGTTACCCTATATATATATATATATATATATATATATATATATATATATATATATATATATATATATATATATATATATATATATATATATATATATATATATATATATATATATATATATATATATATATATATATATATATATATATATATATATATATATATAGAAATATGAATTATATATGATATATATATATATAGAAATATGAATTTTTGGCCAAAGTGATTGTTCAATATGACTACAATTCAAAAACTCACTTTTGTAATCGACTCAAAATACTTTATTTAGGTTTCAATTTAATATTCAATTTATCTTTAATATTCAAGTATTCAATTTAATCAAATGCAACTAATTCAAGTTCAAAAGGAAAATTCTATGATAAAAACTGCTCAACACTATTCGACCGATTCAAAGTTCAATTCAAAATCAACTGTACCATGACAATGGGCTCGAAAAATTTCTAAGTGAAAATTTCGGTAAATTTAACATTGTTAACATTTCCAATAACGTTACATCTATATTGTTGAAAAATTGTTTTCCAGTATTTTACAATTTAAAACACATCCTTAACATTATAAGTCAGCTGATTTTATGCCTGGTTGCGCGACGTCAAAACTGACAATCGAACCGTCGACTGTCATCCAGGTAAGTTAATTGAATATTTGTTTATGCCTTTTATTAATTTCCTTTCATTTCAGATTCAGATCAAACATACTCCCCCCGCTGGTCCAACCGGATCAGTATTAATATCTGTAAAAATAAAGTTGAGTATGCTTTCGTCAATATTGAGTTACCGATTATCAGGTCTATTGTCGTTGCTCCATTGCCATGTATGGTTGGCTTATCGAAATGGACTCCCAAACACCAGATGCTGCCTTCGAATTGACAGGGTAAAGATGTTAATGTAACCTGTGGCATTTCCTCCGTACAGGCACATAACACTCGCCAACCGAGGGGTTATTTGAACTTGGCGCCCCGACTCGCCAACTCGAACAAGGGTTTACTGAGAAACCGTTAGCATTGTTTTTTTTTTTTATTTTGTGTGGTATGTACTTTGGATAGGATTGGATAGTGATAGGAAAGAAAGGGTAAAGTGCTGTATTGTCTGGCATCGTAGTTCATTTTTGTATTCGATTCATTTCTATTTCTGTCTATGGTTTTGTTTGCAGCTTCATTTCTTTTATTAAAATATGTGTATATTATAGGTTCGGTTATTGCGTAGGAAGTAGAACAATTTTTGTTATTGCACGTTTGTAGTAGTTACCTTTTGAAAATAACGTGACCACTCGTGTTATCATATCCTTTCCCGTATGAACGTTAGTGATCCTTGCGAGAGGCCATTTACTAGGATGTATGTTCTCTTCTTTCAGCAGACATAAATCTCCTATTTTAGGCTGGATTTCTTGTTTGAGCCATTTAGGCCTTTGTTGCAATCTTGCGAGATATTCATTTGTCCAGCGTTTCCAAAATGTTTGCATTAATCTTTGGCAAAACTGCCATCTGTCTAGCCGTGATAAGTTTATTTCAGACAGATCGTCTTCTACTGGCATAATTAGAGCATCTCCGATCAGAAAATGAGCTGGAGTCAATACTTTGGTGTCCATAGGGTCATCTGTGAGAGGGCACAAAGGTCGCGAGTTCAGGCAGGCTTCGATTTGGACTAGAGTTGTTGAAAATTCTTCGTAAGTTAGAGTGGCATGTCGTAGTATACGGCGTAAATGTAGTTTGATCGACTTCACACCAGCCTCCCATAAACCTCCAAAATGTGGTGATGCTGGTGGGTTGAAATGCCATGTAATTTCAAGGCCACTCCGGGACCCTACAGCTTCTCGATTTCTTGTCGCTATTTTCCTCAATTCTGATTCAGCTCCTACAAAATTCGTGCCACAATCGCTGTAAATGTGCTGACATAGACCTCGTCTTCCAATAAAACGTTTGAGCGCAGCGAGGAATGTGGTCGTTGTGAGATCATTGACGAGCTCGATGTGAATTGCCTTCACCGCCAAGCAGATGAAAATAGCAATGTATCCCTTATGGGTTTTACTTCCGCGTCCATTCCTATCTTTGATTGTAACTGGCCCGCAGTAATCCACTCCAGTATGGGTGAAAGGACGTGAAACTGTGACTCTCGGCTTCGGTAAATTTCCCATTAATTGTGATGATATTTTAGCTTTAGTTCGAAAGCAAATTAAACATTTATGATTAGAATGTCGAATAACATTTCTTGCATCCAAAACCCAATAGTTTCGTCTCAGTGTGGCGAGCATCAATTGCGTTTCTCCATGTAACGTGATGTTGTGTATATGTCGTACTAGCAGTTCAGTAAATTTCCCTGCTTTCGGAATGATGATCGGATGTCTTTGTGAGAAGGTTAAATCTGCGTTTTCCAGACGCCCTCCGATTCGTAGAATCCCGTCCCCGTCAAGAAATGGAACAAGATTGATTAACTGACTTCTTTTCGATAATTGTTCGCCCTTTCGTAATTTGTTAATATCTTCTTTAAAAGCCCTTTGTTGGACGTTTATAATCCAAAATTTTCGAGATTGTTGTAATTCTTCCGTCGTTAAGTATCCTTTATCAGTTGTCTTCTTTCTGGCTAACTTGAAGAATCGATAGCAGTACGCGGTAACTCGAATCAATCGACTAAATGAGGAAAATCTATTTAATATATCATTTGTATCCGAAGATAAATCCAGGCAGAGGTGAACATTCAAATGTTTCCGTTTTTCCAAATTAGTAATTTCTACAGTTTTCATTTTAGGCCAATGTTCAGGGTTTTTCTGCAACCAAGATGGGCCTGTCCACCACAAAGACTTATTGTTGATTGTGTCGTTGTCATCCAAACCACGAGTTGCTAAATCAGCAGGATTTTCTTTCGAGGGCACGTGACGCCAAGGTGTATTCCCGCTAGTATTGTAAATTTCAGTGACACGGTTGGCTACAAAAACTGACCATCGCGTCGGATGTCCCTTGATCCAGGAGAGGACAATTTCCGAGTCGGTCCATAACCATGTTTGAACATGTTGGAAATTTAAAGTTTCTTTTATTTGATGTACTAATTTGGAAAGTAGCACAGCGCCACATAGTTCCAAACGTGGTATTGACACTGTTCGAATCGGAGCAACTTTCGTCTTCGCCATCAGGAGATAAACGTGAGTTTGTTCAATATTTCTGCTGACTAGGTACACAGCAGCCGCATAAGCTTCCTTTGACGCGTCACTAAATCCATGGATCTCAAATTGAGATAATGACGAGTTTCTAATATATCGCGGTATTTTAATTTCACTTATCATCTTTAAATTATTTTTGAATCTTAACCATTGTTGTATAATTTCATCAGGAGCAGGTTCATCCCAGGTGAGCCCCTGAAGCCATAAAGTTTGGAGAAGGACTTTAGCTTTGATAATAATTGGAGCAAGCCATCCCATTGGGTCGAATAGTTGAGCGATTTCTGAAAGCAGTTGTCTCTTTGAGTAAGGTAAATTTAAACCTTTCAATTGCAGACGAAAACTAAAATAATCATTCATAGGATACCACACAATTCCTAAGGATTTGAATCCTTGGTCTAAATTCATTTCAAAACAGTTTTTCATTTCAATATCTTCTTTAGCAATTCCTTGCAAGATCCGTTGGTCATTCGCAATCCATTTTCTCAGAATAAAACCACCAGATTTTAAGACAGCAAAGATTGCATCACGTTTGTCGATAGTTTCTTGTAAGTCTTGACCCCCTGAGAGCAAATCGTCGACATAAAAATCATTCTTGATAGCATCAAATGCCGTAGGATAATTATTCATCTCATCTTCTGCTAATTTGTGCAGAGTCCGTATAGCGAGAAAAGGTGCGCACGTTGTGCCAAATGTTACCGTAGTTAGGCGATAGTGATCAAGTGCGTCATTGGGGTTCGATCTCCATACTATTCGTTGATAATCGACGTCGTCGCGGTGCACCTTAATTTGGCGATACATTCTCGCTATATCGGCCATGAAAGCATACTGGAAGAGCCTCCACCTCATGACAACCGAAATAATTTGATTTTGAATGGATGGTCCAGTCAACAATATATCATTTAGTGATAATCCTTTGTTCGTTTTCCGAGATGCATCGAATACGACTCGCAATTTCGTCGTACTACTTTCTTTGAAGACTGCATGGTGAGGCAAATAATAATAATTCATTCTATTATCTTCAATGGGTACATTATTAGTCGTAGGTGCTTTTACTAATTGCATATGATTAGAGTCGATGTATTCTTGAATGCATTTTTGATACTCCAGTTTCAGGTCGGGTTGTTTTTCGAAACGTTTTTCTAACGCTTTGAAGCTGACTATCGCTGCGTTTTTCGATTCTCCGAGATTAATTTTACTATCTTCATCTTTAAATGGTAGTCGCACCGTATACCTTCCATCATTATTCCTCGTAACGTTTTTCACAAAGTGGTTTTCACAACATTCCTCTTCCTTGGTTAAAACCCTTTTGGGTTGAAGTTCCTCAAGCTCCCAAAACCTTTTGAGCTGATCACTAATATTCATATCATCTGTAACTTCAACTTTGAAACTTTGATAGCCTTTTTTTGAATTTGTTTGGTGAACGCCACCAGAGATAATCCAGCCTAGCCTAGAGTTTTGAAGTATTGGACCAATATTAAGTTTCTGCATATCGCCAAGTATCACCTTTGCATAGACATCAGCACCGAGTAGTAGATCGATTTTACCAGGTTTGTCGAAGCCTGGATCTGCTAATGTTAAATTTCCTAAATCCTTCCACACTGCTGGTGTAATGTTTCGTGGTGGCAAAAGATTTGTTATCTTTTCTAAAATCAAAGCATCTAATTCGATCGTATCCTGTTGTGGTATTATTAAATTTACTCGAACAACCCCTTTAATTTTTGTAGCAGTGTTCGAACCGATTCCTGTGACATTAACTTTCGAAGATTCTCTTTTTAATTTCAATAGTTGCACTGCAGATTCTGAGATAAATGACGCTTGTGAGCCCTGGTCAAGTAATGCTCGAAGTGGGATGTGACCAGTAGGTGACTCGATGGTAACTAATGCCGTAGCCAATAAGACTTCTTTGCTGGCGGTAACGTTTAGTGAATTAATATTAAGACCAGCATTCGATGGACCCGGTTGCTGCCTCAATTCAGGACCCGTTGGTAATGCTGTGTCAACATTTTCTCTATGCAACAGTGTATGATGCATGCCCTTGCACTTAAAGCATCGTGACGTACTTGGACAACTGCTCATCATATGGCCCTTTTTTAAACAATTGATACAAAGGCCATTGCGTTTTACTAATTGCAACCTTGTACCGTGATTGGCTCTCGAAAACTGGATACAATGCTGAATACCATGTTTTTCCTTGCAGATGGTGCACGACTGTTGTACGTCACTGTGATAGGATTGTATGTTACCGGTGTGAGACGCTGTAATCCTCCTTTGTGAACTTCCTCTAATATGAGTTACTCCAGAGGCCTCCAAAGCGCGAAATCGATTTTGCAAAAAGGCTTTCAACTCAATGAAAGTCGGCAACTCTCCAGTAGCTGCTTGCTGCTGCTCCCATAATTGTCTCGTCTCCGAAGGTAAACGTTGTGTTGTCATGTATACAACTACTGCTTGCCACATGTCTTTAATATTCATGTTCTCCAACACTTGCACTGCCTGGACCGTTCTATCTAGTAACAATTTAATTGATGCCGCTGACTCATTTGCGACCCCTAAACTAAATAGTCGTTTCAATTGTGTGTTCATTAACGTTGCTTTGTTATCGTAACGTTCAACCAACACCTTCCATGCCACTTGATAATTCGTATCTGTTATCTGGAATTGTTTTAACAGACTTTCTGCTTCACCCGAAAGACTACACTTTAAGTAATGAAGTTTTTCAACATTACTTAATGAAGCTTTTTCGTGGATTAAACTCTTAAAGAGATCTCGAAATGAAATCCACGATTCGTAATCTCCCGAAAATTTTGGCAACGATATTCTTGGAAGTTTAATTTCATTTTCTTCCGAATTCTTTGGCCGATTGGTAATTTCGGAAGAATCTGTATTCGAGACCCTTTGTACCTCAATCAAAGACTCTTTAAGTTCCGAATATAATGTTACATATAGTTCTTCGAACAAACTATATTTTCCGTCATTAAAATATGGATTACTTAGCTCAGACTCGCTGCCGGTCAATGAGTCGAGAATAGATTCATGAGTTTTCTCAAACGCCTTTTGAATAGCTTCGAGTCTCTCTATTAATTTTGTAAAATAAGTGACGGTTTTACGTGTCTTCGGATCTTTTTTGTAATTAGAGTGCATTCGCACCAACTGATCATAGTTCAGACCTTGCTGCAAGATCAACTTAGTAATCGTCGCCATGATCTTTCAACTATTCAAATCAAATTCAATTTCGACTACTTCTAATCAATTCTATTTTCAATTCACGTACATACACGTTATCTACTTTCACGCCTAACTTGATCTCACAAATTCAAATTAAAATTTCACTTTCTAATGAACTGATTTTCCGTTCACGTCTAACTTGTTCTCACAAGCTCAAATTAACGTTATACGTTTTCTAATGAACTGATTTTCTGTTCAATTTTCTAAATATACTACTTTCGAGTTTAAAGTAGCAATTTGACCAGCACTAATAAATTCAAATTTGATGGACAAATACGACAAGGAAATATATTGGAAATCAACATGCAATATAATATAGGATCAAATGTTGTAATGCAATGTAATCTACATACCACACCATATGATTTGCACGCCACTAATCCCGGAAAATGTTCACTTTAAACGTATTTCACAAGTTCAATAATTTCAAAAGTTCAATCACTTTTTTCAAAATTCGAAATTTCAATTTCTTTGTTCACCAATTTTAACACCGAAACGATTATCCGGTTCGAAGGACCAAATTTTATGTTCAATATGACTACAATTCAAAAAATCACTTTTGTAATCGACTCAAAATACTTTATTTAGGTTTCAATTTAATATTCAATTTATCTTTAATATTCAAGTATTCAATTTAATCAAATGCAACTAATTCAAGTTCAAAAGGAAAATTCTATGATAAAAACTGCTCAACACTATTCGACCGATTCAAAGTTCAATTCAAAATCAACTGTACCATGACAATGGGCTCGAAAAATTTCTAAGTGAAAATTTCGGTAAATTTAACATTGTTAACATTTCCAATAACGTTACATCTATATTGTTGAAAAATTGTTTTCCAGTATTTTACAATTTAAAACACATCCTTAACATTATAAGTCAGCTGATTTTATGCCTGGTTGCGCGACGTCAAAACTGACAATCGAACCGTCGACTGTCATCCAGGTAAGTTAATTGAATATTTGTTTATGCCTTTTATTAATTTCCTTTCATTTCAGATTCAGATCAAACAGTGATTCTAATACTAATGTTCTTCTTCGAATATTAGTAAAAATTAAGAATTGTAGTAAGTCATGGTCGTACTGGCGTGTCGGCATTAGTTACATAGACACATCGTGCAGTAGCATAGAGTAGGAAATTTGATTCTGAAAAGGACTTGGAGCTGTGAAATAAAGCAGAATGTATTAATTTGAAATGCGTGGTGTGAGTAAAAGATGTGTTAGGCATATTGAAGTGGCAGAATAGGTGCAAACGAGCGTGTTGTGAGTCAAAGGTGTTTTATGCATATTGAAGTGGCAGAATAGGTGCAAACGAGTATCTTGGAAATCTTGTCGTGGCAAAGCTCGGTTAGAAGCGTTTGAACGTGACGGGTCCCTAAGTACAGTGGATTTTCCGTGGGGAGTAGAGGCTGAGTTAGGGAACTTCGTGGTGGGGATTTGGCAGGGGTGCCTTCAGGGAAGTAATCTTGATCCTGGGAGCAGGGGTTTAGTTGAAGGCACAACTGTAGATGATATCCAGCGAGCCGAGTCTTGCTCGCGACTCTTGAGGCTTGAATTCGGGGTAAGCAAGTGGCGCCCACGACCCGTCTTCGACGAGTTGAACCGGGACCCAAAAGGAGCCTCAGCCGGACATCCTCCCTAGGCCGGGAGGGTAACAATTGGCGCCCAACGTGGGGCCATAATTTACGCACGGAAGTGACAAATGTGTACGATATACGATTTCGGAAATCGTGTGAAGTTTAAAAAGTGTTAGTGCCAGTGAAATTATATCGAAATCTAGGACTTAGTCTCAGGAGTGTGGACCAACCCCAGAGACAAGTGACTTTCAAGTGAGAGTGGTTCCAGAAACGACCAGCAGGAGGGCAGGGGGATCGTTTTACTAACGGATATCTGGGAGCTAAAAGCGAAAACAACAATACATGAATATTTTCAAATACTGTATTATCGTAACAAGAAATAAAATATAGCGGTTAGCATAAAATTATAGTACTTGGTGTTTCTTTTAGCTTATTTACTATTAATATAAACTGATATAAAGGTCTGAGAGCGCATACAGGATGTCAGACCACGCCAAGATCTTGATCGACAGGCTAAATAAGGATGAGTTAGCCTATGAACTATGAGGTTAGGGGCCAGCAGACTGGAACGGTGAAGGCCGTGCCGAATTGCGCTAAGGGCAGAAGCGTCGATGGACACTTCTTTGGTGTCTGTGCGGGACTACCCTTCCTTCCTCGAGGAGGATGTGATGGCCGTGAAGGATAAATTGGTTGAGATGCAAGCACTGATAGCGGGATTTTCTGGGAAACCAATTACATCTGAATTCCTGAAAATCAAGGCGAAGATAGATAGTTTGGCATGCGGCGACTGGGGAATGCACAGCATGAAGGAGAGATAATGCGTGACGAAGCCAACAAATAACGAGTGCATTTAATCATGGCTATAGGGGAACTTTTGGTGAAAGCGGAAGGAGAAGATGGTGAGTTGGAAGCGGAATCGGAACCAAACAATGGAAGTATTGGCAACCGCGACGGGTAGAACTAGGGTAACAAGCCTGGGAGGGAATCTGTTAGGATCAGAGAGCCAATCCAGGATGGAGATGGCCCAGTGAACCCTCTTTTCTCCACACCAAAGGGTCAGGATGTGGCTAAATGGGGACTTCACTATAATGGTGATTCTAGGTCCTTGAGTGTCTTCCTTGAACAAGCCGAAGAGTTGCGAGAAGCCAGGGGAGTGACAACAAGACAGTTGTTCCAGTTAGCACTCGAGTTATTCGAGGGGAAAGCACTGATTTGGTATCTTGCAAATCGGACGCGCGTCAACTCTTGGCAGGAGTTGGTCGCGGAGATGCACGCCGAGTTCCTACCTCCAGACTAAGACGACCGGCTTCTCATCGAAATAGGGAGATAATTGGCGTGTACGGATGAAATAATTGGCGTGTACGTGTCAGCAATGGAAGGCTTGTTCCGGCGTCGTCCCATTCCCTGCTCAGAGGAAGAAAAGTTGAAGATCCTCCGCAAGAACATAACCCCATTCTATCAGACTCAATTGGCTTTGACACCCGTGAACACCATTGCGGATCTACTTAAAGTTGAACGCTCGTTGGAGGCAATTTGAGTTGCGATGGAAGCATATATACCAACCCCTACGCGGAAATCCCAACGATTCCTAGAACCGGATCTGGTTTACGTGAGAGTTAATCCCGGATCAAACCTTGTTTCCTTACAGAGAGAAGAAATACGCTTTTGGAATCGCCAAGGTGTCAAGCATACGACCAGAACATGCTCAGAGCCTCAGAAATGATTTGATTGTGGCCGATTGGGGGTGAGGAAGGCAGCCTTCCTTAATTGTCGAGGAGCTCAAAATCCTGGACATAATTTCAGTGGTCATTCCAATATGAACCAGGATAGAGTCAATTCTCAAGGTAGTGCCGGTAGAGTAGGGCCAGTAGCCCCTACGCGTCAACAGTCGGGAAACGAGCGGTGTGCTCAGTAGGCAGTAGCCTGAGCACTAAACCGGGAGGAGACGAAGCTGCTGTGGGCGCACAGATCAACTACTTGCTAAACAGGAAGCAAGGGGATAATAGGCCATATATTCAGGTGGAAATTTTAGGTCACAAGTTCCTTGGGCTTGTGGACTAAGGAGCTTCTCAGAAGGATGACGGGTTTTGGAACAGCTGGGAGTGGAGCTGTTGAAATCCGAGCAACAGTCCATCAGAATGGCGAATAACCAAGGGTACTCAATCGCGGGAACAGTGGCCATACTGGTGAAGCTGGAGGGGAAGGTGGATTGGTTAACAGTGCTGGTGGTCCCAGAACTCCCACATCCTTTAATACTTGTTGTAGATTTTTTGCGACAGTTTGGACTGGCTATGACTCTGAGGAAAGAGCACTGGGAGTTCGTCGGAACGATAGAAGGAGGAGGGATAGAACAGCTGAAACCGAGAAGCCATTTGACCGAGAAGGAAGAAAGCATTCTTAGTCAGCTGGTGCAGAAGGAGTTTGAGGGCATGGGGGAGGGTATTGGCTGTACAGACAGAGTTACACATGTCATCCGGACTTCGGCACCACCGATAAAATAGCGTTATTACCCTGTTTCGCCTGCGGTTCAGCAACATGTAGATTCAGAGCTGAACGAAATGCTAACCCAAGGTATAATCGAGCCATCATCTAGTCGGTGGGCCTCGCCCATAATCCTAGTTAAGGAGAAGGATGGCAAGTATCGTTTTTGCGTGGACTATCGCAAACTGAATGCAGCCACCAACCATGATGCCTTCCCATTGCCATATGTGTTGGCTACGCTGGACAAATTACGGGATGCCAAGTACCTGTCATCGTTAGATGTTAAATCCGCGTATTGGCAAGTGCCTATGGCAGAACAGTCCCGGAAATACACAGCTTTCACTGTACCACATTGTGGCTTGTATCAATTTCGGCGGATGCCTTTCGGGCTTCAGAACGCACCAGCAACATGGCAGCGTCTGATAGATCAAGTTCTAGGTCCAGACTTGGAATCGTATATATTCACGTATCTTGACGATATTATAGTGGTAACGCAAGACTTTGGGAAGCATGTGGAAATTTTGAAGGAGGTATTCAGTCGCTTGAAGGAAGCCGGCTTTAAGGTTTCAAAGGATAAGTGCGAATTCTGCCGCCCACAATTAAAGTACTTGGGCTACGTCGTGGATGAGAAAAGCCTGAATGTGGATCCCGACAAGGTAAAGTGTGTGATGGAGATCCCTGCGCCTACCAATGTGAAGGGAGTACGCCAATTTATGGGAATTGTCACGTGGTGTGAATTGTCACCACTGACTAATCTTCTCAAGAAAAATCAGAAGTTCGAGTGGACCCAAGACTGCGAGACGGCTTTTACACAGGCAAAGGTGAAATTATCAACAGCACCTATCCTCACTTGCCCGGATTACAATCTGCCTTTCTTAATCCAGACGGACGCATCGGACTTAGGCTTGGGGGCGGTGCTATCGCAGAAGCATGCCGACGGGGAGAGGGTAATATGTTACCTGAGTCGTTCCCTGACGAAAGCGGAACGAAGGTATTCAACCACAGAGAAAGAGTGTCTGGCGGTATTTTGGGCAGTGGAGAAATCGCGGCCATACGCGGAAGGAGCCAAGTTTTCGGTGCTCACGGATCATTATTCACTCGTGTGGTTGAATAACTTCAAGGATCCGATGGGACGTCTGGCCAAGTGGGCCGTGCGAATTCAACAATACCCGTTCGAAATTATCCACAAGAAGGGGAAGGAGCCTCTGGTGCCCGATGCACAGTCTCGACTGTTGCCAGGGAATCAAGTGGCAGCGGTAGAACCACAAGAGGACCGTTAGTATGTAGGAAAGAAGGAGAAGATAGCCAAGGCCCCAGCGCAGTACGCGGATTGAAAAGTAACGAATGGACAGATATGAAAACATCTGCCAGGACGTTATCCGGAATTGGAGGGAGCAGAGGCGTGGAAGAGGGTAGTAGCTAAAGCGGAGAGAAAAGAAATTCTAGGTGTCATGATGATCCCACGGCTGGACACATGGGGATCAGTCGCACGCTGGGTAGAGTAGCAGCCAGATATTATTGGCCGAAGATGTCGATGGATGTGGCGATCTATATCCGTAGATGCAAAACCTGTCAAGCTAATAAGGTGGAGAGGAAAGCTCTGGCGGGACTCATGTCCTCTCGGCAAGGGGAGCCACAGCTGCCTTGGGAGATGGTTTGCGTGGATTTGATGGGGCCATTCCCACGTTCTAGTCACGGACACCCGTTCATTCTGACCATCCTAGACCATATCTCCAAATTTACCTTGTTGTTTTCTTTACGGCAGGCGACGGCTGCTGCGGTTACTAAAGTCTTGGAGGATCAGGTATTTTTACTATTTGGGGCACCTAAGTGGTTGGTAGTCGATAATGGTGTTCAGTTTCGGGGTAAGCAATTGCAACAAATGGCTGCCACCTATGGGACCCAAATTAGGTATACCGCACTATACCATCCACAAGCCAATCCAGCCGAACGTAGGAATAAAGACATTAGGCGGATGCTGCGATCGTACGTTGTGGAGAATTATCAGTCATGGGACCAAACTCTGGCAAAGATTTCATGTGCGCTTCGTACCTACAAACATGAAGTGCCGCAAATCACTCCATATTTTTGTAACTTTGGTCGGGAGATGGTGACATTTGACGAGGAGAGTGACCGTCCGGAGGGTGGATCGGGCACCTTGGAGCCCGTAGGCAGGACTGAACAGCTCGCCAGGGTACGCGTGGACGTATTGGAGCGTATGCAACAAGCGGCTTGAAACAGCGGCCAAAGGTATAATCTGCGGAAGCAAGACGTGAGCTATGAAGAGAAAGACTCGGTGCGGAGGAAAAACTACACGCTCTCCGACGCGACAAAATACTATTCCGCGAAATTAGCACCAGAGTATATAGGACCGTATCGGGTGGTCAAGCGAATGTCAGGCTGGACTTATGCCTTATGTGATAAAAATGGATGGGACGCGGGAATATGGCACGTCAAGGATCCAAAGACATATGTCCACAAGTAAAGTGCGACGAAACCGTGAGGAGGTATATTATTATACCGTTTACAATGAATTAGTATGGAGAGGGACACTTATATGCAAGGTTAGTTATACACTGATCAAAATTTCAAAGACATACAAATCAAAATAAAATCCAAACGCATCATTCTCTCTGCCATAGCAACCTGGGGGCACACTTCGGCCCAGCCGTATATTGCGTAATCCCTTCTCAGTGACTGGGGTTTCGGTATTAGTTTTCTTTTTTCCCTTATTTTTCTTCCTTATTTTTTTTCCTTCCTCCTTCTACCCTTCCTCGAGGGGCTGCGCTAGATTATTTATGTATCTCCTCTGGGCATTTATGGATCTCCTCTGGTCGAGTTTTACCAGTAGGGCCTAAAATAAAAGGTGAGAGCGGAAAAAAAACAGTATCGGAATTTGTTCAGTGTTAGTAGACAGTTACAGAATCGTTAGTCAAGAGTACAGGCAATGAATTAGAAAAGGAAAACATGAATTAGTAGAATTAGATAGGTTAGTCTAGAGTACAGACAATGAAATAAAAAGGAAAACATCAGCTAGTAGAATCGTATAGGCTAGTCTAGAGTACAGACAATGAAATAAAGAGGAAAACATGAGTTAGTAGAGTAGTATAGGTTAGTCTAGAGAGCAGGCAGTGAAGTACAGAGGAAAACATGGATTAGTAGAATAGTATCAGATTAATTTCGGGAGTGGGTGTTAATTTGGCAATAAGTTTAGTAAGTTCACCAGAAAATTAGGATAAAGAAATAGGAAGTAATGAGTTTAGTGGTAGGTTGAGAGTCGAAAAGGAATAGCGAGGATACGATGGAATATAACGCAAAGTTGATTGTGCCAGTGGTACTCAATACGATTACAGATCCATTCCGTACGCGAGTAGAAACGAAAGAAATTCAACGTGCAGATATTTTAGATAATAATTGGATTTCCGGGGAAATCCTCTTCCTGTAAGGGGGTAGTTGTGACGGAGAAACAAGAGGGGCCGCACCGTTACGACCATCCAAACTTCCAAATAGAAAAAAAGGGGGCAATCTTCCCCGGGGAAGACTGCCCGAAGTGTAAGCCCAGTAGGTAAATAATGTT
>OX376374.1:81456185-81501062 GCA_947369275.1 Nemotelus nigrinus
ATATATATATATATATACCTCGACAAGAAGCAGATTTTGTATAATTTTGGCTGTGGTGCTAGCAAAGAGTTGTCTCCACTAGACATTTATGTTATTTTTGTAGGAATAGATGTTTCCATGAAATTTTGAAATGATAAACATTTGCAATAGAAATCAATAAAATATGTTCAAATTTTTCAAATTTTGTATATTTTTGAAATGGCAGCGTTAAAAATCTTATGAATTTTCGATACAAAATGCAAAAGGTGTGTTGCGCCCGACGTGGAACAATTATGATAGCTTAAGGCTTAAACTAAAATAGCATAGTCTGTACTGTTCAATTTCATTATTTGTTTTTGTACTTGTAAATGATACCATCAAATTTTCGTGTTTCGATTCGTTTATCGCACAATGAAAATAAGTAATACGTGGTTTACTTTCATAAATGTTAAATCTTTTACGAGTGTTAGCTTTGGAAATCTCGCACCCCTCTTGCTTTCGAGGAAATACCAATGTAAAGCCTTAATGACCTTCGATACAAATTGATTGTAATAAAAAGCACGTTCGCTAGAACATGCATTCAAACTATACACCATTTCTCAACTTTTATTCGAAAATCAGTCTTTTTAGTATTTCTTATGCGGAGAAGTTTTTTTTCTATATTAATTTGCAATCTCTTATTTGTATCACTTTTGACTTGTATTAAATTTACTCTTTTTGCTTTATTATCTTTCCCCCAGACTCCGACGATATGATATTCTGCCAGGGTGTACATACATATGTATATCCCAACAAAAATTTTACTATTAACACTGGACACCACCAATTTGAGCTCATATTTTCTTTTAATATCCCATGATAGGAATTACTGCAGCCGATGACCACCTGATGTCTAATGTAAACAAGAGTTAATATTCTCCGCGAGTAGACAGTTCTTGAGAACTCCGAGGTGACATTGCGGGATATTCGATTAATCCGAATAGTGGACGACAGTTATCTTTGTGTTTTTGTAAGTGCCATTGCTATTCGTCTGGCCTCTTAAATAATTCAATTATCGCTTCTAACCTATAAATATTAAATACAGGCTCCAAAGCACTTAATTTTTGGGTAAACTATATAGCTCGAAAATTACTATGAATAGACGGCATTCTGAATGATTTCTAAGCCATTTGCCACAATTTTTGCTTAATAAGGTCTGCACACTTGCACGCCAAGGGGCGTTTAATTTGGCCAATGTAAGGTTGGCCGGACGTGACTTTGCTCGTAGGTTAACCGGAAATTTTAGGAAGTACGGATCAAAGAACCGGAAGCACTTACTCTTAATTCGATATCGAAGTCATTACACGTTTGAGTTGTTAATGAAAATGAAGACGCAGCTGACTGGTCATTGAGAAATGATTCTCTTGAATAGGAGAGAAAGCATAAGCAAATCAAATCCAAAAAAAAGTTATTGTTTATATGATCTGACAACTACTTATCCACAAGACATATTGGTTTTTTCATCCTTGGCCATTTTATATTGAAATAAAACTGAATATTGTCAAAGTATAGGAAACAAAAGGTTTAATTTAATTCTTCATCCCATTTGTCAAATAAATGTTTCCGTTGTTATATTATTTTTTTAATTTTCTCGATGGACCAAGTCATCTAAAACAAAGTTGTTCATCATTCTATCTGTAACAGATTGTCATGACATTTTTCTTTGAAAATTTATCAGTTTTTTACTGTTGAATTCTGATAATTAGATCCCAAGCCATCATTAAAAAGTAAATAAGAGCTGCCCGTAAATGATAGGGTGAAATAGTGAATAATATATTCCTTAAAGGGTTAGCGAGAGAAGGTAAGGGCTACTTTGACTTCTTTCTACGCGAATAGAAATTATGCAAATTAATCACGGAATATTAAGAAAGATTGAAAATTTTGTCATCCTGCTAGAGTGATCGGAATAATCAATTTCACCCCAGTTAAAATCTGGACCATTGATTGCTCCTATAGAAGGGACTATTTACAAAGCAGAGGATTAGTTTCACTTAGCTTGAAACCTAATTGGAATAAAATGCCAGCTTATGTTTTTTGAAAAATAGGGTTTCAGGTTGAATAATTGCTTAATTCGTGTCAAATTGCTTTCGTTAATTGACCAATATATCTATAAGATAAATAAGGAAAATAAGATTTTTTTTTTTAGATTTCGGTGACTTTTGATGAGTGTGCAGGCAGCAGGCATTTATAATTTTTTTCATTAGTGTACACTAAAACGTAAATACATAAAAAGTCATATCATGTTAAAAATAAACACTTTGCGATTTTAACGACATTCCACGAAAGTGGTGAGCACTAAAATTAGTAGTAGACTTAACTAAGTGGAGACTAAAACAATTGCACCTAATATTAGAAAGAACATTAAAGATCAAATCCATATTTGAGCAGAGCGAAACATGAGGCAATAAAGAAGTCTGTCTTGGAACGCCAGCTGAGTTTGGCGACTATACAGACGGATCACTTTAAAATAAAACTTTAGTTTTTATTCGTTCGATGACATTAGTGTTTTGTAATCTTGCTACGCGCCTACCAATTTCGCCAAGCAAGATCTACAGAAATAGTAACCCCTATTAAAAAGCATATTTATAATATTATATAGGGATCCTTCCGCTTACGATCCTGTGAATCAATATCCTTCCACTTACGACATTTTCCGAGCGCCTGCTAAATTAGAGCCCGACAGAATTTTGCAAGTAGATATTTGCAAATTATTAGCTAGACGATCCTGGAAATTTCGAGCGATGCAAAATTCAACTGCTATGACGACATCGAATTTTTGACGACTGCAGAAACTTAAAATATTATCAATGAAAAATTGATTTAAAATTATAGATAAACATTAACTGAACCAACTTCCTGCGAATTTCAGAACCTACAGATGTGGGAAAAAACCAATTTCGGATATTACGAACTTCGCATAATGAGAATTTCAAATCTGATAAGCTTCGAGCATAAAGAAAAATTAATTTATACAACAGAAATTAATTTATGTCAATAAAATCATTATAAATTAATTACAAAAAATATTAAGCTAAAACTTCTTGAAACACAATACTTTGTAAAAAAAAATTTATGAAAGTATTGCGAATACAAAACAAGAAAACTGAGCTGTGCAAACAAAAAAAAGCCACATCAAGAATTGAAAATTACATTTTCAAGAATATTAATAATTCAAATTCAATAACATAAATAAAAGCATATAAAATTATTGTAGAAATGAAAACAAATTCATGCAATAAAACCTATTATGCAAAAATTAGAAACTTTAAGACAAAGTATCAAATAATATAATGTTTTCAATAGGCAGCAAATTTAGTGAAATTAAACAGATTTTACGAACATAATAAAATGGCTTCCCGGAGACAAACAAAAAAGAATTTAAATTAGTTCAATTCATTGGCAAAAAGCATAACGGAAATACAAAGAAAAGTTCATATGGTCTTTGGTATCAGGAACAAGTATTAGAGGATGTAAAATATATTTTTTTTTATTTTTTTTTTTTGAAAAAATTAGTCTAAGCAGAACACCTCATATTTTTAATCAAAATATGAAACAAACGAGTAATTTTTTTTTGAAAATTTAGAAAATTGAAAAGATAACAAGATGAGTAACTTTGATATTGAGATAGCATTAGAGTGCATACCAATTTTTTCTGGCAATCCTAAAGAATTTGAAGCATTCCTAGCAATGTTAGCTTACTAAATGAGAGCCTCAATGAATTTATTAAATTTATTAAACATGTAAAGTTAGGAATAGTTGTTAAAGCATAACTTTTATCATTGGCTATAACTAACTACGTGGAACTAGAAAGAGTTCTAACAAATGGATCTAAAATTAAGAAATGTCAACAACAAATTCATACACAACTATTCCAAATACGCCAGCTCGGAACAGTTGAAAAGTATGGCGATAAACTATCTAAGCTCGTTAACGAATTGACTGATACTCAAATTAGTAGTTTAGGTCAGAGCCCATCTTTAGCAGAGAAAGTAGCAATACGAAAGTCAAATGACTCGTACGCACTAACTAGTTTTAAGAATGGTTTAGACGAGTCACTCAAACTTACAATTTTTGCTGCACAGCCCAAAACATTTGTAGAAGCAATTCAGATAGCAACTGAATTAAAATCAAGCATAAATATAACAGGAAATATTATGTATGTAAACACAAGAAACAATGCAAACCAAAAATTGAATTATAATTATAGAAACAGCTCAAACAATAACTACTGTCAAAAAACTACTATAATACATATAGGAACAATAATAATTATAGACAAAACCAAAATAACTATTACAGAAATAACAACAAGAATGACAATAATCTTGGAAGGATTGAAAAAAATACTATATATCAGAGAAAAAGGAATACTAAGAAAGAAATTACGCCTGAAATGGACAAAGAATATTCAATAATACAAGAGAAGAGCATAAAGCACATCGAAGTACTAAACGCAAATAAAGTAGATGCGTTGATCGATAATATTAAAAGAAAAACTGAATCAGTACACAAATACTAATCAGTTGAAGTCGAGAGACCAATAAACGAAAGTTTTAACGATAAACAAATATACAAAAATTTTATGAAAAGCATTGAGCTGAATCAATTGAGTTCAGAGGCATTGACAAATATGAAACCAACGCAGAAAAATAATACCAATGACAATAAAGTATTACCATGTACAAGAAAAATAGTCACAAACCGAAAAAAACTAGTCAAAATAAAAATAAAAGAAAGTCTGAAGAAGTGCATAAACAAACCCACAATATAAAACATTTGAAAGCTGATTTATGTAACAGCAACTCGACTATTGATATAAAAAGATTGATAAAACACAATATGAAGCCTCAAGAAGCTTTTCTTTGTAACAGTGATTCGAACGCTAATATAGAAAGTTTGATGAAATCAAAATTCAAAATGAAGATTATGCCACGAGTGAATAGAAATAGAAAATAGAAAACACTAAGATCACAGTTAGTGCCTCCGCACACGGGTCGACATTCAATCGACTCGACTGCGACTCGAACTCGAAACGTCATAGGCGTCACACTCGAAGTAGACAATTGCATCCGCACACGGGTCGACATGCAATCGAAGCGACTGCGACTCGAACTCGAAACGGGTCGTTTTCTACGCGAAGTTTTGACAAACAAACAAAAGTATATATTATTCATTTAGATATTTATTTAACAAAACAAGGCAACATACACAACAAGAAAACATAATATAAATCTAAAATACAATTAATCATTCTAAATATAAAATAAAAATTGTCCGTAAAAAATATTTCAATACATCAAAAATTTTGTAGCAGTTACTCTACATTATTTTAATTAAATTTAGGCTAATAACGATGGAAGTTAAGCGGGTTCGGATGTGGAATGGGCTTTGGACCAGTTATTTTTGAAGTTTGATTTGGTAATCCCCGATGAATAGTGGCTGCTTATAGAATTGAATATTCCACAGGACCTATTAATGGGCTCATTATATGATAAGTAGTGTGATGAATGAATTCATTGAGCAGATTTGCAAATCTCGTGCGTCTTGGTCGGTTATTGAAAGTAATTTTACTAGAGAGATCTTCAATAATATTATATACTTGTATGTTATTAGTATATGTCGCTTTGTCACGTGTAACTTATATTCACCCACTATGGATTACTACAAGTAATAATGATCCGACCTTTATTGAATCTGATATGAAGCACTGCCATTAATATTCTGACAAGCATGTCCCAGGGTCCAACTAAATTCAATAGCCATACGCCTCTCTTCCACACTCTAAGTGCAAAATTCCTATCCTCGCAGATGGCACTGCTATATCATCTAAGAATGTCAATACCAATCGAATCATTAGCCATTGGCAGCAACAACTAGTGTTCACTGGAAAGTTTCTCCAGTAAGTGGAAATTCATCCTGAAAAATTGCAAGCTCGTTTCTTTGGTAGGAAACTGTATTATAAACACTTCGCTGTTGCTTGAATAAATATATAGATGCTAAAGTGGAATTGTTTTTGCGGGATGATTAAAATTGAAAATTTTATTGAACTTTTTTTTTTAACAAAGTGGTTACGAAAGTATACACTGACTCTCATCAGACACCAGCGCACACAAACTCGATTGTTTTGCATTTTGCGGAGATGTTAAAATTTGTCACAACTAACGTAAATAAAAATTACTGATTTCCAACTGCAAGTGGTTACATCAGTCAAGTAAGCACTGTAAGCTGGAGTCTGATGAGAATCAGTGCATACGTTCGAAACCATTTTGTAAAAAATACATTTTCTATAAAACTTTCAATTTTAATCATCCCGCAAAAACAATTCCACTTTGATTCTGCTTTCGACGGCTTATTCCGCAAAACGATCGAGTTTCTCGTATCAATTATGCTCTGCTTTATCTATGCTGATTTATAGACAAAAAGGGAACCATGATCACAAATCAATAACCTTTATGAGCATATAGGTGCAACTATTTTGTGGCTAACATAATTGAAATATATATAGGAAAATTTCATGTATATAACATTACAATATGTAACATTACATTATGCAAACACATAAAAAAATACATACGTGATACGTTATCAGAAACACTAATATTTTTCAAAGAACCAATCAAAATAATACATAAAATAAAATAATTAATAATGCATACATTATAAAATAAAAACACTTTCATATATTTCGAAAAAAAATATCACGCGTCTTGCTCGATTTTTCCCGTTCCAATCACTTCGAGCGAGACGAGTGCCTGTCGAGTCGCAGTCGCACCGAGTCCGAGTCGAGCACAAGTCGACCCGTGTGCGGGTCTCCATTCATTTACATTGGAAATCGCAAGGAGTTCGAGTTCGAGTCGCAGTCGAGTTGATTGAATGTCGACCCGTGTGCGGAGGCTGCAGTGATAATCCATCAAAATCAGTTTTGCCATTGGAGAAGCTGACATTACAAATAATTGAAAAAAAATATCTAAGGTGTGCCAAAACAAGAGCCACAAGTTTTTTAACACATCTAATATAAAGAAGTTCAAAAACATGCTCAATAAAACTCAAATAAATATTCAAATACAAAATGAACCGATGAAAATAATCATCTACAAAACCGCAAAGAGAATAATTGAATGCATAATTTAATTTAATTACATTAATGAACTACAAATCAAGCTGAGAAACAGCATTAGTTTAATGCAAAATATTTATTTATTTATTTTCAAGCCAAACAAGGCATATAACAAAAAAATAATAATAACAAATTACAATTTGAATTAAACATAAGTTTTCTTAAACTATACTATAACAAAATAGCATAAATAATTATAAATACATATTCCAAACTTATATTTGGTTGTCAACGTGAACAATTTATAAGGAAAATGTTTTTTAAGATTTTAGAGCCTTGAATAGAGCATATTTGAAACTTGTCTTGGGAATAGATAGGGAATAGTAGTTGGCAAAATTGTTAAATATTTTGCAGCATCTGTTGATGGGCTCCCTGTCTCCATAAACAGTCCGATGCTGATGTTCATTGAGAATACGTGTATACCTAGTACGTCTTACAGGGTTATTGAAAGTGATTTTATTCGAGAGATATTCAACGTTGATCAAGCCCCTAATTGCATCAAAAATGAAACATGAGCATAATACCGTTCTCCTCGAAGAAAGTGTCTCAAGGTTTAAAAGGCTTAATCTGTAATTATAAGATGGCAAACTTTCAAAATCGTGTGGGTTATATATATCTCTCAATGCGAAAATAACAAACTGCTTTTGGATGGATTCCAATCTATCGCTATGACAGTTGAAAATGGGATTCCAGACGATGCAACCATATTCCAATATTGGGCGAACTAAGGATACGTAAAGAGATTTTGTAACCCATAAGTTCTTAAATTCTTTCGCACGTCTCTTAATGAATCCTAATTGCTTGCTGGCTCTTGCTAGAACTTTGTCGTACTGAAGATTGAAGCGCAGTTTTTTATCTAGAACGACTCCGAGATCTACAACACTATCAACTTTTTTCAGCAACTGATTATTAAGGCGGTAATCAAAATTTAAAGAGCATGACTTGCGGAAAAAGCTTATGGCATGGCATTTGTCTACGTTAAGAAAAAGTTTATTGCGGTCACACCATCGCTCCAACGATAAGAGTTTTGACTGAATGAAGTTTGAATCGGATTCCGATTGGAAAGTGTGGTATAATTTTAGATCGTCCGCATAAAAAAGGTGTGGAATATCGGATAATACTTCCGAAAGATCCGAAATAAAAATATTGAACAGAAGTGGACCTAAGTGGCTGCCTTGAGGTACCCCCGAGGAGACAGTAATTATTTTTGAGAGAAAGCCTTGGAATTTTACATGTTGTGTTCGATTCCGAAGGTAGCAATCCAACCATCCTAGCAAGTTTCCGGAAATGCCTAGTTTTTGCAGTTTATATTTCAAAACATCATGGTCAACACGGTCAAAAGCTTTGCTGAAATCAGTATATATGGCATCGATCTGACACCCTTTCTCCATATTGCAAAGTACATCCGAGATAAATATCTAAAGGTTGGTGGTAGTTGACCTGCCCTCTCTGAAGCCATGTTGCTGTTCGTTAAGAAGAGGATCAATGGCTATAATGAGTTTATCACAAACAATTTTTTCAAATAGTTTAGGTATGGCTGACAAAATGGCAATGCCTCTATAATTTTTAACCGAGCGCTTGTCACCACTTTTATGAATTGGCGTGAGATGAGAAGATTTCCAGAATTGAGGAAATCTACCACATGATAGTGATTTGGTGAAAATTATAAGCAGGGGTGAGATGATAGTTTCTGCAGTGTTGATTATGAAGCTCGGAGGAAGTAGATCTGGTCCAGGGCCTTTCTTCATGTCAAGTTCGCTTATCGCTTTTACGATGTCCTCTCTAGTTAATTATATTTCATCAGCGATAGCAAACTGAGGTGTTGAGACAAGCGACATGTTACATAATCCACCGGGTGGACAGAAAACTTCTTGAAAATGATCGGCAAACATGTCACATATTTTTATTGGGTCAGAAGAAAGTGAGTCATTTTTATACATTGCTGTGGGATAGCCTGAAGTTTTGCGCTTGGTGTTCACGAAGTCAAAAAATTTTTTGGGGTCCAAGATTATATTTTCCCCAACTATATTAATATAACATTCATATGCTTCGCGAGACTTCCTTAAGAATTCTTTAGCTAGTTCATTGTATCTTCTCTTGATATCTTCGCTAGCATTGATGTCGGTTTTTATTATCTTATATAGTTTGTTTCTCTGATTTCGTAAACACCTCAGAGTTCTATCCAACCAAGGCTCAGATAGTTTTTCTTTTTTCTTTATTTTCGGGACGAATTTTTCAACCGCATCAAAAATCAACTGGTAGAATAAAGACACAGCATCGTTCAATTCCAACGTTAATAGAGAACTATTCCAGTCAATATTATTCAAATGGTGGTTAATGCTCTCATAGTCAGCATTTCGAAAATCATATACAACTGAATTGTTGTATGATTTTGAGGTTGTCAAATCAGATATAAATAGCTCGACT
Organism: Nemotelus nigrinus; assembly: GCA_947369275.1. Classification (NCBI taxonomy): domain Eukaryota; kingdom Metazoa; phylum Arthropoda; class Insecta; order Diptera; family Stratiomyidae; genus Nemotelus; species Nemotelus nigrinus. The sequence goes on from OX376374.1 coordinate 81,465,748, forward strand.
GTAAAAGCAGAGTGGTGAAAAGTATTGGAAAAAAAGATGCTCTGCATCTACTGTCAAATTAGCTACTACATCGTCGTAACTGTTGGTAAAAATTAGATCTAACCAATTGCCATATTGGTTAGAAGTCGGGGCAATTTGCTGCAAATCATTGCTGTAAAATGTACTTACAAGATTTAAATCAAATGAATCAATGATATTGAACGGAAGGAGGTTGTTGTCGTTTTCATCTTCTATGAACTTTAAATTTGGACGGTTGAAGTCTCCTAGTATTATAATCTTATCATTATCATTAAGTGATGAGACCAGAGTAGATATGGTTTCGCATATGTCGTTGTAAACGGTGTCGTCTGAATTAGGCGGGACGTAGAAAGTACCAATGTACAAGAAACCTTTGGACCAAGAAATTCGAATAAATTTGGGTTCAAACTGATATTGTGGTTCGGTCTCGACTATTTCGCTTGAGAGGGAGTTATGAGTGGCAATGAGTACACCACCACCTCTGGTTTGTCCAGTATGGATATAATTACGGTCATTTCTGTATATGGTCCAGCAACCGTCGAGTATTTCCTCGTTTAAATGAGAGTGGTTTAACCAGGTTTCGGTAAAGGTAAGCACATTGAATTTGCAAGATTTGGCGTCAAGGAAGAGTTGATTTAGTTTGCCTCTCATACCACCGCAATTGTGGTAAAAAAGTTTGAGGCCATGTTTAGATTGTTTTCTGTTAGGATCGATACCTATTGAAATCTTCCCTTGCTTTCTGAAGCTGAGAAATAAGTTTTGAGGAGACATGTGAAGCGTATAGTTTTAGGTCACTTTTGACTTGGTCTGCGGATACTCCAAGCTGTTCGTGGTACCGAGTAAAGATAAGATGAAGGGTATCAAAGTCGATTGGTAGACCATCTTGCTGGATCATAATTTTCAAATGGGTTTTAGTTTTACCCTCAAAACATGCGCAGTCGCTGGCTTTGTGCATATAAGCCAGGAAAAAACGAACATTGTCGTATATTTTACCATCCCTTAGCCGAGAAAGTAGGTACCTATTTTCTAAATCAGCACTTGATGTAATGGTAGCTTTCACATGTGGAGGCACTAACGGGTCTAAAAAACTGGATGCAGGTTGTGATGGAAATTTTGTAGCTAAGGTGGTTGTGGATGGTATTTGATCTTTACTACGGATGAAATTTGTATATGGAGAAGGTGATAACTGGGCTGGAGTAGGATTTTCATGCAGAGAGTCTTTTCTAGCTTTATTGGTATCATTTTGGCCGCTATGTGCAGTTTCACAATTTTTATTGTTTTTAACCCCGACATTCATTTTTGCAGAAATTTTCTTTTTCATTTCCTGAAAGAAATTTTTGTATGAAAAATTTGTTGCTGCGCTGGTGGGCATGGTAGGACGAACGGTTATTTGAGGACTGGTCAGAGAATTGATCGACTCCGCGCTGGACGACTGGTCGGCACTCATATCTGCATGCACGGGGACCATTTGAATATGGTTGCTCGAAATAACTTCTTTTTGCGGCACAGTTGTCAAGGTATCTAGCTTTGAGGGTTTGAATGCTAAATTCTTGGTAGCTCGTATTGGGAAATAAGGATGGGAATCGTTTTGGAAGGAGGCATTATTACATTTTTGATCTTTACTTAATCTAGAATCACAGGAAATGTGTTTCTTACGACTAGCCGTGGTTTTCCAGCTGCTGAATGATATCCCTCTCCAGACTTGATCTTCGACTGACCCATTGAAGCTCGTGAATAGCCATGCATATTTTGCTGGAATCGCCACTTTAAAGCACCTGAACAACTTTTTGCCTTTTACTCGCCCTTGTAGGATTGCAACTTTGCAGTCTTTGATCAACATTTTATTTTCTAAGAATTTTTGCATCCAGTTTTCATCGGCCGAGTAAGGAGCTCCTTTTCCAAAAAACAGCTCGTACCTTAGAGGTGATTCTGATTTTAATTTAGCAGGACAATTTGTTTTAGCTTGAGCCGCATTTACGGTCTGAATTTTTTCGATTCGTCTCGACCATTCCTCCTTTGTCCAGAGAGTACCGAAGTTGAAAATCAAATTTTTGGTCTGAGGTGGTGCTGACAGACTGACCCTGTGTTGTATGGCATCTTGTTTCATTGGGGAAGTGGATTTGTCCTTACATTGCACTCTAGTCACATGATTTTTGTTTTGACTTATACTAGCATTGTGCAACATATCTTTCACCTCTGCGAACATTAGCTCAACACCTAGTGACGACGAGTCAACACTTGCAGTGTTATTGATTTCCCTGAGCTGTATATTTATGGAATTAAGTTTTTCTTCGAAAGACTTGGCCGCAGCGCATAACTTTTGTTCCACTGTATTCATCCAGATAGTGTTGGAATTAATGATAGCATCAGACTGAGTTACAGACGAGACTGCCAGTTTGCTTTTTATCTCAGCAAGGATGGTTTCGGAGCTGATGCGAGGTGATGCCGCTGATACTAGTGAAGACGTAAGTTCATCTAGGGAACTATAAATCGCATTGATTTTACGATCAATGGACTCGATTAAATTATTGCCTCGATCACCGTTGGTCTGTGATTGTGCCGTTATCAATTTATCGAAGCTATTCGCCATTTCCGTAAATGCCTCATTGTTTGCTCTAATTTGACATTGTTGCTTAGAAAGTAAATTCTCTTTCTCTGCATCTAATTTTGCTATTTTGCTAACAATGCCGTCATGCATACATTTCATCAGCCTTTCTATGTGCTGACAGTCGGAACATATAAAGTGATCTTCGAGATAGGGATGGTACCAGTCTCTCGGTGCATCCATACATGCTCCATGCAGCTTCCGATTGCAAAAAGCTTTGCACGTCACATATTTAAAAGTATTGTCAAATGCAATACAGTTTGGTAGATTGCACTTGAAGGTCATGGTTATTTTATTTTTTATTGCACTTAAAACACTGGAAAAACTTTGTTTTTTTAAATATTAATTTGATTTGCTTGCACTTGCATTTATGATTAAATTGGGTCACAATGAAAATTTAAATTGTCACACTCCGCTTGGTGGTAAATTATACACATGCATACATTGCGAAATCGAAATTGGGTCATTAATATCGCGCAAAAAAAATGGTCAAGTAATACACCAGTGATGGATGAGTCCCAATGAAAATTGAAATTTAAATTGTCATACTTCGCTAAGTGATAAATTATGCACATGCATACATTGCGAAATCGGAATTGGTCATTAATATCGCGCACAAAAATGGTCAAGTAATACACCAGTGATGGATGAGTCACTAAATGCCGCACAAAAGAATGAATTAATATTCAGCACTTACAGTTGTATTAATTAATTAATGGAATTAATGAGTTCGCGGTGCGCGCAACACGTCTGCTCGCGTCGACGGTTAACGGGGAATAGAGAGAACAAATCAAAGAAAACAATAAAACAAAATCAGAAAACGAAATAAACTTTTGAACTTTAAAGTAAAACATTTATTATTTTACATAGCTTATCGATTGTACTTTCCGAAACCAAAGTATGTTCAATCAAATACAGCCAAATATTCAAATATATGTTAAAATATTATATGAAAAGTACGAAAACGCTCTCATGGATTTTCTGAAAATTGACAAACAAAAGTGTCAGTTGTCGGTTTTTGGGAGAAAAATTGTGATTATAAAGTCATCCTAAGTGCAAACAAATTATCGTCACAAAAATATTCGTCCTTCATAATAACATTACGCCGAAACCCGTTTGACAGTTTTCAGTATTTATCAGTAGCTCAGACCCTACTGAAATTTACTGAAAGAGGGGAAATTTTCAGTTTTCAGTAAAACGGAGTACAAAAATGGCTTCATTACAACTAATTGCAATGAATCATAGTACGCAAACAGATCTATTATAAGGTTAAACTAAACGATTATGAATTAAATATTCGAAATTCAAGCTTCCTTTGTAAATATTGTTAAAAAATTTATTTTCTACAGAAAATTTTTTTTTTCCCCTAAAGGAGGATAGTGTAGGGTATACTAAAACCTTAACACAGAAAAAGTCATATCATGTTAAAAATATACACTTTGCAATTTTAGCGACATTCCATGAAAGTGGTGAGCACTAAAATTAGTAGTAGAGTTAACTTAGCGGAGACTAAAACGATTGCACTTAATATTAAAAAAATCATTAAAAACCAAATCCATACATTTTGGTATGTTTTTAATTTACTAAAAATGTTACTATTTAAGAGCGAAACGTGATACAATAAAAGCAGTCTGTCTTGGAACGCCACCTGAGTTTTTGGGCCATACAGACGGATCAATTTAAAAGATAACTTTTAGTTTTTATTCGTTTGATGGCACTAGTGTTTGTAATCTTGCTACGTAGTGACCAATTTTACCAAGCAAGATTTACAGACATAGCGACCTATATTATAAAACACAATTATAATATTTCACTGTGATACTAGCAAAAGGGTGCCAGCACCAGATCTTTTTGTTGGTTTTGTACCAACAAGTGTTACCATTAAATTTGATTAAAATTCAAGTTTTGGAAATTCGGCAGATTGCAACACCAGAGAACGTTCTAACTTTCGATGCACTCATTGGTTGAAACTGAAATTAAAAAGTATGCTGCTTTCAATGTGAAGCAGGTGTTTAAGACTGAGTATTTGCATCAATGCGATAGTTTTCATATGATAAGCATCTTCTGCTGAAATTATTGAACAAGCGTTAGCTTTCTTGAGTTTTGAAACGATTGTGACTGGTAATCATGGAACTTTTTCTTTCCGTTGGCTTTCGGTGTAGACATCGCATCAACGCAACACCTGACACAGGTTGTGTGTTATAAAAGGCACACTTGGCAAAATATAATTTCTTAACCCACACATTTAGATAGATATATAAATAGATAGATAGATAGATCCCAACGGGAAAAGTAATACGTCGGCATATTTTTGGTAGGTTTCCTGCGTAATGCATAGAAGCAATACAGATCCACAGTCCATTTATTTATTTTAAACATAGCATGTGCTAGCCTGGTAAGGTATAAAAAAGGGGAACTTTGAGCTTTTACCTTTACACCTTTATGCAAACAGCTTTTTGGGAAGCCTGACATCGTACTCTTGCATTCCCGCCAACTAAAAAGATTGCATACTGACACCGGGTCATAGCTAAATAGCTATACATAGCTCGGAATGTACGTGAATTGCGATACAATTTGCAATATTTCCCCACTGATTGTGAGAAATGAATAACAATATCCAAGTCCAAGTTGAAAAAACTCTAGCGCACCTGAACCGCTAGAAAACTAATTTTCGACGAAATTTTCTTTGAGTGACAAAAAAGTGTGGAAAGACGTAATACACTGTTTTGTAGAATCATATCAACCATTCCAGCAATAATTTTACCATAACAAGCTCATACTCAAATCAACTTATCCCTTGAATTTCGTTCTCATCAGAGGATTTCATAGAAAGTTTCAGCGGTTAAACGTTGTTTGAGGCTGCCATCCGAAAAATGTTCAAAACTCGGAAAATTTAAAAATTGATTCCTTATTTTTATTGCAAATGCTTTGCATATGAGAACATAATTTTAAGTATCTGTTGGTGCAATATTTATGGAAATGGCTAATGCTGGTTAGCTATGTCAGCAGCAAAGCAAAATGTATACCAAATCTGCTTCACGTTAAGCTAAACCCAACCAGTAAATTTCGTTTCGATTGAATCACTGCGCTGGAAGGTATACGGGTCAATAGAATTTTAAGGTTACCACCCTCAAAACTTGTCAAATTTTTAAAGCGTTAATATTTGTTGTTAATTTTCATTGCAGGATCATTCTAATTTGCAAATTTAATGACATAATCGCTCAGTAAAGAAATTCCACAAAATTACAAAAATAGTCATAGTTGGCAGCCCTTTCATGATTTTTGTACGGAATTCCTACGACGTTTACTTCACATTAAGGTCCATTTACTGCAGGAACTTCGTTTTGATTTCTACACTGGACCCGAAGTTATAGGGAAAAAAGCTTTATTTTGCTGAGCAAATTTGTAAGATTTATGAGACAAAAATCACCACAGCTGCCAGCGCTATACTAATTTTTCAACCAAATTTTCAATAAATGTTTAATAAAGTAAGATCCAAGTACTGTGTAAATTTTGTTAAAATCTGATGGCTGAATTGGAAGTTATAGGCCAAAAAGATGTTTTTTTCTCAGATATTTTTCAAGATGGTACCAATGCCACAGGGTTGCCCGCATTTCAAAATCACTTCTATCAGACCTGGTCCTTGCTAATACCAACATGTCCTATAAATTTCATTATGTTTGAATTATCCGGTCGTCAGTTCTCATGAACAGAACTTTCGAGTGCTGGAAATAGAGGTAATTTGGTGATATGTTGCCGTTCTTATGCAAATCGGAATTTTGAAAATTTTATCTTGAGATGAAGAACAATGGAAAAAATTTATCAAAGATTTGAAATTTTTGTCAAAAATCAAAAATTTTTCAGGAAGGTCAATGATTTGAAAGATTTTTTTTCAGCAGCCTGCCACAGCTACAGGGTTACCCGCTTTATATTGAAAATCTATACGTGCCAAGTTTTGGTCTACATCAATACGCTCTGTAATTTTCACGATGTGCCGTTGTTTTTCTTACAAGTAATCACAAATCAAAATTTTAAAAAAACTCCTTGCCTACTTTTAGGCACCCTGCACCCACACACGGCTCAAAATTTCCAATTATTACTCATTAACAAGCTTAAAACATAATTAGTTTTCATTCCCAATACTTTTGTTTAAATAAAATTTACACTGCTTAGAAATATAGAGGTTCCTCAAAATTCACTAAAACGCTCGACGCTGCCAAAAAATTTAGGATATCTGAATTTGAGAAAATCATGGACCTACCTACTGTATACATCTACGTTCTCCGAAAATTTCAGCTCAATCGAATCGGCCACTCCAGAGATTATCTCCCTTAATCATTTTGCTGATATCTATATATATATATATATATATATATATATATATATATATATATATATATATATATATATATATATATATATATATATATATATATATATATATATATATATATATATATATATTTATGTATATATATAAAGAAATATGAATTTTCGGCGCAACGAGTTTAATACTATTGTTCTTCGAACATTAGTAAAAGGACAGAAAGCTCCATGCCAAAATAAGTCCCCCTTTATATGATCAGATACGTTTCTCATTCCCACTAGGCAATATACATGTGCTTTGCGAAAGAAGGCTATTTTAACGAATGGCAATTTATGCGATATTGATTTTGTGAACACCTATTCTGAGTATAAAAATGGTAAGTGATAAGATAGTTAACGCGGAATACTACTTTCGATACCATTTGGCGAGTAAAAGGAATATCTTCGTCACTAAAAGGAATATCTTCGACAATCCCCTACAGAGAAATTCGTTAGTTGCCAGCGAATGTTTGCTGCGTTTACTGTTTTTTGATGGGATTATACGCACGCCAACACACTCTCATTTATCAGCTAATACGGACATATACATTCTCACCTGTCGTTTGAGAGTATGCTTTTCTCAATTTTACATATGATAAAGTGAACTTATTTAGGTTTTGGTTCTTCTTAGGAGCCAGCTGATAGTAAATCCTTCACTCTCTGCCAATCCCTTCCATCAAGCAAATATCGCACAATACCGTTGTTTTCATGCTATTTATAAGTTCTTATGCTATGACCCGGACTCGGTTGGCTTTTAACCCTGCCATATCCTATGGCACCGACTGTCAATTTATGGCATGCCATCTGATGCGTGGGCGATTTCATGGCATGCAATATCATTTCGAAAATGCCTTTGAACGGTGAAGACATGCGCTTCATCTGAACATTGAATGCTCTTCAAAAGTCACTTGAAGTAGAAAGCGAAGATATTCTGCTGTTTATGAGATTTTTGCGTGTATGAAAAATCAATTCTTGGATAAGTGAGTGAAATTTTAGATGAAGGTGAAACTATTACATGATTTGCAGGGAGTATGAAGGAGAACGGCGTAGAAATCATTTTAACGAATATGCTGATCATCAAAAGGTAATTTCATTTATTTAAACATCGTTTAAAATTGAAATTATTTAATTTTCAATTAAAACAAGTATTTAATTTTACTATCCAAAATTTCATATATATATTTCAAATCATTTCATATTTTATAGTATTTTGATTGCTCAACGAGATCTTGACAACGTTGCCATCGCATGGGGCAGGGAAACCGGATACTCGAGTCCCGGCGTCAAAATTTAGCTAGCCACCTGATGCGTGGGCAAATGTCGTGACATAACATTTCGAATATGTCGTTGTGCAGTGAACAAGTGCGCGTTATCCAAAATTTTGAGAGCTCTGCAAGAGTTGGAGCGACTCGAAATTGAAGAAACGCAGAAACTGAGGAGGAAACCTGCATATTGTGTCAATCCTTTATTGTAGATGCAACCAGCTTTCAGGCTAGAAGCGAATCTTCTAAACGATTTGCCGTGAGAAGACGGAAATAATTTTCGTAATTTCTGCCGGCTATCGATTGACAGTTTTGAATTGCTTTTGCATAAGGTTAGAGTTGAATGTGAATAGTATATTTATTTTAATGTTTTGTCTGCATTAATTGATTCGAGAATAGCGAAAAAAGACACTGTGCTACGTTACGCTATACCGGCGAGAATTAGGCTAGCTATAACTCTACGGTATACAGCGTCTGGAGACTCTTACAGGTCGTTAGAGTACATGGCACGAGTGTCTCAGAAAACGATAGAGGTATCAGAGGTATCGTACCAGAGGTTCTGGAAGCAGATAATGATGTTCTTCAGCCCAAATATTTGAAGGTAAGGGTTACTGGGTGACCTTTCATAATTTAAAACGATTGTTTCCAGATGCTATCAACTGAAACGGAATGGCTACAGGTCGCGAAGGATTTTAATAGCCTCTGGAATTTTACACAAACGCTAGAATCGGTTGATGGGAAACACATCAAAATCAATGCAACACCAAGCTCTGGCTCTGACTTTTTCAGCCACAAACGGTTCTTTAGTGTGGTACTCCTTGCGGTTGTGAACGTGCACAGTCAATTCATATATATTAATGTCGGAGCCAATGGGCGAACATCGCGTAGCCTTGTATATAGTGGCGCAAACTTATAAAAATGCATCAAAGAGGGAAATTGTAGCCTGCCACGAGCATCGAAATTGAAAGAGGAGCTAGTAAACACACTGTTTTACCTGATTGCTGATGATATTCTTGCCTTAGGTGCATATAATGAAGGGGAACAATAGAAACGGTGCACTGTCTACGATGGAGCAAGTACTTCATTACGGGTTGAGTCGTGCCAGAGTTACAGTGGATTGGCTTTCGAGCGGTTGGCAGCAAGGTTCCACATTTTTCACCGCCCTTTTGATGTTAAGCTGGAAACCGCAAACGACATTGTAAAAACGTGTTGCGTTTTATACAGCTTCTTGACGAGAAAAATACGGAACCACTCATAGTTGACGAGAACGTGTCCATAAACGCAATTCCAGAAACAATCACTCCTTAGGCATCACTACAATATGAAACATATCTGTGGGCACCACAAATCAGGACAAATATTGCTAAACATTGTTTAACTGATGGACTTGTGGAGTACCAAAGGGTAAAAGTATGCCCTCTTATGCAAAATCATATTGTTAATCATTTTATGTCATATTGGTAATGTCATTCATAATATAATAAAAAGAAATCATTATTTCTTATTTCTTTCGTGTTTTTTTTATTATTGAACGTACTATATCCATATCTTCACTCCACTTATTATATTTATTTTATTTATTCCCAAATTTAACATAAACATTACCTTACAAACTAAGGAATATTTAAGCTTACATACATAAAAAAAATAATTTAAAAATCTTAACAGTTAGTCATCATAGTCGCTGCAGGCACTATCGAACGCAGCTACAATGATGTTCGACTTTTCCTGAGTCACTGATGGCGTTTTCTAGCTGTTTTCTGATCGCGGTTTTCTTCTTTGAACCATTTCAAAGTCGGTGGTTTTACTTGTTCATTGAAATGATTTTTGCTCCGGGTGGATGTGAAATCTGGTTGAAAATTTTCTTAAGAACTTTCAACCAAATTCTCTTTTTCAATGAGCGCTATGGTAGTGGTTGAAACTGTATTCCGAATTTCCAAAATCAATTTAATCGCTTCCACGCGTGGCATTGCTTCCAGCTGAGAAGCAATGCTATCCGAAAATTTTTGAAACATGTTCTTCTACGTCGTAATTGTTGCCCGCACGATTTCTTGAATGGCATCGTTGTACTAACTAGGCGCCTCATTCCTTTTCTTGCGCCTCGAAGCATCACTGGCTATGTAACTATCTTCAGGAGGCGTCACCGTCTCGGTTTCGTCCCCATGATGTTTGGGGAATGACAACATTGCTATCTCTTCCTCCAGTGCCGGGTCGTCATTTATTGAAAACTAAAAATAATTATGCATTAGTGCTAAAATTACGAACAAAAAGTTTTACATACATTCTGAAAATTGTCCTCGCATTTACGCAGCAATATTGCGGTATTTAGAAAACGCATCTCCTCATAATACTTCACAGATGCTCTTGATACGCCACTTGCTTCTACCATTTTCTTTTTGGCATCGTATGCCGTACGCATATGTTTGATTTTTTTACTAATTTTCGAAAAAAAATTAGCATTAAACTCGCTTCGTCGAAAATTCGTCATATATATTGAGACAGTTAATTTAATCGTTAATCAGAAGTTACTTATAGAATGGAACAAAATGTAGAGAGAACTATTGAATTTTCACTCACCTTTTAATGCATTTCACGTAGTCTGAAGAAGATTGCAAAAAAAAGACGGAACAAACGGTACAGGCCTAACAAAAGTGATTTTCATGATTTTCTTCCACACGCTTGGCTAGTGTTCGGTCATTGGGCGATTGCACCGTCTCTGGTACATTAAATTTTCCGTTTCGTTTGAAGTTTTTGTGAGGAGTTTTTCGTCAAGATCTTCTTTTACTATTGGCAAGGAACTAATTCTTTTGGATCGGATACTACAGAGCTGCACCCACAAGGATAGGCGCCCTACAGTCGTTAACTCCGTCGGATCCGCATTATAATCCGGTTTTGATTATCGGTCAATTACGTCATTTGACGCTCCTGAAATTCGATGATGTTCGCATTAAGTTAAGAATTCGTACCACCGAAGATGTTTTCAAAAATGCAGTATCGTTTTCGCATCCATCGCCAACTGACACTTGTTCGCTGTACTCGGATTTGGCTACTATTGCAGCTCTACCATTTACATCGTCCCGTCATAATACACCATCGCAGGCGCATGCCCTGGCACGACTTGTAAGAACCAGAATCCTCAACATAAGCGAGAATGTTGTAATTGTATGCGATAGAAAGGAGGTATTGGCAAGTGGAATTGCAGATGCACGTTCCTATCCGCTATTCACACGGAAAACCTGTCAGGAGAGCACTGTGCACCATATCAACATCGAGTTTATTGTAATCGAAGACTGCAATATAATATTGAAGAACTGGCTGTCTGCTGATGAAGTTGCCACGTTAGAGGAAACTGGTCGAGCAGTTCGAATGGCTGCAAGGAGCGTCGATACGCCTTGCAGTGAGATGAATGTAAACGATTTTATCAACCAAGTGAAGCTAGTGTGTGAACAGCTGTCGATTACACCGACCATAATTCAAAGGGAGGACCTGAAGGCAGAAGGTTTTGGTGGCATTTACGGTGTCGGCAAGGCTGCGAATGTGCCACCGGCTCTAGTTTGCCTCTCACATGAACCACAAGGTGCTAACGAAACAATTACCTTGGTTGGTAAGGGCATTGTTTACGTTGTTTACGATACGAGCGGCGGCCATTGGTGACAGATCAGAATCTGACAGATCGGATATTTAATGTCCCAATGTTTGGCGAAAGTCCTACTAAATGTCCAATCATCTGAAATTGTTGTTCGGGACTGTACAAGAATGGGATGGGTGATGCCATAATTGTATAGAAAGATCTGGAAATGGGAATTTGGAAAGAAACCGCTCTAGCGGTACTGAGAATAAATGTTTGAACAAAGGAAAAGGGATGGAGAATAGGAAGGAAGTTCTTGTAAAGTGCAGGGATCAAATTATAAATTGAATTTTAAAAGCGGTGAATTATTGAAAAATAAAACAGGGGAAAAAATGTAATGCAGTTTTGTTTAGTGAAACGTGTATAATTAAATTTTGAAAAGTGTAACGAAGCCAAATTGAGGGCTTGTAGTTAAAGATTGGCGCCTGAAGCGACAAAGAAACCAAAGTGAAATATTGAACACCTCAACTATGCATAAATTATGAGGTGGAAGGCGGAATTACGAGTCGAGCCAGGGAGATCAATAAAAGAAAAATCAATTTACCCCGAACATTATTTACAACTGTGGTGAGCAGCGAATTAAGTTTTCGGATTTGTTCATGATGGCCTAATGCGTGTGCGTGGAAGAAAAGCGAGAAAAACACACTCAGTCCAAGGAATATAATAGGAAGACGGAAAATAATATATGATAGAAATATTTGCGCAGAAAACAGCTAAGTACTGAAATTGGTTGACATTTCATTTATATCGATCACCAGATAGCATATTTGTTTCCTTATGAATATCATCAATTTGAATGATAGCTACTTAAGAAAAAAAGAAAACAAACAAAAAGTTTGCTCGCGTTATGCTTATTTTTATCAGTCACGTATACTCTGATGAAGGAAAAATAAAGAAAGCTAATTATTACATTTTTCTTTTAATTAATATTAACATTTTAATTGACTAAATTCATTGGTGTGAGGTGCTGTTATATTATTTTTGAAATTCACCTACCTCCTAAACTACTGGCCATCCCATTCTAAAACTTTTATGATAAAATAAGTATACTTTAAGCTTTGTTTTGTTATAAAAATAAACAAAATTTACCTGGTCCAAATTATTCAAATTACGAGTTGAAGTGTCTACTTCCGGTTTCACACAGGAGAAAGAATTTGTTTTTCAAATCTAATTTCAAAATTAAAAAGAACATCTAATTTTCTATACCAATCAATATGTTTAATGTTTTTTAGATTTTGTTTTGAATCTCAGAATCCGCTTTCAGAAAAACCTTTTATCAATTTCGTCAATTATTCAGAAGCTCATAGCTCGGCAACTAAACCTCATAGAAACAAAAACTTGTGCGTCCACATTCATATCTTCTAGAAGTACCATTATGCACAATATGAACGAAATCCAGAACCTCGATTTTTTTTCGTTGTCCGCTTCACGTGAAATGCCCCATATGTAACAATGCGCGATTTTTTTTTTCTATAATATCTCACTGCTTTTCGTTGCGCCCGAGCTCACAAAAGGAAAACCGGCACCGGTTCGTTCGTGAAAATTCTTTATTATTGCGACCTTGCCACACAAATAATTATTAAAACACACACACGGTAAAGAATCTAAAAGTACCTAAACAAAAAATCCGAAAATACCAATTTTTAACAGCCAAAACCGTATACACCTTCATACCGCTTATAATTCCAAAGTCTTCGCTCATATTTTTATAAGTAAGTTTACTATTCCGTTCAAACTCTGCTTCCACACTTGACTTGAGATCAATTATGAGCTCGACTGCTGTAAATTAATGTTCGATATGTTATTAGTTAAGGATGAACCCGAAATATTTTGACCTATGATTCTGTAGATTTCATTTTATTTTATAGAAAATTTTTTATAGAAGTTTATTTCAGTAATGAAGTACATTTTAAAAAACATGTCAAAAATAAAGATATTCGCATGTAGTTGATATACCCTGTACCATAATAATAAAAAGAAAATTCTCTGAAAAATTCTAAATTGAAGAGGTATTATTTGGGCTCCTTTTGGGATCTTTTTCGCTCATTTTAGAATCTTTTTAGGTATTTCCAGATACTTTCTAGGTAACTTTTAGCTATTTCTGAGATTCTTTGTTCCTTTACCGTGATCGCATTTCGATATTCATTACAAGCCAAACTTTTAAATTTCCGAAAAATCATCACCTAAAAGTAGGCAAGGATTTTTCAGATTTCGATTTGTCATAACTTCTATAAAAACAATGAATCATCGTGAAATTCTCAGAGCGTATTGATGTAGACTAGAATTTAACACACATGGACTTTGAAGACTGTGCAGGCAGCTCTGTAACTACAGCAGGCTCCTAAAACCAAATCCTTCAAATCATCGACCTTCCTGAAAAATTTTCGATTTTTGAAAATAAATTCAAAATATCGATAAACTTTGACTTTTGTCCACCAAGTCAAATAAAAATTTTTAAAATCCTGCTGTAAACAAAAACGGCAACCCTTGATCAATTTACCTCTATTTTCAGCACTCAAAACTTCTGTTCACGAGAACGTTGGAAATTGCTAGGACCAGGTCTGGTAGAAGTAATTTTGAAATACAGGCAACACTGTGGCAATGGTGCCATTTGGAAAAATCTTTGCCCGAAAGCTTCCGATTAAGCCACCAGATCTTAACCAAATAAACGCAGTAGGTGAACCTCACTTTAAGATAGATTTCATAGAAATTTGGTTGAAAAATTAGTATAGGGACACCAGCTACGTCAATTTTTGTCCTCTATTGTAAATTTGCTCAGGAAAATAAAGATTTTTCCCCATAACTTCCGATGCAGTAATATCTTGTTGCATTTCTAATTCTGTAGAAATTCCGTTGAAAAATCGTGAAAGGGCTGCCAGCTATGATGAATTTCGTTATTTATTTACATATCTTTATCGAGCAATGTTGTCATAAAGTTTCCAAATGGGGATGATCCTGCAATGACAATTAACAAAAACTATTCACGTTTCAAAAATTTAAAAAGTTTGGACGGTGGTAACCCTAAAATTAGATTCACTCCTGTAACTTACAGCGCAGCCATTTAATCGAAACGAAATTCATAGGGTGGGTTTAACACAATGTGAAGCAGCTATGGTGCTAGCACATGATTGCCAGCATCAGACAATTTCGTAAATATTGTAACAACAGATGCTTCCATTTCGTATTCATAAGCAAAGTATTTACAATAAAATAAGCAACCGATATTTAAATTTTCCGAGTTTTGGAATTTTTTCAGATGACAGCCCCAGACATAGTTTAATCGCTGAAACTTTCGATGATATCCTTGGACGAAAACGAAATTCAAAGTAAAGGCTGATAAAGCACCAGCATGTTATGGTAGATTTATTGCTGCTGTGTTGGACAAATGCTGCCAGCACTGAACATTTTCATCATTTCGTAGCTGTGAAATCAAACCGGCATATCTGCAAAATACACATTCTTCACTAGAGCGCTTTAAAGTTTTCGCATGTGGGCTATTTCCACGTGAATGCAAAGCGGCAAAACACCATTAGACGGGTTTTTATTCAACTTTACGATATGCCGGTGCGACATAAAAATAGAGGGGAAAATAAGGAATTTTTTGATACCAAAAACTCAAAAACTCAATTTTTGCAGATATGCCGGTTTGATTTCACAGCGACGATTTGTGTTACAGTTATATACATATATACTATATATATATACTATATATATATATATATATATATATATATATATATATATATATATATATATATATATATATTTATATATATATATATATATATATATATATATATATATATATATATATATATATATATATATATATATATATCTATATATATATATATATATATATATATATATATATATATATATATATATATATATATATATATAATATATATTATAATATATATCTATGTATATATATATATATATATATATATATATATATATATATATATATATATATATATATATATATATATATATATATATATATATATATATATATCTATATATATATATATATATATATATATATATATATATATATTTATATATATATATATATATATATATATATATATATATATATATATATATATCTATGTGTATATATATATATATATATATATATATATATATATAATATATATATATATATATATATATATAGATATAATATCAGCAAAATGATTAATAGAGATAATCTCTGGAGTGGAAGATTCGATTGAACTGAAATTTTCGGAGGACATAGATGTGTATATAAGGTAGGTCCATGATTTACTTGAATTCCGATATTCTAAAGTTTTTGGCGGCGGTAGGCGTTTTAGTGAATTTCAGGTGCACCTATATTTCCAAGCAGTGTAAATTTTTGTTAAAATAAATGTTTGAAAGTGCAAACTTATTGTGTTTTAAGCTTGTCTTTGATAAAAATTGGAAATACTGAGCCGTGAGTGAGTGCAAAGTGCCTTAAAGTTGGTGTCGCTGAAACCCGACGAGACTCCTGTGTGAGTGCGTCCGTGTGTGATGCTTACCTAAACTAGTTTAAATCTATGCATGTTTGTGTATGTATTTGTATTTTTTTTTTAGAATAAGGATTCAGTCGAAGAATAAATTTCTTTACCTTTGCGATATAATTAACAAAGTGGTCCTCTGAACCGGATCGGGCAGTACGTGGAAAAAAGTCCGCTTATACATTCTGAGATGGCTGGAAAATACCTCGGAGATTCAACTGGAATCGAGGAAAAAATCCAAGAGGCATCCAGAGAAGTATTAGCCGCGGTTCATTTCGTCCTTTTCGGGAATTATGCCAACGTGAATTTCGTCAAAAGGAACATTCGCAAATTTTCGAATTTTTCCTTCGACGGTGATGATCGGGAAAACCACCTCCGCTTAATCGGCGAATCACTTAGCTTAAAGCAATTAAAATCAGTGGCAGTGTTTTTCAATTGCGACTGCGAAAGTGTTGGTGATGCCCTTGAAATTTTTTTTTTTTTTTGAGTACTAATTCCTGTTTTACGAGGAAAAGGTTGGCTTATAACGATTCGCATCAGCCATCGTGTTCGACATCACCCATTAGTTGGGTTTAAATACTACTTCAATCTATTTCTTAACTACTCATTTTTGGTTTCTTTAAACTTTACTTTGTTACTCTAACTGTTTATAGTTACTGACTTTAATTACTTATTACTATATTATTTACAAGGCTCAGATATTTTCATCTTATAAAAAAACATTAAACAGCTTCTTTAACTTTTTACATTAAATTATTTACAAGTTCAACTCTACCAACTCTAGAAACCTTCCCAATTCAGTGATGTGCTTTGTATTATTTACCATCAGTATCGAGTCTACTTTATTGTAGTGTTGGAAAATTTCAAACTCCGCTCTCTGGTTACTTAATGCCTGACAGTGGAAAATTTGGTGATCTAGGTCATCTACCAGTTCACATACAGAACATTTCGGACTGTCTATAGTTTTCATCCTGAATAATTGTAAATTACTGTAGCATTTATTAGTTATTAATCTATTTAACTGTTTGACTGTCTTACTTTTTAATTTCAAATTCTTAAACCAAAACCTACTTCTTCCACTTAGGAATTCTTTATTCCAGGTGCATTGTTTATACTTCCCTACTTCCCTTCTATAATTTTCTCTGTTCTCATTATTGATTAACTCACTAATTTGCTCTATTGCTTCATCCGCCTCAAATTTATTATTGTAGACTTCTCCCTCCATCATTCCTTCTTTCGCTCCCTCATCCACTTTATTCATATCTTCTATTCCACAGTGCTCTGGTATCCATATCACTTCTATTTCTTTATTAGGTATTTCCCTACATACTTTATAAATATCATTAATGACCTTTTTATTGAGCGAATTCTCTTTAATTTCTAAGCATGCCCCATTTGAGTCTGTTAAGATCATAACTTTCTCCTCAGGATTTAATTTACATGCTGATAACGCAAGAAGAATCCCTGTCAATTCCGCATTGACTACGGAGCCCTCCTGACTTAAACTGAACTTTTTGACCTGATTATTTTTCTGCATCAAAAACGCACATCCCCTTCCTAAACACGATTTTGCTCCATCTGTTATAATGATGATTTTATTAGATGCTGTCGCTTTACCAATAAGTTCTCCATACCTACTCCTTATTATTTCCTTATCATTTAGACTAATACTTTTGAACAGACCATTTTGCTTAGGAACTAGTTTTAGATTTCTTGGTCTATCTATTTGTTCTACCTCCTCTACTCTATTTATTACATTCCTAAATTTATGATATATTTGATAATATCTAGCTTTGGATTTCATTGAAATTATTTCTTTAAATACTACATTTTCAGTCATTTTTATTTTGATTATTTCTTTTACTAACCTTATCTGAGCCCTGCAATTGGTTGGTACTTCGTTCGCCATGTCAAATGCAATTATATTTGGAGTCTGTTTCATTAATTCTAGGCATCTTTTTATTACTCCAGCTATCAGACTGTCTATTCTTTTTAACAAATATTTCGGCGCTTCATATAGGCTTGACACATGGCTTTCTAACTTCGCTCTGATAAAAGACTTATACAGTACTATACTCTTTTCTGGTGGGAGCCCGCTCTTCACCCCTGTGACTCTCTTTACCATACTAATTTCTGGCTTGACTTGTTCTATCTTATTTAGCACAAAATCTTTCTCCGAACTATTATTTTTGATGATTTTTCCAAGAAATTTTACTTCAGTTACCCACTCCACTTCTCTGTCCTCTATTTTAATTCTACTTGCATAGTTTGTGTTTCTATTCAATATAATCCCTTTGCATTTCTCCGCATTTAGTGGTAATTTTAGATTTCTAGCTCCTCCCGCAAACAAATCCATACTTCTTTGTAGTTCATTATAGCAAACACTCTTATTCCTATTGGTAGCTATGATTAAAAAGTCATCCGCGTGTTGAATTATCTTAATATTATTACTAATTACTTTATGCAAAACCGCCGTGTAGAAATTAAATAACAGAGGGCTTAATACATCCCCTTGCGGGATACCGTTTTTGACCGCTACATTCGCCTCTCCTAGCATTAAGCTTCTATTCACAAGGAAAGCGAGTATCCACCAACTATAGACTTCAGGCACATTTAATTCGATCATAGTATCCTTTAATACTTTAAGGTCAACCCCTTCATATGCGTTAGAAATTTCCAGCGTTACCATCATCACATTTTGATGTTTCGCTTTAGCTTGGTTAATCCAAAGGTCTACCATGTTGAAACATGTACTAATTGATCTGTTCTTTTGGTACGCATGTGAGTTTCTTGGAATTTTATTCATTAATTCTTTATTTTCTACTAATCTGTTTTTAATTATCCTGTTTATTACTTTTACCAGTACATTCAATAAGGAAATCGGCCTGTAGTTTATCAATTCATTAGGGTTTTTCTGTGGTTTAAGTATAGGGGAGACCCTTATCTTTAACAATTCTGATAGGTTTGTGTGATCGTTCACTGTATCATTAAAAGCATCTACTAACTTTTCTTTACTTTTTGAATTCATCGCTCTTAGCATCTCATACGTGATTTGATCCGGCCCAGGAGCTGACTTTTTTTTATGCATTGCCAAGACTTCTTCTACTTCCCCTATTTTTAGGTTCATCCTCTCTGATGGTTTCCTAAGCTCATTTATATTTAAACTGTCTTGGTGACTTTTGTTTTTAATCATTGTTAAATAAGTTAAAGTGTTTTTTTTATCTCAACCTGATGGATTGCTTATCTTTCCTATTTTCTTAATATTGTTTATAAATCTCCGAAATTCTTTGATGTTATCTCCTTTGGCCAGCTCCATGATTTTGTTTATCCAGTTTTCTCTCCTAAGCTTTTTTACTTCCTCATTCCACTTTGTCACGGCTCTATGATATTCATAGAAATTAACCATTAACCTACTCTGTTTGTATTTTTTCAGGAGATCCTTTTTCTTATACCATAATACCTTTATCTCTTCATTCCACCATACTTTATTTGTATGCTTTAACTTAGTACACTTTACTTGATTATTCTCTACTATTGCTTGAAAATCCTTACTAATTAGACTTAAATTACCTTGAAACGTAAACTGGTTGATTTCTTCCAGAATTTTCTTAGATATCTTATTTATTCTATTTTCTCTACTTAATTTTGCCTTGAATGTAAAAACTATGGCTTTATGATTACTTTTACTAACTAGGTTGTTCTGTGTATTCCATTTCAATTTAGTAGGCATAAAATTGCCAAAGGTGACATCCGGAGCTGACGACCCTCCCTGTCCTTGGATCCTTTTATTTGAAAAGGTCCTATTTCCATTATTATAAAATATCAAGCTAAATTCATTCATTAGTCTCCGCATTTTTTTCCCTCTCGCATTGTTTATATGGTCACCCCAACATATACTCCTAGCATTAAAATCTCCTCCCATGATAAAAATGG
Organism: Nemotelus nigrinus; assembly: GCA_947369275.1. Classification (NCBI taxonomy): domain Eukaryota; kingdom Metazoa; phylum Arthropoda; class Insecta; order Diptera; family Stratiomyidae; genus Nemotelus; species Nemotelus nigrinus. The sequence goes on from OX376374.1 coordinate 81,486,085, forward strand.
ACTTGTGCGCAGTTACTAAAATTTTTTTTAATTCATCATAGAAAAACTCACTAACAATGTCCGGTGGACAATAAACAGAATAAATACTTAAATTATTTTTTTGGTTAATGGTTTTAAGACCCACTGCTTCTACTTTAGCGTCCAGAATTATCTCCTGAAACTTGATCTCCTTTCTAATGAGAATACACACACCCCCTCCCCTTTTATCCTTCCTATTTTTAGCTACAATATTATATCCATTCACGTTTATGCTACTATTATTCTCTTCTGTAGCCCAAGTCTCCGAAACCAAGGCTATGTCAAAATGTTCATTATTCAAATAAAATTCCAAACTACTTTTATTTCTATAAATTCCCTGAATGTTCAATTGCAATATTTTCATTTTGGTTTATTACTATTTTCTCATTTTTCCTCTTTAAATTTATCAAAAAGTCTACTATACTATTGGAAATTGATTCCCTCTCCAACATAATCATCTCTATTTCCTTGTTTTTCATAATACTAGTAAGAAATTTTTCAAGCTCACTAGTTATCTGATAATTTTTATTCTCATATACTGGTTTACCTCTTGACTCTTTTTTTCCTCCTTCCTCCTTTCTGTCTTGTCTCTCTGATTCATTTGCTTTCCCTATTTTCTTAATTCCCATATCTCTGTTTTTATACTCTAATACTTCAGAAAATTTCTTTTTGATAAATGTACTATTGCTTTCTTTATCCACATCTCTTGTTGGTCCATCCTTTTTACCCTTTAGCTCAGGATACTCACTTAGATCAAACTCGTCTAAACCACTAAATCTATTAATCTTATTTACATAATCTCTGGCTTCAACATAGTTCACATTTCTTTTTGCAGCTATCTCCATAATGAGTTCCTCCTCTCTCCACTTAGGGCATCTCTTATCTGTAGAAAAATGTTCGTTTGAATTGCATAAAATGCATTTAACCAAGTTACATATCCCTTCACAGTTATTCTCCCCACATCTCAGACATCTTTTATTTTCATTGTTGCAATACTTAGTAATGTGATCTAACCTCCCGCATTTGTAACATTGTTTAGGCTTCGTTATATAGTACTCAACTTCCATTCTTAAATATTCTACATATACATAATCTGGGACGTCCTCTCCTTCAAACATACATTTAATAGTTAACGACGGTATGAATTTCGACAAATCGTTCCTGTCTCTCATTGACATCCTTTCAACACTTCTAATTTTCATATTCTTTATCCTATTTCCAAACTTATTACTTGGCACTCCCATCTGAATTATTTTTTCTAAATTAAAGTTCAGCGGAACATTTCTAATTATCCCGTACCTACATAGAAAGTTGTTAGGAATGTACCCACAGCAGCCATATTTCCTTAGAATCTTGCTATCTAAAAGATTGTTCGCGTCCTCCGCCTGTTTGAAATCAATTTTGATCTTGTTAAAGCCTACTTTTACAACTTTCTGAATGTTTTTAATATTTTCTCCGCTCGTCATTGTATAGAAAGTCATATCATCTAGCCTAGCTCTACCTCCTTCCTCATTTTTCCTTTCAACAATCACTGGATAAGTTTTCTTTGAATTTCTAATATATCTGTTTAACTCTCTATCTGGCCTCATATTTTTCTGCTTCTCTACCACCTCCATGCCACTATTCACTCCTTTATCATTTTGTCCTAATGAATTTCCTACATTTTCCACCATGCTTTCTACCACATGTTCCGTACACCTAACCTCACTATTCACTGAATCCGGGACCACCTGCTTTAATGCTGTCTTTGACAAAACCATGATCTCTTCCACCCCTTTCTTTCTCTTTACCCTTGGTTTGGAGTCCCCTTCCTCAGGGTTCTCCTCCATTATAACCTACTCAATCCTTCAGCCTCTAGGTCTTTACTATCCTCACTAATCAATTACCTCTACCCCCAATCTAACTCCTCTACTTCTCTCAAATCTACAGATCTTACCAGAGCCTGGCCCTTGATATTTCCAACACTTTCAACCACGAAAAAACAAACTCATCCGAAGTTAATCCTAGGCACCCCGAAAAGCACACCACTTCACAATTTCAAAAATTATTATAGGCTATCTTCAATGCTATTCTGATTATCGAAATTGCTGATGCGACTTATCTCTCCCAGGTTCCAAATCGGAATGCCTTGAAATTTCGCGAGTAATTGTTGGACGCATTGAAAACATGACACGTGATCTGAAGAAGACGCCATCTTCTAAGTGCTCTCTGAAAAGTGATGTGAAAACAACACCAAGTGCACAACAACAGACAGAGCTGTGTCAACTACAGGAAGAGTGTCTGAAAAAAGAGACGGAGCTCCTTGAAATAAAATGCGAAATCATTGAACTAACAAGTGACAATGAAAATCCGCAAAACGCGTCTAAAATTGCATCAAAACAATCATTGCTGCAAGTGAAAAAAGATATGCTTGAACTTTATAAAGCAAGAATTGAGAATAAAAAAACACTAATTCAGCAGCAAATTGACGAAAGTGTGAGTGTGCCGTGTTCAGAGGCTGAGTGCGATGACGCTGTGTGCTATGAGCCTCCGTGTCAAGACAATATATCTACAGTGTCGAGTGATGGTGTGCGAGTTAGGACGATAGACTTGCGTGTCCTGGCTTTGATAAACACAATGAAAAATAAAAATAAAATGAAAAGTCGAACTCGTTTCCTTTATTTCTACCAATTTATTTTTCAAAATCCGTAAACCAGTATTTCGGCTATCACTTATAGCCTTCTTCAGCGATGTTTCTTCGACTGAGGAAAATAGTCCCTAATCGTAGGAAAAAGTCATGAGATTAGATCAGTGCCTTCGCGGTGAAGCAAGACAATGTGTGGAGCTTTTATTGTGTACGGCACGTGAACCAGATACAGTTATACAAATTTTAAAAACAAAATACGGACAGCCTGATGCAATCTTACGTGAGATAGTAAGCACTATCACCGGTCTTTCGCGTGTAGTCTCCAGCGAGACACTTATGAATTTTTGCTATACGGTGCAAAACATGGAAGCGATTGTGAGTGACAATATGTTTAATTTTGTCGATCAACGGAATTTAATATCCCGTTTCTTGTGTAAGCTCCCAGCGCATTTGTTAACGCAATGGGGATCTTATTTGATGTCGAACAATATTCAGCTTCGGGAGGAAACTCTTAAAGACTTTGCTACGTGGTCGCAAAACATGATGGAAATCACTTCGAGGACATTCGCGCATGTCGAGGATGCTCAACCAATCGCGCATGAGACAAAGTCACCGTCATCATCTCGTACTCAACAACAAAAAATCTGCAAGGCATGCAAAACTACGGAGCATAGTTTAGATCGCTGTCCAGTGTTCAAGTCAGCGGATACAAAACGCCGATGGAAGATAGCAGAAAATTGTCGTGCGTGTTACTGTTGTTTGAATTACCATCATGGAAGCTGCAACAACAGAAAGCCATGTGGAACGAATGGATGTGAAAAGTATCACAACCCATTGCTCCATAAAAAAGACAATGTGAAAGGTGATGTGCAAGTTACAACATGCACGACCGATGTCAACTGTGATGTCATGCTGAAAATAGTTCCAGTTAAAATACGTGGACCATTGGGATGTTTGGACGTCAAGGCAATACTGGATGAAGGAAGCACAACTCTTCTAGACTCTTCTGTGCCTTCAGCTCTTGGATTAACAGGCCCTATAACTCCACTATGCTGCAAATGGACTGGCGACATTCATCGATTTGACAACGAATCTCAAACCGTGCAAGCAGAAATTGCAGCAAGTAAGTCACCGAAATATTTTGAACTCAAAGATATAAGAATAGTGAAGGATTTGAATCTGCCAAATCAAAATCGAGACATACCAAAACTCTCTGTAGAATATCCCTTTGTAAGACAAGTAGCAACAGCAATTTGCGATTAAGAAAAGCCCTTAATGTTGATTGGCCAAAAAAATGCAAAGCTTATCGTTTCTCGGCAAATTATCCAGCCAAGCACCGGAACATCAATAATTTCCAAAACACTACTTGGATGGACCATACACGGCCCAATTGTTTCGTCAAATATATGTACACCAAAAAGTGAAATACCTTTCACATGTTGCGAACATCGCGATGAAGAGCTTCATGAAGCGATAAAAGAAAACTTTCGGCTTGAAAACTTTGGTGTGACGCATGTACCAGAAAGCAAACGGAAAACAATTGAAGAGGAACGTGCTCTTAAAATAGCCGAAAAAACAATTCGACAAACCAGGAACAGATACGAAATAGGAATACCGTTGAAGTATGACGATTTTAGTTTTCCCGATACACAGCCAATGGCTCTACAACGGCTGAAATGTCTCGAAAACAGATTGCTGAGAAATAAGCAAACCAGCATCGCATACTGCAATGAGATAGAGAAACTTATAGTCAAAGGCTATGCTTTGCCAGTTGAAAAACATGAACTAAAGGATGCAAAACATATTTGGTACTTACCACATTTTGCTGTGAAAAACCCCAACAAGCCCGAGAAAGTGCGAGTAGTGTTCGATGCTGCAGCAAAATCAAACTCCATGTCATTGAACGATTTTATACTACCCGGGCCTGATTGGCTTACACCACTGTTTAACGTTCTATGCAAATTCCGAACACACAAAATAGCATTCACTGGAGACATAGAGGAAATGTTCAACAGAATCGAGATCGTGAACAAAGACAGTTTTGCGCAATGCTTTCTGTGGCGAGATATGAAATCCGATAAACCAGTTCGAGTATACCGTATGAAGGCAATACTTTTTGGTACCGCTTCATCGCCATTTTTGGCACAATTTGCCAAAAATTACAATGCCAAGAAGTATTCTTTGAGTCACAAAGAAGCAGCATTAGCGATCATAAATGATCATTACGTAGACGACTACTAACACGGAGCCGATAATGAAGAAGATGCAATACGGATAATTAAAGATGTGATCTACGTACACTCAAAAGCTGGGTTCAAACTTCAAAAAATCGCAACTAATTCCGAAATAGTAAGCCGAAATCTGCCAACATGCCTTCTGTCGAAAACTTCCGTTTCCAGAATGAATCGCTTTTCTGAGGAACAACATAGTGTCCTTGGAATGCTGTGGGATGCAACAACTGATCAATTTGGATTTTCTCTCGACTTCAAAAAAATTGATGCTAATATCATGAGCGGCAGTAAAACACCAACTAAACGCCAAGTTCTTAGAGTAGCCATGTCTATCTTTGATCCCTTGGGTCTGCTTTCGCCAATTACCGTTAAAGTGAAAATGCTACTGCAAGATATTTGGCGGTCAGGAATTGGATGGGATGATTTCATAAGCAGCTCTATGATTCTAAAATGGGAATCATGGCTGAAATCACTAAATGACGTTTATCACCTAAAAATACCCCGATTCGTGCCGATAAAGTCAGATCACATCGAATTGCATATTTTTAACGACGCAAGTGAAAATGCGTACGCATCATCTGTGTATATATGCGCAAGAACTGGAATTCAAACAGAAGTTACATTAGTTGCCGCTAAAGCAAGAGTTGGCCCTTTAAAGACGATCACCATTCGAAAAATGGAACTTCTCGCAGCGTTAATGGGAGCAAGGCTATGCACAGAAGTGATTAAAACACTTAGCCTGCAAAAAGCAAATAAAAGCCTCTGGACAGATTCACGTACAGTCTTACAGTGGATCAAGTCCGAAAAAAAGTTGCAAACGTTTGTTGCATCACGAGTTGGGGAAATTTTAGAGCTAGGAGAAATAAATGAATGGTTCTGGATTCCCTCTGAGCAAAACATTGCAGACATATGCACAGGAGATTATGTCGTAAAAAACTTCGACTGCAATCATGACTGGTTTAAAGGCCCTAAATTCCTTTATAATGTTGAGAATTTTTTCAAAGAAACTCAACCACAACTTGACTCTAATATAGAAGAAAGATGCGAAATCAGTTTTAACACAATCAATGCAACTGAGCTACAGCTACCTATGGTCAAATCACATTACTCATGGGTGAAACTTCTTCGTATAACTGCACGAATAAAACGTTTCATTGACAATTTAAAATCGAATGTTGACAATCGAAAAACTGGGCAGATGAATTACAGCAGATGAATTACTATGGAGTGAAGAACTTTGGTGGAAACATGTGCAACAAACTAGTTTTCCTGACGACATTAAAAATATCAAAGCCATGAAGAGGAACAAAAATGGTAAACTGCGTAAACTATCATTGGTTATGGACAACAATGGTATTCTTCGAATATCAAGCAGGATACAAAAGACTGCGCATACTGCAAAAGACGTACATGCAAGCCAACCCAACCAAAAATGGGGTCGCTGCCAAAAGAGCGTTTACTACACCACGAAAAACCCTTTACAGCTACTGGAATAGATTATTTCGGTCCATTTCTCGCAAAATCAGGACGAAAAATAGAAAAACGTTATGGTGTATTGTTTACTTGCCTCACAACTCGAGCCGTTTATATCGAAATTGCACATTCTCTAAGCACGGACTCTTGCATAATGGCAATACGTAGATTCCTGTCTAGAAGAGGATCAGTTAAAATCTTCCTAACCGATAATGCTACAAATTTCCGTGGGGCCAGTAGAGAACTGATTGAAGCTTACGAGGAATTAGACGAAGAAGAAATGGCGAACAAGCGGATTCAATGGAAATTTATACCGCCACTATCTCCACATATGGGCGGAGCGTGGGAAAGGCTTGTGGGTTGTTTCAAACGATCGCTGATGGCAATATTAACCGATAGACATCCAACAGATGAAATATTATCGATGGTATTTGCGGAAGCTGAATATATAGTAAACAGCAGACCTCTAACTCACGTTTCGGGAGATGAAACAGATAATTATAGTATCTCTCCAAATGATATTTTAATTGGAAAATCTGTGTACGTCCGAGCTCCAGGAATATACACGGAAAGAGATCTTCTTCTTAGTAAGCAATGGAGAGTATCTCAAGCTTTAGTTGATCTTTTTTGGAAAAGATGGATGCGTGAGTATCTTCCTACACTAATTGGCAGAAATAAATGGACGTCCGATGAACCTAACATCAAATAAGGTGAAATAATAGTGTTGAACGAAACTAAACTTCCAAGAAGAGAATGGCCACTAGGAGTGGTCATTAAAACATATCCAGGAGAAGATAAAGCTACTCGTGTTGTCGACGTAAAAACTGCGACTGGAGTATATCGCTGACCAGTCTCGAAACTCCATCGACTAAACATTTGTGTTGACCAGGACCAGTGTGTCAACACGGGGGGCGCAATGTCGCTGAAACCCGACGAGAGTCCTGTGTGAGTGCGTCCGTCTGTGACGCTTACCTAAACTAGTTTAAATCTATGCATGTGTGTGTATGTATTTGTGTATTTTTTTTAGAATAAGGATTCAGTCGAAGAATAAATTTGTTCGAGATACGACGCGTTTTCTTTACCTTTGCGATATAATTAACAGTTGGCAAGGAATTTTTTTCAAATTTTGATTTGTCAATACTTGTAAGGAAAACAACGGATCATCGTGAAAATTACAGAGCGTAATGATGTTTACTAAGATTTAACACTTATGGATTTTCAAGATAGTGCAGGTAGCCCTGAAGCAGCGGCAGGCTGATGAAAAATATCCTTCAAATCATTGACCCTCCTGAAAATTTTTTGATTTTTGACATAAAATTCAAATCATTGATAAATGTTAACCTTTGTCCATCATGTCAAATTGAAATTTTTAATATTCCGAATTACACAAGAACGGCAACCCACCACCAAATAACCTCTATTTTTAGCACTCAAAAGTTCTGTCCACGACAACTGACGACTGGATTATTCGATCATTATGAAATTTCCAGGACATGTTGGTCTAAGATAGCACCAGATTTGATAGAAGTGATTTTGAAATACGGGCAGTCCTGTGGCAGTGGTACCATCTTGAAAAATCACTCAGAAAAAAAAGTCTAGTGCATCAGAACCGCTAGAAAACTAATTTTCGAAGAAATTGTCTTTGAGTGACAAGAAATGTGGAAAGACGTTATACACTTTTTTGTAGAATCATATCAACCATTCCTTCTCCAAAGCAACAAAACTCAATATATCAAACATGATGAAAATGTTCATTGCTGGCAACACTTTCCCAACGAAGCAGCAATAAGTTTACCTTAACAAGCTCATACTTAAATCAACTTATCCTTTGAATTTCGTTCTCATCGGAGGATTTCATCGAAAGTTTCACCGGCTAAACGTTGTATGAGGCTGCCATCCGAAAAATGTTCAAAACTCGGAAAATTTAAAATTTGGTTTCTTATTTTTATTGCAAATGCTCTCCATATGAGTACGTAATTTGCAGCATCTGTTGGTGCAATATTTACAAAAATGGCTAATGCTAGTTACCCTGTGTCAGCAAAGCAAAATATATACCAAATCTGCTTCACGCTAAGTTAAACCCAACCAGTAAATTTCGTTTCCACTGCGCTGGAAATTATACGGGTGAAAAGAATTTTAGGGTTACCACCCTCAAAACTTTTCAAATTTTTAAAGCGCTAATATTTGCTGTAAATTTTCATTGCAGTATCATTTCCATTTGCAAATCTAATGACATAATCGCTAAGTAAAGAAATTCCAAAAAATTTCAAAAATGGTCATAGCCGGTAGCTCTTTCATGATTTTTGTACGAAATTCCTTCAACATGTGGCTCAGATTAAGGTCCATTTGCTGCATGAATCTCGTTTTGATTTCAACACTGGACCGGAAGTTATAGGGAAAATAGCTTTATTTTGCTGAGCGAATTCGCAAGATTTAGGAGACAAACATGACCATAGCTGGCAACTCTATTCTAATTTTTCAGCCAAATTTTCACTGAATGTTATCTAGAGTCAGATTAAATATGGTGTGAATTTTGTTTAAATGTGATGGCTGGATTGGGAGCTAAACGCCAAAAAGCTGTTTTTTTTCTTAGTGATTTTTCAAGATGGTTCCACTGCCACAAGGTTGCTCGCATTTCAAAATCACTTTTATCAGACCTGATCCTAGTTAATATCAATGTGTTCTGTAAATTTCATGATGATCGGATAATCCGGTCGTCAGTTCTCGTGAACAGAACTTTCGAATGCTGAAAACAGAGGTAATTTGGTGATGGGTTGCCGTTCTTGTGCAAATTGAAATTTTAAAAATTTTAATTTGACATGGTGCACAAAGACTAAAATTTATCAATGATTTGATTTTTTTGTCAAAAAACAAAAAATTTTCAGGAGGGTCAATGATTTGAAGGATTTTTTTTCAGGAGCCTGCCGCAGCCACAGGTTTACCCGCACTGCCTTGGAAATCCATGTGTTATCAACATCAACACGCTCTGTAATTTTCACGATGATCCAGTGGTTTTCTCACAAGTAATGACAAATCAAAATTTGAAAAAAAATCCTTGCCTACTTTTAGGCACGCTGCACCGACACACGGCTCAAAATGTCCAATTCTTTATCATAAACAAGCTTAAAACATAATAAGTTTTCATTTCCAATACTTTTTTGTCAAAAATTTACGCTGCTTGGAAATATAGGAGTACCAAAATTCACTAAAACACTCGCCGCCGCCAAAAGGTTTAGGATATCTGAATTCTAGCAAATCATGGACCTACCTATCATACACATCTACGTCTTCCGAAAATTTCAGCTCAATCGGGTTGGCCACTCCAAAGAGTATCTCCCTTAATCATTTTGCTGATATATATATATATATATATATATATATATATATATATATATATATATATATATATATATATATATATATATATATATATATATAAAGAAATATGAATTTTCGGCGAAACGAGTTTAATAAAAACATTTTTGGCCTATAACTTTCCATTCAGCGATTACATTTAAGGCAACGTAGCACCTCCAAATTTTTAAAAAATTGATTTTTGTTTTTTGATTGAATATGTTAGAATGAAGGTTTTAAAACATGATTTTAATAATATAAAATTGAGATTCTAAAACAAAAAAATTTTATGAGCATATATAGCGAAGCGCCCTAAGATCATTTTTTCTATGATTTTCGTTCACTTCGCTATATCGCTACATCGACTTAAGCCAAAGTGTAGACAAAGATATGTGAATCATCTCCTTTAAAAGAAGCAAAAAATAAGCTAGCCTTAGCAAAAAAAAAAAAAAACAAAAAAATTGCTGTAAAAGATGTTTCTAAAAAAAAGTGTAGAATCTCCAAAAAAAGGTCCGAAAAAAGTTCACTTGACATTAAAATTAATGAAAAAATTAGCCACGCATTATGGCCTAACTATACGACGAAATCCTGATCCAGTTGAAAATATGCGCAAGGAAATTTGGGCAGCATATTACCACAAAATTTCAACTGATGAGAACCCTCAACACTGTTATTGTCCTGTTGGAGAAACGACTTGGTGTAACTGGCGCAAGGCGGAGGCAGCGGGTGATAATGCATTAAACAATTTCAAGCATCCTCCACCTTTAGATGATGAGGTACAAGAAATTTTAAAGCCTATTTATGATGACTTATCATCAGAAGATTTATTAAAGCGTTGCTTGGGCAATTTTGCGCAGAATAATAACGAAAGCTATAATTCTTGTGTTTAAAATTTGGCCCCCAAACATACTTTTTGTGGGAAAAACGTACTAAATATGGCTGCAAATATTTCTGTATGTACATTTAATGAAGGATTTATGGCTATCTTGAAAATAGTGCAAGTCATGGGAATTACAATTGGCCAATGTGCGCTGGAACATGCAGAGCATAGAGATGCTGCAAGAATTAACCAGGCGGAAAAACACTCGACTGAGGCATCTAAAGAGGCCAGAACTGCTCCAAGGGAGCAAAAATCTTTAGAAGAGGAAGAGTATGAGCAAGAAGAAGGTGTATTGTATGGTCCAAGCATCGCAGATTAATTTTCGGTAAGATTTATTGCAAAAAATATTGACTTTGAACTTTAAACGCGATTTTCTCGAAACAACGTTTTTCAAGTTGGCGTGCATGATTAGGAAAAACAATATTATCCAATCGTTTTGAAATTTTAACACGTTAATCTGCACATGTTAATGCTCAGAATGAACTACGGATGAAAAAATCGGCATTAAACTTTTTTAGTTATAGCCGATTTTTTGGGGAAAAAAACCTCGATTTTCGAAAAAACGCCGCCATTTTGTTATTTTTCAACCAATTTCTTTTCTTTTAATTCATTCTAAGACCGCTTTGATGTTGGTCAAAACCTCGTTTTTGTTTTTTTTTCAGACTTTCCTGAGGGCAGTTATCATGCACGCCAGGTTTTTTTGGTGTATTTTTCAAAAAATTGTAACAGGCGACAGGGGACCACAAAATTTTTTTAACAATTTTGTTTATGTAGTATAAAAGAAGTAAAGTATGTGTAAAAAGTTTCATTAAGATATGTCTTTTTATTCAATTAAAAACAAGCCTTTGAAAATAAATTTTTTTTTTCAATTTGAAGGTGCTATGTCGCCTTAAACCAAATTCGCACAATATTTGGACCTTACAAATTTGGCATCTTGCAAATCTTGCAAATTCTTACAAACTAAAGCTTTTTTTCCTTTAACTTCCAGTCCAGTGTTTAAATCAAAACGAATGGAAATCAAATAGAAATTAATAAATGGACCTTACTGTGAACCAAATATCGTAAGAATTTCGTACAAAAATCATGGAATTTCTTAACTAATTGATTATATCATTAGATTTGCCAATGGGAATCATCCTGCAATAAAAATTAACAACAAATATTGACGCTTTAAAAATTTGAAAAGTTTTGAGGGTGGTAGCCCTAAAATTCTTTTCACCCGTATAACTTCCAGCGCAATGATTCAATCGAAACGAAATTTAATGGTTGGATTTAACTTAACGTGAAGCAGATTTGGTATATATTTTGCTTTGCTGCTAACGCAGGGTAACCAGCATTAGCCATTTTCGTAAATATTGTACCAAGCTATGCTTCAAATTACATACTCAAATGTAAAGCATTTGCAATACAAATAAGAAACCAATTTTTAAATTTTCCGTGTTTTGAAAATTTTGCGGATGGCTTCCTCAAACAACGTTTAATTGTTGAAACTTTCCATGAAATCCTGCGATGAGAACAGAATTCAAAGGATACGTTGATTAAAGTATGAGCTTGTTTCGGTAAACTGATTGCTGCTTCGTTGGAAAAGTGTTGCCAGTACTGAACAGTTTTGAGTTTTTAGTTTTGTTGCTTTGGATAAGGAATGGTTGATATGGTTCTACATAAAAGTGTATAACGTATTTCCACATTTTTTTGTCACTCAAAGACAATTTCTTTGAAAATTAGTTTTCTAGCGGTTCTGATGCGCTAGAATTTTTTGGTATTTGTTTAACATACGCAAAGCACGCTCTGGTGACATCGCCATTTTAAAAGTGCAGTATGGTAGAATATGGAAAATTTTATGGCCCTGCAAGTGGTATGCTATATGCCTTACAATTACCTTCTATGGCATGCTCTCAAATATGGTATGCCATAGAATTAAATAGTCATTTAAAGTAGAGAGCAAATAAATGATGCTGTTGATGAAAACTCCGCGTGTAGAATAAATGCATTTTTGAATAAGCGCCTGAAAGATGAAGTTGAAAGTATTCTACGATTTGCTGGGGTACGAAAGTGGATGAGACAGATATAATTTGAAAAAATCAGCCGATCATCAATCAGCAGTTTCGTTTATTGACTCATTCATAAACATTGAAAAAACATATCTTTCAAAAATAACAAGCCCTGAATTGTGTTGTTTAAAATTTCCACATCATAATTAAACTTTTTCGCATTTTGCGACCATTCCATATAATGTTAACCATTTTGGTTGCTCAACGAAATTTTAAAATCCATGTAAATTCAGAATTCCTACATTTTCTTATAAGAAACAGAGTATAACCACGATTCAACCATATAGAGCAGTGTGATTTATTGAATATTGAAAGCGAATCACATACACCATTTATATACAAAAGTTTTTTTTACATTGCTCTATGTGCAAACTGTAAAAGCCCTGAAATTTCCTCATTCCACAAAATTTAAAATTTTATTCATAGCGGTTTTTTTTTCCAGATTCCATCATTTATCAAAGTAACCAACTGTGAAGAGATATGAGTTCTTAAAGAAATGAAAAAGTATATACATGGAATTCATGTTTTTATTTGGCATCCTAATAATTAAGCTACTACGATTTATTAATCAAAATGTTTGTACTGATCTATATCACTCTTCAAACAGATTAAGGTGAGGCGGCTTCCTTGGAATGTACGTGCGATTTAGACCATTTTGCCACACTAAGCAGAAGGTTCTCGGTCAAATTGTTATTCATCGGCCGCAAACTAATTGTCAAACCTTTGTCCGATAGGCGTATTTATATAGATATGGCTCGAATGTCAGCCATATTTGGCAAAGTTATGAATTCCTTGTACACTGGAGCATCCGCGAGAGTTGTCGGCGTTAGGTGAATGCTAATTTTGTCGCATTCGAATACTTTTCGGAATTCTTGAGCTATCAACCGTCTCCCCTTCATTGCTTGTAAATAATATTTTGTGTAGTTTTTCTACTCTGCACGAGTTTTCGCATAGAGCTCTTCTCTGCTGATAGCGTCCGTCGCTCCATGTCCAGAGTCAACTCCCTCGTATCGGCCCCTGTAACTAGCCGCTTTGGCTTCGTTGAGTACTGAATATACATACACTCCGTTAAGAAGATTTGGCAACGAAATTTGCTCTACGATTGCTCCGTTATCCTCTATCATGTTAGCTATCTAAATCCATGTCTCTAAAAGTTCCAGTGACAGACACTTGCAATGGTTTTTCTTACAAATTCTAACGCAAATAGACTTCATCTAAGAACGGCAGTAGAACTTCCGGCATGGCATCATTAAACGTCGTTGAATCAAACTCATCCGAGCCGGCAAGAACTCGTTAGTAAAACGCAATAAAAGTACCGATAATACACTTACCGGATATAAATTAAAACAATTGCAAAGTAATCTACATTTTGACAACAGCAATCAGTCCATGTCGAGAGAACAACCCATACGTTGGTTTTAAACCCACCACGCCACAATAAGAAGCTGGATTCCGCACTGACCCTTCTCTGTCTGATGTCTGATTCTGTGTCTGATTTTCTTAAACTAGTTTTTTGTAAGGCAAAAAACATTGTACTAAACAAACACTTCTAACGCAAAACAGATACCAGCTGCCACAATCGTCGTCGAAACACCAGAACTACCACCGGTAAGAGCCGGTTTAGACGAGCGGTTTTTTGCTGGATCCAGCACGAGCTTTCAGGCAAGAGAAGTGAAGGACGGAACGGAACAGCGAGCACGACTGATATAGTTGGCCATCGAGCACGGCAGCGATTTTTCTGTCATTTTCTTAGAAAAAATTTGAGGCACAGACATTTTTTTGATAGAAAGCAGTCTGTATATCTATAGCCCAGTGAAATCCTACATAAAAAAGGCGAAACTTCGGAAAAATTAGGGGAAAGCTGAATTTTGGTATGAACCTTGGTACTGGTGTGTTGAACCAAATGTCAAAAGTACTCATCGATCCGAGTGCTGCGTCACTTTTTATACGGGGTCAAAGGTCACCAAAAGTGACCTTTCCTAAATATCTCAGTAACGGTCAATTCTTTCGAAAAACAATGTATGACGAATTTGTAGCTTAAAAAATTTCCAAAAAAAAATATTCTATAACTTTTTCCTGTAATCACAACCATTTTTGAGATATTTTGATCTAAACATTTGATACTAGCAGCATCTTCTTTCTCAGGGCATGTAAATATTATCCGATTTTGATTACGACTTGGAAAGTTTGTGAGTTTGTTTTTTTATGTTCAAGAGGCGCATGAAAAAAACAAGTAAACAAACTTATCTACCATACTCCAGGATAGGTGGAAAAGGGTGCTCCGAAAAGTTACCACCACCCCCCGCCCCCCTTTGCCATATAACTTGTAGGGACGCCTGCTCACT
>OX376374.1:81501262-81560019 GCA_947369275.1 Nemotelus nigrinus
TCAAAAATGAGAAAAATGTAGATAGAACGTTTATGCTTAGTAGTGCAGAATAGGAATTCCATGAATTTAAATAATTAGGTATTTAACAAAAATTGTCTGTGGTAGATACTACTACATTGAACAATGAATGTTCATCCGGCGTAGTCAATATTACGTTTCTTCATTACCACCGCAATGAAAATCATACAGAATTCTGAATTTTCAATTTTTGACTTCGAATTGTGTTAATTGGTGCGATGAATTTAGTGCGTAGCATTGAAAATTATACCGGGCTTAGTATTTTTAGATTGTGGTTCAGAATTATTTGTACAGGTTTTTTTAGGTGAATTTTGAAAGCAATGGACACACGTGTTAATAATTGTGACAATTTGATCTATTTTGTTTTTAGAAGCAAATATATATTTGTTAAAGGAATTGAAAACTTGGGAACTTGATATCATTTTTAAAGGTATGTATACATAGACATCTATCTTTTTGAAATTTGTAATTTTAAATGTGAAAATGTAACTAAAATTTCGTGTTGCAGAGCACAAAATCGATAAAGAATGCTTAGTGCATAAAGCTACCTCCAAAATTGATTTTTTGATACCATTATTACTGCCACATTTAAGAATTAAACTTAAAGTAAAATTAGCTTCAGGGGCGTATTGCACAAGTGAATATTTTATCGTCTAATAAGTAGCAACGAAGTAATTTATATCATTTAAAATGTAGGGTCATGCTTCCGGTATCAAAAGCGGGAACCTCGTCCGACAAAACACCGACAAAATCAATCAAATCTTGAATCAGACGAAAAATAATGATTCATTACCAAATTTATTTTCATTTGTATCAGGCAATAAAGCAAATTTTCCCAAAGTTGAAAATTTTGTAAGTTTTGGCTGTTAATTCTAACATTATTTACAACATTGATTGTCAAAAACATATCTAATGTGATCTGTTTCAGGATATTAACACAATTCTAAATCTAAATTCACGCGGCAGAATCGTTTTATTGGAATTGAATGCTGAAAGACCATTTAGCCATTCTAAATAAGCTGAGCTTTTTTCATCCAGAGTGCAACAGGTATCCTGCATGCATAAAAAAACGATCCGGAGTAGCATACGAGTTTTTATTCTTAATTGGTTGGCAGCATACATTTTTCAGTTCAAAGTTCACATTTTGAAATAACAAATGTCTTCTTAAAATATTAGAATCAGCTTTATTTCTTTTTAAAACATAATCGAAGAATATTCTGGCTCATAGAATGGGAAATCTGTTGACAGCATTGATTTGTTAGTCATATTCACCCGTTTCAATGTTCTTTGGTTGCTTAATTGACAGGGAAATTTTGAGGAATTTATCACTGCAGCCATTTGTTTCAGCTAACATGAATTATCGAAATACGTTCCACAGAGTACACGGGTACAGACTCCACTGAATTTGCAAGTGTTCTTACTTTGGATGTTGTTGTTGTTTCACGAGCAAGCCGCTATCCTGCACTATTCCGGATGCAAAAAACGCACCTACAGAAAAACTTAATCTCTATTTTGGTGGACTACTGCGAAGAAAACCATGTTGTACTAGGTATAGAGCAATGCGAGACATTAGCAGCCAAAATAAAAGAATGGTTTCCGCTGGAGTAAAAGGTTTGTATTTATAGATTCATGTGTGAATTAAATACAAAACGGTAGATTTCTAACCATAATAAAGCTATTTCATTAAATGTGGCTCATCCCATGGCCGAGCAGAAGGTCTTTTATATACATGTTTTAATAACAAAACTAAATATTTGCGAAAAATAGGTTTAATAAAATCCTGCATCAACGCAGTGATTCACATTGTTCATCGTTGCATCTTACATGACCAGTGCCTGCTGACCGCAGCCCTCCAAAATTGGTTCAGAAAAACTTGACATGGTACTTCGGAAAAACTAGAACAAAGCTGGATCGTTACAAAAAAAAGTTATAAAATCCTTTTTGTTGGAAATTTTCTAAACTACGACTTTGTAACACATTGTTTTTCTGTAGAGGCGATAAATACTGACATATTTACGACAAACTGCTTTTGGTGAGCTTTGACACCGTATAAAATCGAATCCAGCACTTGGATCGATGGGGACTTTCGATATTTTGTTCGGCACACCAATATCAAGGTTCACTCCAAAAACCAGCTTTCCTCTAACTTTTCTGAAGTTTCGCCTTTTTTGTCAAATTTTTAGCAAAGCATTTGACCGTGTTTTGATTTCCAAGCTACAGCAATTCGGAATTACCGCATCTCTACTAAAATGGCTTAGCTCTTACCTGCACAACCGCTCACAACATTTGAAATTCCAAGGGCTTATTTCTAAAAAAATTCATGTCAATTCAGGTGTACCTCAAGGTAGCCATCTTGGCCCTTTACTTTTTAATATTTTTATATCAGACTTGTCAGAGGTTTTATCTGATGTGCCTCATCTACTCTATGCGGACGACCTGAAAATGTATTATACTATAAAGTCGTCTTCAGATGCCAGCTTTTTACTAATTTTCGAAGAAAAGTAGTATTAAACTCGTTTCGCCGAAAATTAATATTTCTTTATATATATATATATATATATATATATATATATATATATATATATATATATATATATATATATATATATATATATATATATATATATATATATATATATATATATATATATATATATATATATAATCAAAATAATTAAGGGAGATAATCTCTGGAGTGGCCAATCCGATTGAGCTGAAACTTTCGGAGAACGTAGATGTAATTAGTAGGTAGATTCACAACTTGCTAAAATTCAGATATCCTAAACCTTTTGGCGGCGGCGAGCGTTTTAGTGAATTTTGAGGTTCTCCTATATTTCCAAGCAGCGTAAATTTTTGTTCAAAAAAAGGATTGGGAATGAAAACTTATTACGTTTTAAGCTTGCCTATGATAAAAAATTGGAAATTTTGAGCCGTGTGTAGGTGCAGCATGCCTAAAAGTAGACAAGGATTTTTTTTCAAATTTTGATTTGTCATTACTTCTGACAAAAAAATTGGATCATCGTGAAATTTGCAGAGCGTATTGATGTTGACTAAAGTTTAATACACATGGATTTCTTAGGTCGTGCGGGTAACCCTGTAGCTGCAGCAGGCTTGTGAAAAAAAAATCATTCAAATCATTAAACCTCCTGAAAAATTTTTGATTTTTGACGAAAAATTCAAATCATTGATAAATTTTAAAGTTTGTGCATCATGTCAAATTGAAATTTTGAAAATTCCGATTTGCACAAGAACGGCAACCCATCACTAAATAACCTCTATTTTCAGCACTCGAAAGTTCTGTTCACGATAACTGACGACCGGATTATCCGATCATAATAAAATTCACACAACATGTTGGTATTAACTTGGACCAAGTCTGATAGAAGTGAGTTCGAAATGCGGGCAACCCTGTGGTAGTGGTGCCATCTTGAAAAATCACTGAGAAAAAAACAGCTTTTTGGCCTATAGCTTCCGATTCAGCAATCAGATTTTAACAAAATTCACTCAATATTTTGACCTTACTTAAGGTAACATTTGATGAAAATTTGGCTGAAAAATTAGAATAGAGTTGCCACCTATGGTGATTTTTGTCTCCTGAATCTTGCGATTTTGCACAGCAAAATAAAGCTTTTTCCCCTATAATTCTAAATAGCGCATACCTGCCAAAAAGTTTAATTTTTAAGGACCTCTAGCTCGTTAACCAGACTTTGTATTGTAAAAACATTTTGTATCTGGATCGAGGACATATATATATATAACATAATCAAATATTACTTAATTCGGAAAAATCAAAATTTTTTACCTGTCCGCTTCACGTGGAATGCCCCAAATGTTAGTTTTAGATATGAATTCCTGCCTTGCGTTAAACTCTTTTATGATACATGTTCTGCATTTTTCCTCTCTCTAATCAGATAATAATTCAAAAACAGGAATCAGTAAATTAAAAAAAGTACATAAAACTATTTGCCGTGAGAAATCTGAAACTTGATATTTTGAATATGTTTGCCTTAAGTTTATACCTTAAGACTTAAAAATATTGTAACTGTAAATTGTTAACACCGAAAAACAATTTAATAGTATAGTATATGAGGAATTGTCTA
Organism: Nemotelus nigrinus; assembly: GCA_947369275.1. NCBI lineage: Eukaryota > Metazoa > Arthropoda > Insecta > Diptera > Stratiomyidae > Nemotelus > Nemotelus nigrinus. Next base: position 81,505,381 of record OX376374.1, read on the forward strand.
TAAACCTTTATGTTATGGGTTGGTATTTTTTCGTTAATTTTTACATTTCAACCGATTTATTTTCAAGATATTTTTTTAATTTAATGGATGCAAAATACCTGCTTTCAGTTTTTTCCACTTAGCGTTCTGCAGGCTCAGCCCGACGTTTTTTTAATGCTTGTTTTTTTTATTAAACATGATTTATATTAAAGCCAATGGTTTCTTGTATATTGTACGAGACCCTATAAAAACTGCTCTTTAATTTGTTGATATACATGTGCTTATCATTTTTTGAATTACGAATTTTTAATCTGTCTGTTAGTGTGACGAGAATAAAATAAAAATCAGTAAGTATGTCAAACACCAGCATGACAGTCTTCATTATTAAATATAAATTTATTTATTTATTTATTTATTTATTTATTCTGCACTAAATATAATATATAACAATAGTAGTACAATGTACACCCTTAATTATAGAGTGATCAGCAAAGCTCCACAACTCAAAAATTAGCCTGTTTTTCATCTATAAGTTAAGTATAAACTATGAGTAATATTAATATAATTACTGAAGGATAAAAATTACAAAAACCTACTAAAAGAAGAAAGATTAAAAACTATGAACTTAAAAACTAAGCTAAAACTAACTGTCCAATTAAGTAATTTAAAGCATTATCTTATAGGTTAATTTGATTTTGAACTGTTAAAATCCAAAATAAAGTGCCGATATCAGCGGGTTTTCGGAAACTCTACACTTTTCTTCAAATTTATTGTTTAAGATATCACAATAATCTGCAAACATAAGCATGTTCATATTTTTATGCAACCTAAAGGTGGAGTAGTATCTAGGGAGATTAGAAATCATCTTGAGCACTCTGTTTTGCTGTATTTGCAACTTTTTTATGTGGCAGGTGGCGGCCGTAGACCAGACTGGAGCTCCGTAAGTTAAGAATGGCAGGAATATAGTTTTGTAAATAAGTAATTTGTTTTCGAGGCTAAGGAAAGATTTTCTGTGAATCAATGAGTATAACATCTTAATAAGATTATTGGATTTAAATATTTTATTTTGAATATGGTGTTTCTAAGTTAGGGACTTGTCGAACATCAAACCATCAAATGGTTGATAATTATTCGGCTTCCCTCCATCGATATTTCACCCCTCGCCAGCGATACGAATTAACTGTATCCGGGCGCGGATATTTTTGAAAAGCGGTAAAATGTGAAATTATAACGCGAAGTTGTAATAGTGCGATCAGTAAAGTGTACGCGAATTAGTTTTTAGAATTAAATGTCCAAATAAAATTATAACTAGTGGTGTAACAGAAAACTGTTTTATATCGCAAATGCGGAGAATATCGAATCCACGAAAAGTGTTTGAAAGGTAAAATACAACACTATAATATCAGCACTACAATATGTGTTTGATTTATATTTACATATTTATCTATGGCAATATTTTGTACGGCAATGATTTGTTTAACGCATAAGTATATATACGAGTATGTTTAGCACTTTTTGAACTGTGCAATACAGACAAAAACAGTTTACACATAATTTAAAGACAATTTATGATACAAAAATATGTATGCATATAAGTATGCAACGGTTTAATTCGTTTATTTAACAATGATATTGCTGGGTTAAAAACATCTGACCTAAGCTTTCCTTTGCTGCTTTGAACTTCCCCTGGACGAGGCCTTCGAGTCTTCACGGCTGGTGCTTCAGGTTTCAAATTGATGAACTGTAATTAATTGCTGACGACGACTGGTGCTTTAGTTTCCAAATTATTCAAATGTAATTAATTGCTAGCGACGGCTGGTGCTTCAGGTTTGTAATTAATTGCTGGCGGGCAGATCTTTGCTCGTTGCTTCACTGTTATTATTATTATAAATATTTATTTTTTACTAATGTTCGAAGAACATTAGTATTAAAATCAATTCGGCCAAAAATTCATATTTCTATATATATATATATATATATATATATATATGTACAAAAAATTTCAGTGAGACAATCTCGGGAACACGCTATTCGATTGAGCTGAAACTTTCAGGATATATTGGTGTATATGCAGAATAGGTCCAGGTCTCTTTAAATGTCAGTTATTGTTAACCTTTTGGCGCGGGCGGCCATTTAAGTGATATTTTTAATATACCTATTATTTCGTGCACAAATGATTTTCGCAAAAATAAAGTTAATAAAATAAATTTCTAACGTGTTTTACATATGAATCGGATAATGCTTTGGAATTTTTTAACCCTATGTGTGCGCTGGGTGCCTAAAAAGAGGACGGGAAAATTTGAAAATTTTTAAATTTCGATAACTTTTGACAGAGCTATTCAATCATTACCAAATTTTCAGGACATATTGATATTATTTAGTTGTAGATTTATGTGGCTTTTAATGAGCGTGCTGGCAACCCTGTAGCTAGGGCAGGCACTGAAAGTGAAAACCTCCAAATCATCGTCTCTCTTGAAAAAATGCCGTTTCTTCAAAAATAAGCCTTTCATATGTAAATCTTGTGCTTTGTTTACATAACCAAAAAAAAAAAAAAGATATGGTATAACGGGCACGCCTGGCAACCCTTGCCCAATTTACCTATATTTTTAGCATCAAAAACTTCTGTTCACGGAAACTCACGATCCGATGGGCAGAATTATTTGAAATTCACAGCATGTATTGACCTTAAACAGGACCAGGTCTGATAGAAGTGATTTTGAAATGCGGGCAATTCTGTGCCAGTGGTGCCATCTTGAAAAACCACTAAAAAAGATAACTGTTTTTAGCCCTATAAATTCTGATTGAATCGTTCGATTTTGACGAAACTTACACAATTGCTGGACCTTACTTTAAGCCACGTTTGGTAGAAATTTGGTCGAAAAATTCGGTTGGAGCTGCCAGCTATGATAATTTTGGTGTCTTCATTTTGAAAAAAAAAATTTGGAAGTGAAAACATTCAAACCATCGAATATTCAAAAAAATGTCCGTTTCTTACAATAAAACCAATCTGTATATAAATCTTATGTTTTATCTACACGTTCAAAATAAAACTTTGGAAATTTCATGTCGGACAAGAACGGTAACCCTCTCCCAGTTAACCTATATTTTTAGCATCAAAAACTTCTGTTCACGGAAACTCACGAACCAATAATCAGATACAGCTAAAATTTACAGAATGCATTGGACTTAAGTAAGACCAGATTTGATAGAAGCGATTTTGAATTGTGGGCAACTCTGTGCCAGTGGTGCCATCTTGAAAAATTACAAAGAAAAAAAACTGCTTTTTGCCCTATGAAATGTGAATAAGTTACCAGATTTTCATGAAATTGACACAGAAGCTAAACCTAACTCTAATCTCTGTTTGGTGGAAATTTGGTTGAAAAATTTGTTTGGTGCTACCAGCTATGGTAATTTTTGTGTCTTTGGTTTTGAAAATTCGCTCAGGAAAATAAAACTTTTTGCACTATAACTTCCAGTGCAGTCATGAAATCAATACGAATTTCATACAATTAATGAAACCTGTCATAAGCATTATTCAGGCCAAATTTGGTTGAAAAGACACGATAGGGTTGCCAGCTATTGTTGGTTTTGTGTTTAATTGCAATATCTTTATTAAGCGGTTTTATCGTAGAATTTTCAAATGGTAATGATATTGTAGTGACAATAAACAGCAAATATTAAGCCTTTCGATCATTTGAAAAAACTCGCTGCAGGTAACCCTAAATTTCTTTATACTCCTATAACTTCGAATGTAATTAAACAACGTGAAGCAGATTTGATATATTCTTGGATTTGATACTGGCGAAAGGTTGCCAGCACGAGTCGGTTGTGCTACTTTTGTATCAATAAATGCTTACAGTTAGTATACATACCGGAAACATTTACAATGAAAATAAATAACCGATGTTACAATTCGCAAAGTTCTGCAAATTTTTCGGATCGCAGCCCCAAACACCAACTTCAGTTACAGTGCTGCAGGCACTGAGCATTTTCTTCATTGATGTTATATGAGATGCTGCTTTCAAAATTATGTGAAATAAGCAACTGATAACGAATATAATTAACCGGTGTTTTGCTCTCATAAACGTTGAAATTCATGCCAGTGGTAATATCTGAAACCTTGCACCATATGAGTTATAATGCATTCTTAAGACGAAAGTAAAACGTGGCATTTGAAACTGTTTGGCCGTAATAAGCAGCACATGTGGTGGAATATGCACTCAAAACCTGCACGATTCTTCTACTGTTCTTCGAACATTAGTGTTTCTAGCGGTTCAGGTGCGCTAGAGTTTTTTTTATAGTTGGATCAACCATTCCAGTCATCAAAGGGGTTTCAAAAGGCCTTTTAAGACTTGAGTCGACCCTTCCAACGATTTCATTCAATTGACAAACTATTTTTATTTTATTTTCGTAACTTTACCACCTTTTAATCGACACGCACGATACTCGTTTGCGCTAGCGTCTGCAGTATCTTACCAACTGTCCCACGTAAGACTCCCGTTTAATATTTTGAAGAAAAAAATATAATTTCCAATTTTTAACTGATTTTAAACTGTTGTTATAACTTTTATTATTCCGGGTATTATGGTATTATGCCTTACTTAAAGCTGATGAATCAACTTGACTTACTTAAGTCTAGCTTAGAACTAACTACACATTTGCTTATGATTCAAAACGAAACTTCAGTTTGCCATCAAAATTGCAAACGTCGCGAATTAAATATGTGGTTTTCAGAGCTTCTAAAAAATAACGAAGTTTAATGGTCCTTCCGCGGTCCCTTCGAAAATTAATTTTAACACAAGTGTTATATTAATGTTTTATTCTTTTGTCAGTTACTAATTGAGAACTAATTCGAGTAAACTCTTACAATCACTTTTATATGATTTTGCGTGCAAAAAATCAGACAACCATGTTTACGGAATTTGCTGATTCGATTTGCATCTCTGCGAGTTCTTATCTCGCATTCTCATGAAATTTGGTGATTTTCTCTTCATCTCTGCGAGTTCTTATCTCGCAGACTAAACATTTGCTATGAAGTTTGCTCGCTTATCTGATTCTTCCTCTTGGGTGCTCTTATCTCCGTCCCTCCTTATGTTTAAGTTCGTCCTCGAATTTACCTCTTATATTATTAATTTTAATGTTCATTGTTTTTCTTTCTAAATAAAAATATGCAGATAAGACAATGAGAACGATTCCAATAGTTAATGTTATCGGAATATTTCTTGCTAAATGGGTCTGTTTTGTATATTTAATTTCTTGGATTTCTTTTAAGTTGTCTTAATGAAAAGCATTTGATTCGTTTCAGGTATGTTGTTTTAAAAAATCGGAAAAGTTTAAGTGAACTTTTGGTATTATTATACCAGCTTTATGTTCTGGTAATCTATTTGAAAATGTGATGTTGTTTAAGTTTAAGGAACAATTGTTGAATGTAAAAAGATAATTACCAATTAATTCTTGATTTCTTTCATCGCATGTGCTATATCATATAATTTTTGAGTTGATTACAAGGACAGTACCTGTGGCGACCACAAGGTTGGCAACCTTGTCACAAGATTCTCGCACCGCGTCGTCATCGTCGTCACTCACAAAGGATCTCGCTCTCTTGATCAACAGCCGTCGACCGACGCGGTCGTGCCATCGGCACGACCACCGCAAATATAGTTTCACTTTACTTTGTATTTAGTTAAGTTGTGTGTTCCATAATAAATATCATTTGTGTGTAATCGCGTCTTTCATTATGGTAGCTCATTCCACATATGCTACATACCCACTTCTATTCCTACAATTGAAGCTTTTTCTCTTTTAATTGTTGTACAAGTTTCGTTTGTTTAAAAACATAATCAGCTTGGTTTCAAATCTTTGAAATTGTTTTCGTTATTGTATTTGTACATAATGTTATTGATTTTTACAATGTATTCTTGTTCGAATTTAATTTCGTAATTATGATATATATTTTGATTCGGAACGGGTATGACAATGTATTTATATGTACTGATTATCTGATGTGGTATTTTAATGACAAAAAGTAATTCCAAGGGATTCTTATTGTTGGTGGCTACTGCTATTTGTAAATGTTTCAGTTTAGCTATATCTATGTTATGTTCTACAATTTCTGTTGTCGTTAACATATTCTTTTTCATTAATCCTAATCCAGCTGACATAAAATTGTGCTGTAGAATTTTTAATTCATTTTATAATATTTGAATATTAACTAAAACTGTTAAATAAGATAGTTCTATTTGCCATCTTTCTGGTGTATGATTCAAGGATTGCTCGATGATTTTTCTACCTATTTGAATAGTTCTTAATTTGTTCTTCTTATCTACAGTGCGCGAAATAAATATATCGGACAAAGAGTATATGGAGAAAATTATTTGCTAGATACTGATTCAAAAAATCAAAATTTAGTTTTATGTTTGATGCAATGATAACAAAGCAACAACGGATTGCATTTTCAACTATTTAATTTTTTTGTAGCCAGAAAGAGACAATATTTCAAATTCATGAACGAAATAATTATAACGGACAAATCACATAAAAATGTTTATAAGTATTTTATTTCAAAAATTAAAAACATTAATTAACACCAAAAGAAATCTTAATAATCTATAGGGCTTCCCTTATTTTGTATCACTTTGCATAAACCACGGGGCATGGGATTAACAAGGGATTGAAGAACATATGTTTCAATTTGATTCCATTCCTTTATAATGGCCGTTTTTAGCCCTAAAATGGTGTCAAACTGACGACATTGTGAATAGACTTGTTGTGATAAGATACCCCATAGATTTTCCATGGGGTTCAAATCAGGGCTTATAGCAGGCCATTTTAATAGCGGTATGTTCCGGGACTCAAAAAAAAGATTCGTGAACGTCGCAGAGTGTATAGGTGCGTTGTCTTGCTGAAACAGCCAGTCATCTCTCCACAAATCCTCTGCAAAAGTGATAAACACGTCGTCCAAGAGTTCAACATACTTATCTGAGTTCATAATATGTGAAATAAAACAAATTTCAGACTTTCCCCGAGAGCCGAATGCAGCCCATATCATGAGGAAACCTCCTTGAAAGTTCCTTTGACACGTTTCCCGTTCTTCTCTCCAATATCCATGGCAGCCATCAGCCATCGGACATCTCTCCAATATCCATGGCAGCCATTAGCCCCGTCTAAATTGAATTTTTTTTCATCACTAAATATGACAGGATCCCATTCATTTGTCCAAAATTTATACCGTTCAGCAAATTCTAAACGCACAGATTTATGACGTGGCAGAAGCCTTGGTATTTGCAAGCGTTTTCCATATTTAACATTTTCATTATTCTTCAAAATCTGCTGAACCCTTCGCGTAGTGATGGGAAGATTCAATTGAAACCTTATTTGTGAGGGACTTAGCTTTTTCTGAACAGCCAGCTGTTTTATCTCTCTTTTAGACCTCTCACTGACTTGGGACGGACGACCTGATCTCTTGATTTTGGCGTAATTTTCGGGGTTTTTCAAAAAGTTATTCACCGTACCTTTGTCCCTGTTCAACCTTTCAGCTATTCTTCTGATTGTTGTCCCACAATCCCTGTAAGCTAAAATTTTAGCCCGCTCTTCAGCAGTAAATGTTGTCCCCTTTTTCATTTTTATTGATTCGAACTGTAATTTTAAAAATTGCGAATTAAAAACTGCACGTGTAAATGCTAATCCTCATTACTAGACTGCGTATACCTTGGTGAACTAACTAGTCTTATAAATCTAGACGAATTATCAATTTTACACCTAGAAAATATACTTCACGTACAACTGTCCGCTATATTTATTTCGCACTAGTAATTTGGGCTTCTGGAGAAAATTAAACACCAGCTAACTACAACGAAAAATTAACAAGTAGCCTAAAGTGACGTTACATTGCGTTCGCTTGCGAAAATGATATTAAGTCATCACAAATAGTGTGAGAGACAAGAAGGGAACCGTGATCAAATTCAATTACCTTTACTAAGTAAAATTATATCCATGGATATAAGTCGGAGATGTTAAAATTTGTCACAACTAGCATAAATACAAATGTAATGATTTCCAACTGCGAGTGGTCACGCCAGTCAAGTATGCACTGTGTGCTGGTGTCTGATGAGAAGCAGTGCATACTTTCGAAACCACTTTGTCAGAATAGAATTTTCAATGTAGATTAAAATTTTTAATGTTAATAAAAAGTTGTTCAATTTTAATCATCCCGCAAAAACAATTCCAATTTGATTCTGCTTTCGGAGGCTGATTCCGCAAAACGATCGAGTTTCCCGTTTCAATATGCTCGGCTTCGATGCTGTAGAAATGATATACGTTGTCTATGCTGATTTATAGACAAGAAGGGAACCGTGATCAAATTCAATTACCTTTACTAAGTAAAATTATATCCATGGATATAAGTCGGAGATGTTAAAATTTGTCACAACTAGCATAAATACAAATGTAATGATTTCCAACTGCGAGTGGTCACGCCAGTCAAGTATGCACTGTGTGCTGGTGTCTGATGATAAGTAGTGCATACTTTCGAAACCACTTTGTCAGAATAGAATTTTCAATGTAGATTAAAATTTTTAATGTTAATAAAAAGTTGTTCAATTTTAATCATCCCGCAAAAACAATTCCAATTTGATTCTGCTTTCGGAGGCTGATTCCGCAAAACGATCGAGTTTCCCGTTTCAATATGCTCGGCTTCGATGCTGTAGAAATGATATACGTTGTCTATGCTGATTTATAGACAAGAAGGGAACCGTGATCAAATTCAATTACCTTTACTAAGTAAAATTATATCCATGGATATAAGTCGGAGATGTTAAAATTTGTCACAACTAGCATAAATACAAATGTAATGATTTCCAACTGCGAGTGGTCACGCCAGTCAAGTATGCACTGTGTGCTGGTGTCTGATGAGAAGCAGTGCATACTTTCGAAACCACTTTGTCAGAATAGAATTTTCAATGTAGATTAAAATTTTTAATGTTAATAAAAAGTTGTTCAATTTTAATCATCCCGCAAAAACAATTCCAATTTGATTCTGCTTTCGGAGGCTGATTCCGCAAAACGATCGAGTTTCCCGTTTCAATATGCTCGGCTTCGATGCTGTAGAAATGATATACGTTGTCTATGCTGATTTATAGACAAGAAGGGAACCGTGATCAAATTCAATTACCTTTACTAAGTAAAATTATATCCATGGATATAAGTCGGAGATGTTAAAATTTGTCACAACTAGCATAAATACAAATGTAATGATTTCCAACTGCGAGTGGTCACGCCAGTCAAGTATGCACTGTGTGCTGTTGTCTGATGAGAAGCAGTGCATACTTTCGAAACCACTTTGTCAGAATAGAATTTTCAATGTAGATTAAAATTTTTAATGTTAATAAAAAGTTGTTCAATTTTAATCATCCCGCAAAAGCAATTCCAATTTGATTCTGCTTTCGGAGGCTGATTCCGCAAAACGATCGAGTTTCCCGTTTCAATATGCTCGGCTTCGATGCTGTAGAAATGATATACGTTGTCTATGCTGATTTATAGACAAGAAGGGAACCGTGATCAAATTCAATTACCTTTACTAAGTAAAATTATATCCATGGATATAAGTCGGAGATGTTAAAATTTGTCACAACTAGCATAAATACAAATGTAATGATTTCCAACTGCGAGTGGTCACGCCAGTCAAGTATGCACTGTGTGCTGGTGTCTGATGAGAAGCAGTGCATACTTTCGAAACCACTTTGTCAGAATAGAATTTTCAATGTAGATTAAAATTTTTAATGTTAATAAAAAGTTGTTCAATTTTAATCATCCCGCAAAAACAATTCCAATTTGATTCTGCTTTCGGAGGCTGATTCCGCAAAACGATCGAGTTTCCCGTTTCAATATGCTCGGCTTCGATGCTGTAGAAATGATATACGTTGTCTATGCTGATTTATAGACAAGAAGGGAACCGTGATCAAATTCAATTACCTTTACTAAGTAAAATTATATCCATGGATATAAGTCGGAGATGTTAAAATTTGTCACAACTAGCATAAATACAAATGTAATGATTTCCAACTGCGAGTGGTCACGCCAGTCAAGTATGCACTGTGTGCTGGTGTCTGATGAGAAGCAGTGCATACTTTCGAAACCACTTTGTCAGAATAGAATTTTCAATGTAGATTAAAATTTTTAATGTTAATAAAAAGTTGTTCAATTTTAATCATCCCGCAAAAACAATTCCAATTTGATTCTGCTTTTGGAGGCTGATTCCGCAAAACGATCGAGTTTCCCGTTTCAATATGCTCGGCTTCGATGCTGTAGAAATGATATACGTTGTCTATGCTGATTTATAGACAAGAAGGGAACCGTGATCAAATTCAATTACCTTTACTAAGTAAAATTATATCCATGGATATAAGTCGGAGATGTTAAAATTTGTCACAACTAGCATAAATACAAATGTAATGATTTCCAACTGCGAGTGGTCACGCCAGTCAAGTATGCACTGTGTGCTGTTGTCTGATGAGAAGCAGTGCATACTTTCGAAACCACTTTGTCAGAATAGAATTTTCAATGTAGATTAAAATTTTTAATGTTAATAAAAAGTTGTTCAATTTTAATCATCCCGCAAAAGCAATTCCAATTTGATTCTGCTTTCGGAGGCTGATTCCGCAAAACGATCGAGTTTCCCGTTTCAATATGCTCGGCTTCGATGCTGTAGAAATGATATACGTTGTCTATGCTGATTTATAGACAAGAAGGGAACCGTGATCAAATTCAATTACCTTTACTAAGTAAAATTATATCCATGGATATAAGTCGGAGATGTTAAAATTTGTCACAACTAGCATAAATACAAATGTAATGATTTCCAACTGCGAGTGGTCACGCCAGTTAAGTATGCACTGTGTGCTGGTGTCTGATGAGAAGCAGTGCATACTTTCGAAACCACTTTGTCAGAATAGAATTTTCAATGTAGATTAAAATTTTTAATGTTAATAAAAAGTTGTTCAATTTTAATCATCCCGCAAAAACAATTCCAATTTGATTCTGCTTTCGGAGGCTGATTCCGCAAAACGATCGAGTTTCCCGTTTCAATATGCTCGGCTTCGATGCTGTAGAAATGATATACGTTGTCTATGCTGATTTATAGACAAGAAGGGAACCGTGATCAAATTCAATTACCTTTACTAAGTAAAATTATATCCATGGATATAAGTCGGAGATGTTAAAATTTGTCACAACTAGCATAAATACAAATGTAATGATTTCCAACTGCGAGTGGTCACGCCAGTCAAGTATGCACTGTGTGCTGGTGTCTGATGAGAAGCAGTGCATACTTTCGAAACCACTTTGTCAGAATAGAATTTTCAATGTAGATTAAAATTTTTAATGTTAATAAAAAGTTGTTCAATTTTAATCATCCCGCAAAAACAATTCCAATTTGATTCTGCTTTCGGAGGCTGATTCCGCAAAACGATCGAGTTTCCCGTTTCAATATGCTCGGCTTCGATGCTGTAGAAATGATATACGTTGTCTATGCTGATTTATAGACAAGAAGGGAACCGTGATCAAATTCAATTACCTTTACCTAGTGATAGTTTGTATGTTATAATTATTTCGCGCACTGCATTATTTATAGTAATCTGCTTATTCATTCTATTTATTGTTTCGTGATTATTTTTATCCACTGCTTTAAAATGTTCTTCAATGTCTTGTCTATCGGTTGCGTCCATGATTCCAAATAGCCAGTAATAAATGTTACCTACGAGGTCTATTCATCCTCTTCGTTTTTTAAATTTCAAGTTTAGATTTTTCTCTCGATTCTCACAAATTTCCTTGAATCTTGTTTTGTTTGCTAAAGATAAATAATAACAAGTGTCAAATAATTTGTCTGTGCTAAATAAAGTTCTTGTGGTTGTTATAGTTAGTTTGCTTTGAACGATAGTATCAAGCATGTTTTTTTTATGATCTACTTGATGCTCGATCTCCTTGAACTCGGTAAGGTAAAGTTTTTACTGATGTTATATTAATTTAATTTTCTTTATTTGGATCATATTCTATCATGTTAATTTCTCCTGATTCACGTAATCTCGATAAAACATCTGCAGGTATATTTTCTTTTCCCTTTATGTATTCCAATTTGATATTATATTCTTCTAGTTTCAATATTCAAAGTTGTAACCCTGGTGTAATATCCTTTCTTTTGAATATCTTATAAAGCCATTTAATTGTTTGGTGATCAGTTTGTAAGTCAAATTCTGTTTCATACAGAAATGGTCTTAGATAATTCACTGCCCAAACTATGGCTAGCATTTCTTTTTTATTGTAGCGTATTTCTTTTCATGTTCGTTCAAAGTTCTGCTTACGTAGCAAATGGGATGTTCCTTTTGACTTAACACTGCTCCAATACCATAATTACTAGCATCCGTAGTTACTTTAAATCTTTGCAGAAAGTCAGGATGTCTGAGGACTGGTGCTGATGTTAAAATATTTTTTAACTTTTCGAAGGCTCCGACATATCCGTTGTCTTTCAGATTTACTTTCTGATCCTTCTTTAAGTACTTTGTCAAGATGTTTAGAAAATTAAAATATCATTTAAGCAAACTAAGCACACTTTCGCGATATAATCTTTTAGAGCATGGTTAATTAAACGCTGAAAAGTGGCTGGTGCGTTCTTGAGTCCAAATGGCATTCTTGTATATTCATAGTATCCAGTTGCTGTTGAAAGTACTGTTTTCTTAATATCTGCTTCCTTCATTCGGATTTGATTAAATCCTTTCGCTAGGTCCAATGCTGTAAAGTATTGTGCTCGTCCTAATTTTACCAATAATCCATTTATATTTGGTATTGGGAATTTATCATCTACAGTAACTGCATTTAGTTTCCTGTAGTCTATAGCCAATTTTCATTTCTTTTGTCCTGGATTATCTAATTTTTTAGCAACGATTACTACTGGTGAGTTATACGGCAAATTACTGTCCCTGATGATACCTTGTTAAAGCAATTCATTTATTTGCCTTTCTGTCTCCGTATCGGGAATTTGTGGATTGCGATACATCTTAGAGTATATTGGATCTTTTGTTGCTATCTTTATTTCATGCTCTATTTGATTCGTTGCAGAGAGACTATCTCCTTCCAGATAAAATATTCCTCTATTATCAGCTGCTCCTTCAGTTTAAAAAATGACTCCTGCACTCTAAACACCGTTATTAATGCTCTTTTCGCCTTCTATTGTTGGTGATACAACGATTGCGGCCTTCCCTTGGATTTGTTAATGTAATATTTCTGAGACGTATTTTGCTTCATTTTCGTCTGGTATAAGTGAGATCAAGCCTTCTACTTCAAGTATGTAGCCATTTAGTTGAAATGGTGGCATCGCCCTCGCCTCTCGCAATAGCTTGTTACCAGAATACTACTCGAACACGAAAAACCCTTTTTCCCCAACTGGGACGCAAGGGCGGCAGTCTTTGGGCGGCTTTTGCTCGCGAAGAAAAGAAAAAGGTCACGGGTGGGCGCCACTCGCTTCTATGACAAAGACTGCCTCGATACACGTCTCCCTGAAGCGAGAAGAAGAAGACGATATTAAGTCTTTTAACCGCTCGCGACTCGAGTAAGAACTGACCCCCGAATTTCTTTTATTTCGCGTCTTTTCACTTAGTCGCCCTTTCACTATGAAGGTTATTTCACTTTCGTTTCTATTTTTACAATACGTATGATTTATTAATAACTACTATTTTCCTTTCATACAAATGACACTATGAACGCTCTACCGGGTGGGGTAGCATACTCTTAATCTACACACACGATTTCGTTCTTTTTTAAAATTTTAGATACATTATTCACTTATAACTATCTAACCTGATTTTCCTATCCTGACGATGATGGTCACTCGCTCGTTGGGGCCCGTTCGAATCTGCAATCGACACTAATCTATCAGGATCGTACTCTGCTTTCGTCCACTATTCTTTTCCACGTCGCTACCTAGCTCGTTGCACTCGATTATCGCTTACTCTTCCTTATGATGCTCCAGTCCTCATACTTTCCATTTCACACCAAACGCCGATGATTAATTTTCACCTCTGCCACAATCGCTCGATCAGGTTCAGTCATGTACCAAGAAGAAAGAATACAAATTTTCCTATTAGCTCGTCAGCTATCCTTCAGCACGTCTATCACCCTTACCGGTCAGAATCCAAGAGAGCGATCCGATCTGTCAATTCCATAAATTTTTCCTTTCTACTTTTCATTTCCCGCTAAAGCGGCTTTTCTCCGACCGTTGTAGGTTTTTGAACTCGGAGCATGATTCGAATTGGAAATTCCAATTCAATCTGTAGTATCTCCACTCATCCATTTTTGGTACCATTTCAGTACCGCTTTTTCCTTTAGTACCATTTTAAATCGAACTGTCATTTCGGACACTGTTGTTGTGGTAGGTCGCGGTCGAATTGACGAATTGAAGGTCACGGTCGAGTTGATTTGACAGCTAGTGTACAGCCTGGTAGCGCCTCCCGAGTCACATTTAGAAGGATCCCGCATTCCAAATCGAATCCCCCGCACCAACGCGAAAGTGGCTCAATCGAAAGGCGAACGCCTTGACCCAAATGGTGTTGGAAACGGCAACAAAAACGACCAATGGGAACAACTCGGAATCGCGGCCTGGAGGACACTTGAATCGTCCCCACAGAACTCCCATTCCGGCCATTGAGGATTCATCGCTTCCAGACGCACAGGGATAATCCAAAAGAGCAATCTGAGGTCTACGGTAAGTTAATGTTATATTCTGCCTTGTAGTCGCATTTATTTCTCGCGATAGGCCGGATACTGGCATGGTTCCAGTCGGTTGCACCTGACGTGTGCATACTGTACGCGATCCCTCATTCCAAATCCTTGCGGTTGTCGGGTGTCTTCCTGCGTTAATCGGTTGTGATCATCTGTCCCACGATTCGCCGCCATGCATCGAATAGTCCTCTACGCGAGTCGCGATTTTCCCTACGCCACGGCCCTGATAATTAACTTACTAGCTAGAATCGGTAAGTTACTCCTGGGTGACTAACTACCCTCTACCATTCTTACCTTCGAAGATTGGTGGAGGGTATATTTTTTTTTTATTCATAATACCGACGGGTCGCGCATGGTTGTTGTTGGTTCCGACCGTGACACCCCCCTCGCTTCAGAGGATTCCGCGGGAATTCTCGGCAATTATCTATAACGATCAATCGTCTTGAACAACTCTCCGTTCCACGACAACCGTAAACTCGTTCGCTCGCGCGTGTCGGACGCCTATACCTAGCCTGAATTCTGCAACTTTCTATCTCACCCACCATGATAGACGAACACATGACACTCTTCAACACCCATGCACCGTAAACTTCCCTGCTTCGCTCGATCCTCAATCGTACCTGCACCATCATTCATACCGTCACTCAAATACTCGATGTGTAACAAACAACAAATCGATACGACTCAAATCTTTTCCACTATGATCTGGGTCTCATGCGTTACCTTTTAATTCACCCAATAATGTTGTATCAATGTGGTCTTGATCATCCCCGCCCTATTTGACTTTACATTCAATGATGAGACTTTTGACATAAAAATATCGTTATTATTGAATGTCCGATCTTATTTAATCCGCAGAAGACTCGTTGGCTTATTAGCAATAGTCTCACCCATCGAGTTACATATGATAATATTCTATTCTAAATGTGAAATTTTCTCTGTGCGTACTTGTCCATTCCTGCCTGTATTTGTGGATGTGACGTTCCGTGTCGTAGCTAGAACTTGGTGATGGATCTAATCCCCCTTCAGATCACAACACTAATCCGGTTTGTGCTCGATTTTAGGACACCACACCCACAGCCACTACATTGAGCTGATACCGACACTCAAATCAGCCGGGAAAAATAACGAATACACGAAGAAAACGACAGGGTACCACGAGGCCTCCAGAATAACAACGATCACCACCCAATCACTGCCGAGAAACAGAATGGTAATTTTTTTTCCCGTCAACATATCCTAAAATTTTATATTGTAATGCATGCATTATACCGAACTTTTTGAAAAACTAACTAATCTCTTTCGCGAATCCCACTCTCCTTTATGACATAAAGTTCTCCTTTTTTATTTAAAATCTATGCCTCCACCCCCTCCTAACCTATCGCGCTTATACTATTATATAACTATTACCACCACCTCTATCTACTATGATGCCTACACTAGAGCTCCATCACCACTACCCTATCCTGCTTACGAACTAGTTCCACCACCACAAGAAAACGCTCAACTTAGTGTCCCTAACTCAATTTCTATCCATATTGGAAATCTTCAGACTGTGAACGAACCTAGATTTTACAGCTACTTCATCGATACCGCTCCCTGGGTTTCACTATCGTTCGAAATGTATGGCTTGAGATCTTTCGAATGCCAGTTACCCGCAGACTTCCCCTTCATGTCAACCAGATCGAAAGTCCATGACGACGTTTTCTTCCTGATAATATAAGGACCGACGAACGCGGGAGCCAATTTTGCCGCGAAATTTTTAGTGGCGTCGGACAAGACGTAATTTTTCTTCCAGACCTTATCCCCGATCTGAAACGCCACCACCCTACGTCGCAAATCATACCGCCCTTTACTAGACTTGGCCGCCTTGGCCAATCTCCTCACCACTTCTTTTCGGATCGCTTCTAGAGTTTCTGCGTTTGATGTTGGCGAAAAATTTGTCTGCTCACCATCTGGAGGCTCGCCTTCCTCCCAGTAAGTGACCATCTCTCTTCCGAAGTTAAGGAAGTACGGGGAAAACCCTGTAACCTCATGCTTGTATGTACGAAGCGCGCACGCGATTTTTGCTAAGTATACATCCCAGGAGCGATGGTTGTCGGACACATAACATCGTAACATGCACTTGATATCCTGATTCCGACGCTCCGCCGGATTGGCCTGAGGGTGATATAGGGCGGTGTAGCTTACCCGCGTTCCATACCTCTCTATCGCCTGCCGAAACTGCTTGCCTGCAAATTGCACTCCATTGTCACATACTAGGATTTTCGGTACCCCGTAGACTAACAGAACATTTTCCTCCAGCAGACGGAAAACCGCCGCTGCCGACGCTGTTCTTACCGGTAGTAAAACGGAAAATTTCGTGACGTAGTCCAGTACCGTCAGAATATAAGTGTATCCACGCGTTGACCTGGGCAGTGGCCCTATTAGATCTACGCACACCATCTCCCAGGGAGATTTGACCTCACCCGCCCTGGTAGACATCAATCCCACTGGAGCTTTTCGCTCAATTTTACACGCCTGGCACACTTTACACCTTCGCACATAACTCCGGATATCCGACCGCATGCGAGGCCAATAAAAATTTTGCGCTACACGCGCCACCGTTCGTGCAATCCCCATGTGTCCTGCCTTCGGGTCGTCATGGCACCGATGAAGTATGGTTCCCCTCTCTGCTTTTGGCACAACTCTCTTCCACCCATGATCAACCCCCGCCACTCCTCGCCTGCTCGGACATTGTTTCCATAACCCGTTCTCCACGACCTTCCAATTTGAGAACTTGTCAGGATTCGCACTTACTTCCGCCATCATCTTTGCATACCAAGGCTCTGCTTCTTGAGAGGACAACACACAGTCTACTTGGGCAATCGCTCGAGATAGTGCGTCTGGTACTAGGTGCTCTTTCCCCTTTCGGTGTATAACCTCAAAGTCGAATTGCTGAAGCCTTACTGCCCATCTGGCCAATCTTCCCGTTGGATCTTTTAGGTTATTCAACCATACCAGAGAATGATGGTCGGTTATGACCACGAAACGCGTCCCCTCGATGTATGGTCGAAGTTTTTCAACAGCCCATAGCACCCCCAAGCACTCCTTCTCAGTCGTAGAGTACTTCCTCTCCATTTTCGACAGCGCCCTGCTCAGATAGCATACAACTTTTTCTCCCGTTGGGTGCGCCTGACTCAACACCGCTCCGATGCCTACGTCTGATGCGTCCGTCTGCACCTTGAACGGCAGGTCAAAGTCTGGACAGGCTAAGACTGGCGCTGTTGATAGTTTCTCTTTGCAGGACGTGAAAGCTTGCTCGCACTCTTCTGACCAGACGAATTTACGGCCCTTCTTCAACAGGTCACTGAGAGGAGCCACCATCGTCGCGTGACCCGGGATGAATTTTCGGTACCATGACACCATACCAAGAAGTCGTTTAACCTGCTTCACCGTCGAGGGCCGCGGAAACTCTCTGATAGCCTGAACTTTCTCGGGATCTACGCTAAGTCCCTCCCTGTCCACCAGGTACCCTAAATATTTAAGCTGCGACCGGCAAAATTGGCATTTCTCTCGCGACACGCGTAAGCCCGCTTCCCTTAATCTAACAAAAACCTCCTGAAGAACCTCCATGTGTCTACTAAACGTTTCTGTCACTATAATTATATCGTCTAGATATGTAAATACAAATGGTTCCAGTTGCGGACCTAAAACGGTGTCGATAAGGCGCTGCCATGTCGCACCAGAATTATGGAGGCCGAATGGCATTCTCAGAAAATGAAATAACCCTCTACCGGGCACGGTGAATGCTGTGTCCTGCCGGGATCCTTCAGCCATCGGCACTTGCCAGTACGCTGACTTGACATCCAGCGTCGACAAAAACTTAGCGTTACGCAATTTCTCCAAGGTGGTCGAAATGTATGGTAATGGATATGCATCCTTCTCTGACACAACATTTAATTTGCGAAAGTCGACGCAGAATCGATACGATCCATCTTTCTTACGAACGAGCAGTATGGGAGATGACCAGGGACTCGACGATGCTTCGACCACTCCATTACTTAGCATTTCGTCCAATTCTTCATTGATCTGTCTCTGAACTGCCTGGGATACCGGATAATACCTTTGCTTTATAGGTGATGCCGTGGTCTTAATTACATGTTCCACAGATTTCGCGCAGCCCAGACCGTCTCCCATTAACCTAAACTGCTCTTCCAACATATCCGTTAAGACCTTGGTTTCCTCATCCGTTAATTGCGACCGTCCGCGCAGTGCGCCCCCACTATTCAGCTCCGAAGTCGCAACGAAACTCCACTGCTGACCCCTCATGTCTAATACTACACCGAACTTCTGCCAGAAATCTACCCCTAATATTACTTCGTGAGGTATCGATGGCACTATCTATGTCTCCAACCAATACTCACGATTATTCAAAGAAAATTTCAACCGCGCCTCACCAGCCACAGCGCAAGTCATCCCATTCGCCAGTCGAATTTCTCCAACTCCCTCTCGACCCAAAGTCGCCCCAGTTTCTTCTAATTGGGTCCAACACTTCCCACCAACTATTGTCCTACTTGCTCCCGAATCTAGAAGACCATCCATTGCAATACCCTCAATCTCCACCCGTAGATGCGGACGGTTATCCTGGACACTTCTGACCAACGCGTACTCTACCTCTGGCTGGGGTACTTCTCGCCGCGGCCTCTGTTCCGTGCTCGCTCGACCGCCTAGCGAGCACGTCGGTCGTTTCCCGCAACCGGAGGATTCGGCCGTGACCGATTTACTTGAGTATTAGCTCTCGACCGGCAGTTCGGGCATGCCGACCGCATTACCCCTTGGCGGCCGCATCCGAAACATCTTCGCGGCTCCGGGCATTCCCTTGACATGTGTCCGTCTCGCTTGCAATTCCAACATTGGATGCGCGTTCCACTTGACATAGATGCGACTCGATCCACGTCTTCCGCTCCCAGGTACGCCAAATCCGGCTCTAGACAGCGCCTAGTCCGCGTAGTGGGCGGCACGAATGCCGCTACCGATGCTCTGGTAGCATCTAGGGTACGACCCATCCTCACCAAGTCCGCAATTGATGTAACCTGCTTAAGAGACAATTGCTGCTGGTAGAACGGAGCTATATTTCGTCGCAACGTGCGTAGCTTTTCTTCCTCTGAGCAACTCGACCTCAGTCGGCTGAACAGGCGCTCCATAACTGCCACATACACTCCCATGGACTCATTCTCACCTTGGGTGCGTCTCCGAATCTCTTCCCAGAGGCGATCCTCGTAGTCTGAGGGCAAAAATTCTGCCTTCAACTCCGCCACCAACTCGTCCCAACACCCAACAATACTTCGGTTAGCCCTAAACCAAATTAGAGCCCGCCCGTCGAAGAGATCGACTGCTGCCCTGAAAAGCTGCGATTTGGTGAGTCCACGCGCCTGACGCAACTCTTCGACCCGTTCTAAAAAAGCATTAACCGAACCTGACGAATCACCACTGAACTTAAGGCCCCATTTCGCCACTTCCGCTAGACTAGCGCCCCGTGCTGTTGGTGTTGCAGATGCCGCTTGGTCTTCGCTAGGCCTTTCCGCCTCATCGTCGCTTGAATCTTCTACCTTCTCCACCAAGCAACCCATCGCCAGGATGAACCTATTACGTAGTGCCCTCGCTTCATTCTTTTGCTCGATGGTCACCGCCTGCATATTCGCCAGCCGCCGGAAGCCGAATTCGATTTTCGCTTTCACCTTAAGATAATCCGATGCCGTCTTATCACCTAAAACCCGAGATGCCAGTTCCTCAACTTCCGATGCTTTCGCCAACAGTTCCGCCTGGTCCGTCGCGTAGTCGAATGGATAATCTGCTCTGACATACGATGTATCTAGCTCCGATTCAGCCTTTAGCGCCGCCCTCAAGGATTTCCTCATCGCGTCCACTGTGTCTGCTGAGAAACCCCGGATAGCGAGCTCATATGTAAGCTCGTCTTTGTTTAGACGATCCACCGAAATCTTCATGACGAATAGACTCCTCGTATAGTCCTAAAGTTTTTAGAAGAATTTCCCTCTCCTCCGCTCTGTACGTCTTTAACGATATTCCCCAAGCTTCCGTTGATCAAACCTAATGATACGCAGTCTTTTATCCACTATTCCGCACAACCTTGAACCTGTCCACAAAATCTCTAACTTATTTCTATTACTATTTACGGTCCACTATAACCTGCAAACGTCTCAAAATTCAATTTGCCCGCCTGGGACTCGGGGCCGTATATTTTAGTTTACATTCAAAAATGTTGAAAAGATTCAGCTAGTATATGTATGCACCAGATATATTTATGAACACGAAATATCTCTACCTAGTAAGCTACACAATTCACTTCCCAAATCTGAATATCGTATGACTTCAATCAACAGAACCGAATCCCCTTCGATGCCAGCCGCCTTCCTCAAGAGAAAGAAAAGGCCTCTTTATAGCTATCCTACACTACACATGCATTTCAAATTCGATCCGCATTCATACGAATATATTTCACTATGCACACTCACAGCTGTCCACACTGTACACACTTTAACTCGCACAATTCCAGAATTCAGATAGATATTTATAAGTTTGTATCAATAATATATATATATATATATATATATATATATATATATATATATATATATATATATATATATATATATATATATATATATATATATATATATATATATATATATATATATATATGAAAAAGTTTCATGCAATTTAATAAATACTAAGTTCGGAAATATTCAAAGTATCTGCCTTCTCAGGTAAACCGTAAACCGATTGCTTTGACTAACTACAGTACTGCAATTTCCGTGTACGATAATCTTAGATACGAATTTCAATTAATATCAATTCACGCGCCTAAAGGCCTTCCCACAATTTGGGACTTGGTGAATCAACTTCTGTACAATTTCCGCAAGTTAACGATACGCCACTAGAACCGTTATGGGCCCCACGTTGGGCGCCAATTTGTTACCAGAATACTACTCGAACGCGAAAAACCCTTTTTCCCCAACTGGGACGCAAGGGCGGCAGTCTTTGGGCGGTTTTTGCTCGCGAAGAAAAGAAAAAGGTCACGGGTGGGCGCCACTCGCTTCTATGACAAAGACTGCCTCGATACACGTCTCCCTGAAGCGAGAAGAAGAAGACGATATTAAGTCTTTTAACCGCTCGCGACTCGAGTAAGAACTGACCCCCGAATTTCTTTTATTTCGCGTCTTTTCACTTAGTCGCCCTTTCACTATGAAGGTTATTTCACTTTCGTTTCTATTTTTACAATACGTATGATTTATTAATAACTACTATTTTCCTTTCATACAAATGACACTATGAACGCTCTACCGGGTGGGGTAGCATACTCTTAATCTACACACACGATTTCGTTCTTTTTTAAAATTTTAGATACATTATTCACTTATAACTATCTAACCTGATTTTCCTATCCTGACGATGATGGTCACTCGCTCGTTGGGGCCCGTTCGAATCTGCAATCGACACTAATCTATCAGGATCGTACTCTGCTTTCGTCCACTATTCTTTTCCACGTCGCTACCTAGCTCGTTGCACTCGATTATCGCTTACTCTTCCTTAGGATGCTCCAGTCCTCATACTTTCCATTTCACACCAAACGCCGATGATTAATTTTCACCTCTGCCACAATCGCTCGATCAGGTTCAGTCATGTACCAAGAAGAAAGAATACAAATTTTCCTATTAGCTCGTCAGCTATCCTTCAGCACGTCTATCACCCTTACCGGTCAGAATCCAAGAGAGCGATCCGATCTGTCGATTCCATAAATTTTTCCTTTCTACTTTTCATTTCCCGCTAAAGCGGCTTTTCTCTGACCGTTGTAGGTTTTTGAACTCGGAGCATGATTCGAATTGGAAATTCCAATTCAATCTGTAGTATCTCCACTCATCCATTTTTGGTACCATTTCAGTACCGCTTTTTCCTTTAGTACCATTTTAAATCGAACTGTCATTTCGGACACTGTTGTTGTGGTAGGTCGCGGTCGAATTGACGAATTGAAGGTCACGGTCGAGTTGATTTGACAGCTAGTGTACAGCCTGGTAGCGCCTCCCGAGTCACATTTAGAAGGATCCCGCATTCCAAATCAAATCCCCCGCACCAACGCGAAAGTGGCTCAATCGAAAGGCGAACGCCTTGACCCAAATGGTGTTGGAAACGGCAACAAAAACGACCAATGGGAACAACTCGGAATCGCGGCCTGGAGGACACTTGAATCGCCCCCACAGAACTCCCATTCCGGCCATTGAGGATTCATCGCTTCCAGACGCACAGGGATAATCCAAAAGAGCAATCTGAGGTCTACGGTAAGTTAATGTTATATTCTGCCTTGTAGTCGCATTTATTTCTCGCGATAGGCCGGATACTGGTATGGTTCCAGTCGGTTGCACCTGACGTGTGCATACTGTACGCGATCCCTCATTCCAAATCCTTGCGGTTGTCGGGTGTCTTCCTGCGTTAATCGGTTGTGATCATCTGTCCCACGATTCGCCGCCATGCATCGAATAGTCCTCTACGCGAGTCGCGATTTTCCCTACGCCACGGCCCTGATAATTAACTTACTAGCTAGAATCGGTAAGTTACTCCTGGGCGACTAACTACCCTCTACCATTCTTACCTTCGAAGATTGGTGGAGGGTATATTTTTTTTTTTTTATTCATAATACCGACGGGTCGCGCATGGTTGTTGTTGGTTCCGACCGTGACAAGCTCCGTCAATGTTATCGGCATTTTGAAATACAGGGGCTCACAGGTTATTTGATACAGTGACTATTTAAAAATGTAAATCACTGTAACTTTGAAATAAAGGACCCTATCCAAAAAATTTAAACGTATTTGACTAGATGCATGTTCAACAAATACAATGCAAACAAAAAAATGTTCCAGCAATATTCCTCGGCGTCCGGTAAAAGAGAAATACCACTGGCGCAGAAAAATTGCAGCTCACAGCTTATTTGATACAGACACTTCAATGCGAATAAACTTCTCTTTGTCGAGCCGTTAATCTGTTTTGTTTTTGTTTCTTGAATTTTTGATTGTGTTAGACATTGGCTTAGGGAATTTTTAGCAAGATCTTGTAAGCTGAAGTGCCAAAATGAGCCAAAATTGTAAAATGGGTCATCGCACCACAATTAAACAGCACGAATTGGTATTAAACCACTTTAAAAAAGGACAAAGTGTTCGAAAAATTGCTGAAAGTGTAAATTTGAGTGTCTCTATAGTGCAGCACATAATTGAGCGCTTCTTACACGAAAATCGGGTAGAAAATAAGAGGAGAAATGCGCCAAACAATATCTTCACTGTATTTGACGAACGATACATTGTAAGGAAAGTGAAAGCAAACACAAAGATTTCCGCTCGAAAATTGGTTACTGAGGTTCATCGTGAAATAAGGAAGTCATGTTGTGCTGAAACCGTCCAACGAGTGCCATTCATTTCCAACAAAAATACAATAAGCCGATTTGCCTTTGCCAAAGAGCATGTGGGAAAGCCATTGGCGTTCTGGAATACGGTTATTTTTGCGGACGAGTCCAAGTTTAACATTTTTGGCTCCGACGGAATGTCATATGTCTGGCGCAAGGAAAACACTGAGCTAAACAAGGAGAACCTCAAAGCTACTGTGAAGCATGGTGGTGGTAATGTGATAGTTTGGGCCTGAATGTCCGCAGCCGGAGTCAGAAGTTTAAAGTTTATTGAGGAAACAATAGACCAAACAAAGTACCTTGATGTACTCAAAAACAATTTGCTGCAAAGCACTGAAAAACTGGGTGTGAGCAACCAATTTCGGTTGTACCAAGACAATGATCCAAAGCAGAAGCCGGGAATTATGCAGTCCTGGCCAATTTAGGATTGCCCTCATTTGATGTCTCCACCGGCACAGTCACCAGATATGAGCGTCATTGAGAATTTGTGGATTTTGTTGGATAACAACATTAGAAAACACAAGATTTCTAATAAACAAGACCTGAAGAAAGCACTGCTAGAGGAATTGTTACCCTCCCCGCCTATTCGAGGGGGTAGTGACTCTCGGCTTGGTCCGTTTGGGTCCCGGGTCGCTCAGGAGACTGGGCGTGGGCGCCACTCACTCACCCCAATTATGGACCACGAGCCGCCGAGTGAGCTTACGGCTCACCGAGGTCAAGAAATCTGAGAAGGAGGGTCGCTGCTGCAGACGGCACGACCCCTCTATGTCTACCAACCCTGAACTTAGCAATCACGTAACACGGACCGTTCTGCCTCCCCGTTTCACGAGTATGAACGACACCGTAATTTCGAATAAAAGAACAATATCTATTTTATACAATTCCCGAATCTAAATATTTATTTTAGACAATTCCCGAATCTAAATATTTATTTTAGACTATTCCCGAATCTTAATATTTATTTTAGACAATTCCCGAATCTAAATATTTATTTTAGACAATTCCCGAATCCTAGCGTTTATCGCGTCACATAATTTCCTCTACCATTTAGTTATTCGTAAATTCCACCACTCCACCATGACAATCTATCTAACTTCACAAAGTTTTCTACCCGCTACTATTGAAAGTTTATCTTATTCTATGCTGACTTTAATTGTGAAAGGCAATCAAAATGAAGAAAACTTACATCTATTTTCAACTAAGCACTAACCTCCTTCTTCCTTGTTGGTCGCGCGGGTATCAGATACAAAACAAAAGTCCAACCCCGACTCCAGCCGAGTCTCGGTTCAGTTGTGGGTGAATTTCTTCAAGGCCAGATTCGTTTACTGCTCGCCTTCGCCGTCACACAAAGAATCTTCCACGGTTCCCAGTTACATCAGCACGGGTGGAGTTTTGAACCCCAGACCGCCCGATTCCCGGCCAGACGTGCTAACCACTGCACTACAGGGCCGGTACGAGACGAACAATCTTACTGCCACTTGACCGTCTCGCCGTCGGTCTCGTGCGTCACGAGGAACACGGGTTCGATCCCCGCCGGAACCCGATTTCGATTTACCGTTTTTCTTTTCGCACGGAGGTCCTTTTTGACACACCCACCGCCTCACCAAGGACTTCCCTCGACGTTTTGGTAATTTTTCAAATTCAATATCTGATCGCCTTCGCCGTCACAAAAAGAATCTTCGACGCACCTGATAATTTTCAAATTCAATATCTGATCGCCTTCGCCGTCACAAAAAGAATCTTCGACGCACCTGATAATTTTCAAATTCAATATCTGATCGCCTTCGCCGTCACAAAAAGAATCTTCGACGCACCTGATAATTTTCAAATTCAATATCTGATCGCCTTCGCCGTCACAAAAAGAATCTTCGACGCACCTGATAATTTTCAAATTCAATATCTGATCGCCTTCGCCGTCACAAAAAGAATCTTCGACGCACCTGATAATTTTCAAATTCAATATCTGATCGCCTTCGCCGTCACAAAAAGAATCTTCGGGTAACAAGTGATCGGGCGTGACTCTGCGGGACATAAGTATTGGAGGATTCCATCGATGAACGGTGGCGGACGTATTCAGCGATACCCTGCAGCTCCAGCGTTAGAAGGCCCATCAGGGCTCGTTGAAGTGGACATTGGCGGGTGTTAATCAGATAAGTATTTCACTTCCTGCATCCCTCCTGGTGCATCCAGGACACGATGCTTTGTGATCATTTTCTGTCTTTTCCAGGTCGTTCGAGTGACGTTTCGATTGCTACCATCCATAGCAAATTCACGATAATACGAATCCATCTGTGGAGCCGGGAGTGGCGATTTATTCGTCGGACGATGATGACGGATCTGATCTCGAGACGATGCTGACAGGTCTGATCTCGAGGATTACGCCGTTTGACGGCCCGATGAGCTCCTTGGGAGGAGACCGCCTGGATACATCTCCAATCCGGTGTGTAACGTAGGTATGTTTAGAATTACCTTATCAGCTAGGTGGTTAGCAACCGACAGGTATATGACACAAGTCGGTTACTACCACGACCCTAACAAGCATGCCTACTGAGTGGTGGTCACAAACTCCTACTTAGTGGAGTGGTGGATTGCCTTGCCATGACTCAGCCTTCCCCGGGGAAGGCTGTATTTTTTTTTTTTTTTTCCAAGATAAAAACGCGCCTATTGTTACCACGTAACAACTCCCCCTTACCCGAAAAGGATTTCCCCGGAATCCTTTACCGATATCGTTGTCGCGACTGTCCCGGTAATTATAAACTCGAGTATTCTAATCTAACGGATACGTGATAATCTTGCATCGGATATGCCATACGTTTTTCCCCGTAGTCGGTTTTGGGTGGTCTGCTTGACGCAGCGTGAAAGTAGTTTCCTAAAACATCGTTGTCGCACTGTGCGATTGTTTACGCGCTTTTATATATATTCTCTAATTATAATCAATAATTTCCAACCCCCCTTCCTATTCTACTTTGAGTAGATATGTTCATACAGCAACACATAACTCTTTTCTCTAACTCGCAATTCAAATAACACTTCTTTAGCTGGGTGCCTTCTTCTAGCTTCTAGTTCGTGTATGTATGTTGATAAAGTAATTCTAATTCTAACTCCTAACTCCTAGCTTAAATGAAACTTTCATTGACTTAATATATAATCCGAGATCTTATTTTATTTGGAATATGTATGTTTACTAATCAACATTAATTCTAACTTTTAATTCCAATAAAATTCTGCTGATTTGGTGTCTAATCCAAAATTCTATATACGTTTCTATCGCCACCCTAACTTTAACTTCCAACTCCCACTCCCAATAACATTTCGTTGGCGTTGTGCCTACCCTTGTCTTAACTAATTCTTATCTCCTAGATAGTTACACGCAGTTACTCTATAGTAATTCTGATTTTCACCTTTTATTTTAGTCGCCCTGGATGTAAATTCAATATAAGAGCCAACAACCGAGATGTCAACAAGTATGCCTGAGGACATTCAGCCCTCCCACCAGGTTGTTGAGCGAATTGGAACGCCGCCGGGCATGTGTTTTAAAATGTACAACTCCCGTGGATGCCTGGAATCCATCATGTTCGGACAACGTCGTTGGATCTTGTTAGGTATCAGCTTTTGTGATTAAAAGTAATCGAAATCGTACATGTCTATTATTTTTAGGTAATGTTCGGGTTCTACGCGATTTTCTCCACCTCAATTGGTTTTCGACCTTCCCCCCGCCGCTTAATTAATTAGGTGACGTATGGCTTCAAATCCTTCGTGTGCCATACCCCCGCCTCCTTACCATTACTATCTACCAACAGGTAGGTCCAACCCGATACTCTCTCGCGAACCCAGAAAGGACCAATGTATTCCGGCGCCAGCTTCGCGGAGTAGTACTTCGCCGCATCCGACAGGGTGTAATTTTTACGCCACACGGCCTCTCCCTGCTCGAACGAGATGTCCCGCCTCCGTAGATTATATCTTTGGGCGCTCTGCCTAGCTGCGTGTTTCATGCGCTCCATTACCTCCGAGCGTACCTTGACGAGTTCTTCAGCTCTGGCCTTGGGCCCTAGCATATTCTGCCCCCCTCCGGGCTGTTCCCATCCCTCATGCTGCGTCACCATCTCCCTACCAAAGTTGAAAAAGTATGGTGTGATGCGTGTTACCTCGTGTTTGTAGGTGCGCAGAGCGCATGCAATCTTAGATAGATTTTTATCCCACACGCGATGGTTTTCGGTTGCATATGACCGTAACATACGCTTTATATCCTGATTCTTGCGTTCAGCTGGGTTAGCTTGTGGGTGATACAAAGCGGTGAATTTTATCCTTGTTCCATAGGATTCCGCCAGTTGTCTCAACTTGGTTCCCCGGAACTGAACGCCGTTATCACAAACCAGCCATTTTGGTGCCCCAAAAAGCAAAAAGACTTGCTCCTCTAAGATTTTACTCACGGCAGATGCGGTTGCCTGTCGCAATGGGAATAATAGGGAGAATTTACTCACATAATCTAATACAGTGAGTATATAGGCATGCCCTTGTGTCGATCGTGGTAAGGGGCCCACTAGGTCCACGCAAACCATCTCCCATGGTTGTTGAGGCTCTCCACTCCTAGTAACCATGTACCCAGCCGGGGCTCTTCTCTCCACCTTATTGGCCTGGCATACTTTACACCTTTTCACATATCGTGTCACATCCGCAGACATCTTTGGCCAATAATGTCTTTCCGCAAGTCTTCCTAACGTGCGACTCGCACCCATATGTCCAGCCCTTGGATCATCGTGGCACCGAAACATCACCTCCATTCTACCGGCCTTCGGTACTACTCGCTTCCACGCTTCGGTTCCCTCTAACTCAGGATATCGGCCAGGCATATGCTTCCAAAGTACGTCGTCCATCACCCGCCAATCCGCATAGCGTTCGGGCGCTTGTACGACTTTCTCTTTCATGGTCTTGTACCACAGATCTTCCTCTGTCTCGATAGTTGCTACCTCACCCCCAGCCATTAGTCGTGACAGCGCATCGGGTACCAAATGCTCCTTTCCTTTGCGGTGGACAATTTCAAAAGGATATTGTTGGAGGCGTACCGCCCACCTGGCCAGCCGTCCCGTCGGATCCTTCAAGTTACTCAGCCATACGAGTGAGTAGTGATCAGTGACTACGGAGAAGCGTGCTCCCTCTACATACGGACGTAGCTTCTCGACGGCCCACAGTACTGCCAGACACTCCTTCTCTGTGGTAGAGTACTTGCGCTCCGCCTTCGTCAAGGACCGACTCAGATAGCAGATTACTTTCTCCCCATTTTCATGCTTCTGAGTCAGTACTGCTCCCAGTCCCAAATCTGATGCGTCGGTTTGGATTGAGAACGGTAGCGTATAATCTGGGCAAGTCAGAATTGGTGCCGTGGATAGCTTTAGCTTCGCCTGTGCAAAGGCAGTCTCACAGTCCTGGGTCCATTCAAACTTTTTGTTCTTTTTAAGGAGGTTTGTTAATGGTGCCGTCATCGTGGCGAAGTCCGGGATGAATCTTCGGTACCACGAGACCATTCCCAGGAACTGTCTGACCCCCTTTACGTTGGTTGGAGGCGGTATCTCTATCATGCTTTTGACTTTGTCCGGATCCACATTTAATCCTTTTTCATCGACAACATAGCCGAGATATTTTAATTGTGGCCGACAGAATTCACATTTGTCCTTAGAGACTTTCAACCCCGCTTGCCTCAAGCGTTTAAATACTTCCCTCAATATCTCCAGGTGTTTGGTGAAGTCTTGAGTTACCACGATAATGTCGTCGAGGTATGTAAACACATAAGGCTCCAGATCAGGTCCTAAGACTTGATCTATCAGTCGTTGCCAGGTAGCAGGTGCATTTTGGAGTCCGAATGGCATTCGAAGAAATTGGAATAGTCCTCGATGCGGGACAGTAAAGGCTGTGAATTTTTTTGATTGTTCGGCCATGGGCACTTGCCAGTAGGCCGATTTCACGTCGAGCGACGACAAGTATTTCGCATCTCGCAATTTATCGAGCGTGGCAGTTACGTAGGGCAGCGGGTAAGCATCATGTTCTGTGACGGCGTTTAACTTGCGATAGTCGACGCAAAACCGATAGGTACCGTCTTTCTTCTTAACCAAAATGATTGGTGAAGCCCAGGGACTTGAAGATGGCTCAACTATGCCCTGCGTCAGCATCTCATTCAGCTCCGCATCTATATGGGTCTGTACCGCGGGGGAAACGGGGTAGTAGCGCTGCTTTATTGGTACGGCTGAGGTTCGGATGACATGTTCCACTTGATTCGTGCGTCCAATACCTTCCCCCATCCGTTCGAGCTCCTCATTGACGAGTTGACTGAGCTCATCTTCCTCCGCCTGTGTTAATAGGCTCCTGGGTTTTAATTGGTCCGTACTACCTCCTTCCAATGCACTTACGAAATCCCAACTCTCCTCGCTCAGCGCCAGGACTAACTCAAACTGCTTGACGAAATCCACCCCTAGAATTAGAGCATGCGGTAGCTCGGGAACCACTAAGGCTCGCAGCCAATCCAACTTCCCCTTCAACCTCACCGGGATAGCCACCTTTCCAGCAATTGTGCACCCTTGGTTGTTGGCCATCCTGATGGTTCGTTGGTCGGTACACAAGAGTTCCGCTCCCAGTTCTTGCAAAGCCTGCCATCCCTCTCCACCCACTACTGTATTAGAGGCACCGGAGTCTACCAGTCCCAGGAACTTGCGTCCCAAAATATCCACCTCCAGATGTGGCCTGTTGTCTCCTTGCCTCTTAGTCAGCAGGTAATGTATCTGTGCGTTTGCTGCGGCTCTCCCCTGTATTGGTAGTGTGCTCAGGCTGCCGCCTACTGAGCACGGCGGTCGTTTCCCGACTTGGATGGCTGAGTTGTTCGCGTTTCCCCTCCTCTGGCACCCCCCGGTATACCCCCTTCTCTACAACCTATCTCAAATTGTTTTCTGGGATCCCTCTCCCGATTCGGTATCCTTCGACAATTAGGACAGGTGGCCTTCCTCATTCCCAATCGACCACAACCGAAGCAATTTTGAGGCTCAGAACACTCTCGCGAGGTGTGTCCTATGCCTCGGCAATTCCAGCACCTAAGGTCGTTTCTTTGTACAGTAGCTAGACTCAACCCTTCGGTACTCCCAACATACGCCAAGTCGGGTTCCAAGAGCCGTTGGTTTTTCCGGGTAGGTGGTGGCACGTAGGCCTCCACGGTAACGCGGGTAGCCTCCAGCGACCGTCCCACTCTGACCAGATCTGCGATAGTCCTGACCGTCGTTAAAGCCAGTTGCGTCTGGTAAAAAGGCGCTAAATTGCGTCGGAGGATTTTCAATTTTTCTTCCTCGGAGCAGGGTTGGGCCCGGCGCCTGAATAACCCCTCCATGACCGACACATACACTCCCATGGACTCCTCGGGTCCTTGAGTGCGCCTCACGATTTCAGTCATCAGGCGGTCGTCGTAGTCCGGCGGTAGAAACTCGGCTCTCATCTCGGTAACCAGCTCTTGCCACGAGCTCACACGAGAGCGATTCGCCCTGAACCAGATCAGAGCCTTGCCTTCAAATATTTCCACCGCCGACTGGAATAGTTGCCTGGTAGATACCCCACGAGCTTCCCGGAGCTCCTCAACCCGTTCCAAGAACGCACTCAATGATCCCGAGTCCCCACTGTAGCGAAGGCCCCATTTTGCTAACTCTTGCCCCTTTGCTACTATCGAAGTTGACCTGGGCGTGGAAAATACGGGTTCTCCAAGATTCTCTTCTAACTGATTTGGTTCGCTGACCCGAGCCGGTCCTTGTATTATGGCATCATCCGCGCCTAGCGCCTCCCGCTCGCTGTTGCTGTCGTCCTCCTGGTCGGGTTCCGTCTCGCCCGGTCCTTCCTCACCCTCTGCTTTTACCAGCAACTCCCCCATCGCCATTATTAGACGCACTCGCAACTTGTGAGCCTCCTCGCCCATTACTCCCTTCTCATGTTGAGCATTCTTGAGGCGCCGCATCCCAAACTCGATCTTGGTTTTAGTTTTGAGAAAGTCGGATGACTGTGGAGTTCCCCGAAATACTTCGATCAAGGCCTGGATTTCGGTCAGTTTCTCCTGAACTGCTTCTAAATCCTCCTCCAGTGTATAAGGATAGTCTCGTACCGAAATCAAAGATGTATCCATCGAAGCTTCAGCTCGCAGCGCCACGCGCAGCGTTTTCCGCATTGATTCCACGGTTCCAGTCGGCTGTCCCCTGATTTCCAGCTCGTAAACCAGCTCATCCTTGCTGAGCCGATCAATTAGGATTTTGGCTGTGGTCGACATTCCGTTTCTGCTGCAGTTCTATTCCCAAATATTTGCTAAATTCAACTATTATACAATTATTATTTCACTAACTATTAAGGAGAATAAAAAAGACTGTGTATTTACTAAGTAATGATATCTATTTTATTTTCGTTTATAATATACAATTCAAAATTCAATTTTCGATTCCAATTATCCGTTCCCGATTCTTGTTGCCCGAATCGAGGATTCACCGCGGTCTCAGTCGCTTATTAGGATGCTCCCTTTCCAAAGTCGTCAACCTCAGTCAGCGGTCTTCCACTGATCGTCTCTGGAACTTTGCTGGGCTGAACTATCCTCCACGATTACGTGTCCGAAGGTTCCAACTGTCTCCCGTAGTTCACTAACGTATTTCTCACACTTTCACTTACTACTTAACCCAATAACTTTAAGCAACCTATAACCCCACGATTTGCACCCCTTTCGCGCCTTTTAGGCCCCACGTTGGGCGCCAATTTGTTACCCTCCCCGCCTATTCGAGGGGGTAGTGACTCTCGGCTTGGTCCGTTTGGGTCCCGGGTCGCTCAGGAGACTGGGCGTGGGCGCCACTCACTCACCCCAATTATGGACCACGAGCCGCCGAGTGAGCTTACGGCTCACCGAGGTCAAGAAATCTGAGAAGGAGGGTCGCTGCTGCAGACGGCACGACCCCTCTATGTCTACCAACCCTGAACTTAGCAATCACGTAACACGGACCGTTCTGCCTCCCCGTTTCACGAGTATGAACGACACCGTAATTTCGAATAAAAGAACAATATCTATTTTATACAATTCCCGAATCTAAATATTTATTTTAGACAATTCCCGAATCTAAATATTTATTTTAGACAATTCCCGAATCTAAATATTTATTTTAGACAATTCCCGAATCTAAATATTTATTTTAGACAATTCCCGAATCCTAGCGTTTATCGCGTCACATAATTTCCTCTACCATTTAGTTATTCGTAAATTCCACCACTCCACCATGACAATCTATCTAACTTCACAAAGTTTTCTACCCGCTACTATTGAAAGTTTATCTTATTCTATGCTGACTTTAATTGTGAAAGGCAATCAAAATGAAGAAAACTTACATCTATTTTCAACTAAGCACTAACCTCCTTCTTCCTTGTTGGTCGCGCGGGTATCAGATACAAAACAAAAGTCCAACCCCGACTCCAGCCGAGTCTCGGTTCAGTTGTGGGTGAATTTCTTCAAGGCCAGATTCGTTTACTGCTCGCCTTCGCCGTCACACAAAGAATCTTCCACGGTTCCCAGTTACATCAGCACGGGTGGAGTTTTGAACCCCAGACCGCCCGATTCCCGGCCAGACGTGCTAACCACTGCACTACAGGGCCGGTACGAGACGAACAATCTTACTGCCACTTGACCGTCTCGCCGTCGGTCTCGTGCGTCACGAGGAACACGGGTTCGATCCCCGCCGGAACCCGATTTCGATTTACCGTTTTTCTTTTCGCACGGAGGTCCTTTTTGACACACCCACCGCCTCACCAAGGACTTCCCTCGACGTTTTGGTAATTATTCAAATTCAATATCTGATCGCCTTCGCCGTCACAAAAAGAATCTTCGACGCACCTGATAATTTTCAAATTCAATATCTGATCGCCTTCGCCGTCACAAAAAGAATCTTCGACGCACCTGATAATTTTCAAATTCAATATCTGATCGCCTTCGCCGTCACAAAAAGAATCTTCGACGCACCTGATAATTTTCAAATTCAATATCTGATCGCCTTCGCCGTCACAAAAAGAATCTTCGACGCACCTGATAATTTTCAAATTCAATATCTGATCGCCTTCGCCGTCACAAAAAGAATCTTCGACGCACCTGATAATTTTCAAATTCAATATCTGATCGCCTTCGCCGTCACAAAAAGAATCTTCGGGTAACAAGTGATCGGGCGTGACTCTGCGGGACATAAGTATTGGAGGATTCCATCGATGAACGGTGGCGGACGTATTCAGCGATACCCTGCAGCTCCAGCGTTAGAAGGCCCATCAGGGCTCGTTGAAGTGGACATTGGCGGGTGTTAATCAGATAAGTATTTCACTTCCTGCATCCCTCTTGGTGCATCCAGGACACGATGCTTTGTGATCATTTTCTGTCTTTTCCAGGTCGTTCGAGTGACGTTTCGATTGCTACCATCCATAGCAAATTCACGATAATACGAATCCATCTGTGGAGCCGGGAGTGGCGATTTATTCGTCGGACGATGATGACGGATCTGATCTCGAGACGATGCTGACAGGTCTGATCTCGAGGATTACGCCGTTTGACGGCCCGATGAGCTCCTTGGGAGGAGACCGCCTGGATACATCTCCAATCCGGTGTGTAACGTAGGTATGTTTAGAATTACCTTATCAGCTAGGTGGTTAGCAACCGACAGGTATATGACACAAGTCGGTTACTACCACGACCCTAACAAGCATGCCTACTGAGTGGTGGTCACAAACTCCTACTTAGTGGAGTGGTGGATTGCCTTGCCATGACTCAGCCTTCCCCGGGGAAGGCTGTATTTTTTTTTTTTTTCCAAGATAAAAACGCGCCTATTGTTACCACGTAACAGAATGGCAAAAAATTGTTCCTGGCATCACAAAAAAACTCGATGACTCAATGCCAAATAGGCTCCAGGCTCTGCTTAAGGCTAAGGGCTATCATACAAAGTATTGGAATCAACTGGAAACCTCATAATTCACAACAATTTTAATGTTTAATCAAACTGTATCAAATAAGCTGTGACATGAAATTTGTAATTACTTTTAGTTTTTTGTTTTTTAAGATGTAAAACAACAACTTTGTAACAAATATAAACTTGTTTAATAAACAACAAGCATTTTTCTTCAAAATGGTGTTCAAATTTGTTTGATATTGTTATTATGTTTTGAGTTATTACAACTTAATTTTTTAAAGAAGCACTGTATCAAATAAGCTGTGAGCCACTGTATATAAGCAAAAGTTAACGGTAAGTGATTATCACTATGAGTCCGATCACTGTGTACTGAGTTACCTTAAAACGCGTTATTCATTTTACGTGTCTTAGTAATACTTTCGCGACGGACACTTCGGTATCCTGACGACTGCACGAATTAAATATGTGGTTCTCAGAGCTTCTAAAAAATAAAGAAGTTTAATGGACCTTCCGCGGTCCCTTCGACAATTAATTTTGGTACAAGTATTGTTTTTATCTTTTATTCCTTTGTCAGCTACTTATTGAGAACTAGCTCGAGTAAACTTTTACAATCGCTTTTATATAGTTTTGCGTGAAAACGATGTTTACGGAATTGGCTGATTCGATTTGCATCTCTGCGAGTTCTTATCTCGCAGACTCATGAAATTTGCTGATTTGGTCTTCATCTCAGCGAGTTCTTATCTCGCAGACTTAGCATTTGATATGAAGTTTGCTCGCTTATCTGATTCTTCGTCGTGAGTGTTCTTATCTGACTCGCCTCATAAATTGGAAATTGGAGCAAATTACTCCAATGCAGACCTTTGGAATGTAGACATATCGTTACTAGCGGATGCGCGTGTGCTTGTTCATTGCACAATTCAGGTGAATTGTGCACGTTAATGTAAGAATGTATTTATACGATCTGTTTTTTGTAATTGCGTTTAAGAAGTTGGTTATATGTCTATTTTGTGTAATTGCAGTTAAGACGTTTGTTATATGATCCGTCTGGAAGATTTTGTAACTATTAGTCTCAAACAACGAAAGTGGGTTTATTAGCCCTTGTGAAGAAATCGGGTCTTACATTGTACTTGAAGCCCCCACTGAAGAATGAATGGAGAAATCGGGAGACACCAATCAACCATATCTACTTGAGATTGTGAGATGTACTCTTTCCAAAAAGATGACCAAGCTTTTCTACAAGAACAAACATAGTAGCTGATAGATACCACGATTCTTACCATTATATAACAGAAAGGAAGCCTGCTGATATATGTTTAAACCAAACCAGACTTATAAATAACCAAAAATTGCATAGTTTTAGCACCAAATTAAATCAAAGTTTAAATCACGAAATTTCGTGGAAGCTAATAGCCATTTGAAAAATCATACGCCAAAGACTTACGAACCAGATGATGTAGTTTGCAAAGCCAATAAGCAAATCAAACCTAAACATAAGCTTCTGTACAAAAACGAAGTAGTTCTTACATATAACAAAGTTATGGTTAACACTTACTCAGGGAAAAAAGTACATGAGGCACTCCTGAAAAACGTTTCCTCCATTCCAGGATTGTCTAATGAAACAAACAAACTATGTAGAGTGGATGTGTATGAGTATAACACTCCTATCGTAGCAATTGAGCTTGAATTTGGGAAATTCATAAGCGGAAACTTACATTAGTATGACGAAATATTAAGTAATATACAGACAGTAAAACAACATCGGGCCAACAGATCGAGCATTTTGCGACCGCAATTTAAACATCAATCGCTCTTAATTTCAGAGTACTTACACCGTTTACGACACAGAAATAGATCGCAGTGACCAACAAATTGAATCGGTTTAGCCTGAAAGTAGATAGCTGTGCAACCCAGATATTATTAATTGTGATTCTATACTTAAAAAAAACAAAATAACATCATTGGCAACAGGAATAAAGAATAAAAAACTCTAGCGCACCTGAACCGCTAGAAACAGTAATGTTCGAAGAACAGTAGAAGAATCGTGCAGGTTTTGAGTGCATATTCCACCACATGTGCTGCTTATTACGGCCAAACTGTTTCAAATGCCACGTTTTACTTTCGTCTTAAGAATGCATTATAACTCATATGGTGCAAGGTTTCAGATATTACCACTGGCATGAATTTCAACGTTTATGAGAGCAAAACACGGGTTAATTATATTCGTTATCAGTTGCTTATTTCACATAATTTTGAAAGCAGCATCTCATATAACATCAATGAAGAAAATGCTCAGTGCCTGCAGCACTGTAACTGAAGTTGGTGTTTGGGGCTGCGATCCGAAAAATTTGCAGAACTTTGCGAATTGTAACATCGGTTATTTATTTTCATTGTAAATGTTTCCGGTATGTATACTAACTGTAAGCATTTATTCATACAAAAGTAGCACAACCGACTCGTGCTGGCAACCTTTCGCCAGTATCAAATCCAAGAATATATGAAATCTGCTTCACGGTGTTTAATTACATTCGAAGTTATAGGAGTATAAAGAAATTTAGGGTTACCTGCAGCGAGTTTTTTCAAATGATCGAAAGCTTAATATTTGCTGTTTATTGTCACTACAATATCATTACCATTTGAAAATTCTACGATAAAACCGCTTAATAAAGATATTGCAATTAAACACAAAACCAACAATAGCTGGCAACCCTATCGTGTCTTTTCAACCAAATTTGGCCTGAATAATGTTTATGACAGGTTTCATTAATTGTATGAAATTCGTATTGATTTCATGACTGCACTGGAAGTTATAGTACAAAAAGTTTTATTTTCCTGATCGAATTTTCAAAACCAAAGACACAAAAATTACCATAGCTGGTAGTACCAATCAAATTTTTCAACCAAATTTCCACCAAACAGAGATTAGAGTTAGGTTTAGCTTCTGTGTCAATTTCATGAAAATCTGGTAACTTATTCACATTTCATAGGGCAAAAAGCAGTTTTTTTTCTTTGTAATTTTTCAAGATGGCACCACTGGCACAGACTTGCCCACAATTCAAAATCGCTTCTATCAAATCTGGTCTTACTTAAGTCCAATGCATTCTGTAAATTTTAGCTGTATCTGATTATTGGTTCGTGAGTTTCCGTGAACAGAAGTTTTTGATGCTAAAAATATAGGTTAACTGGGAGAGGGTTACCGTTCTTGTCCGACATGAAATTTCCAAAGTTTTATTTTGAACGTGTAGATAAAACATAAGATTTATATACAGATTGGTTTTATTGTAAGAAACGGACATTTTTTTGAATATTCGATGGTTTGAATGTTTTCACTTCCAAATTTTTTTTTTCAAAATGAAGACACCAAAATTATCATAGCTGGCTGCTTCAACCGAATTTTTCGACCAAATTTTTACCAAACGTGGCTTAAAGTAAGGTCCAGCAATTGTGTAAGTTTCGTCAAAATCGAACGATTCAATCAGAATTTATAGGGCTAAAAACAGTTATCTTTTTTAGTGGTTTTTCAAGATGGCACCACTGGCACAGAATCACCCGCATTTCAAAATCACTTCTATTAGACCTGGTCCTATTTAAGGTCAATACATGCTGTGAATTTCAAATAATTCTGCCCATCGGATCGTGAGTTTCCGTGAACAGAAGTTTTTGATGCTAAAAATATAGGTAAATTGGGCAAGGGCTGCCAGGCGTGTCCGTTATACCATATCTTTTTTTTTTTTTTGGTTATGTAAACAAAGCACAAGATTTACATATGAAAGGCTTATTTTTGAAGAAACGGCATTTTTTCAAGAGAGACGATGATTTGGAAGTTTTCACTTTCAGTGCCTGCCCTAGCTACAGGGTTGCCAGCACGCTCATTCACATCATCACATAAATCTACAACTAAATAATATCAATATGTCCTAAAACTTTGATAATGATTGAATAGCTCTGTCAAAAGTTATCGAAATTTAAAAATTTTCAAATTTTTCCTTCTTCTTTTTAGGCACCCAGCGCACACATAGGGTTAAAAAATTCCAAAGCATTATCCGATTCATATGTAAAACACATTAGAAATTTATTTTATTAACTTTATTTTTGCGAAAATCATTTGTGCACGAAATAATAGGTATATTAAAAATATCACTTAAATGCCCGCCGGCGCGAAAAGGTTTACAATAACTGACATTTAAAGAAACTTGGACCTATTCTGCATATACATCAATGTATCCTGAAAGTTTCAGCTCAATCGAATGGCGCGTTCCCGAGATTATCTCACTGAAATTTTTTGTACATATATATATATATATAGAAATATGAATTTTTGGCCGAATCGATTTTAATACTAATGTTCTTCGAACATTAGTAAAAACAAATCAGTGTGTTACTGAAATATCTGCAGAGTTTATAAATAATCACAATACACGATTAGCCGAGCTCATATTAAGAATAATGACAAGTGCAAAGGACAAGAATTTTGAAAAACCAAACTGAAAAAATAATAGGTATGTTCCCGTACTACGATTCATTGCGATTAATCGCAATTAATTGCAATGAAGCCGTTCCCGTACTCCGTTTTACTTAAAACTGAAAATTACCCCTCTTTCAGTAAGTACGATGAAATTTCAGTATGGTCTGAGCTACTGAAAAGTGTCAAACGGTGTGGCGCGAGTAAATATTTTCAAATGTGCGCGGCTAGCGACATATTTTTTGCGTAATGTTGCTATGAAGGTCGAATATTTTTGTGGCGATAACTTATTACCGCTTAGGATGACTTTATAATCACTATTGTTCTCCCACAAACCAAAAACTTAAACTTTTGTTTCTCGATTTTCAGGAAATGGTAGCGAGCCAAATGGCAAAAAGGCATAATAAATTCTAATCTGCTGGATGACGCCAACATCAGCTCACTTATTTTTCGCATCGAGACTATTCCTTACTAAAACGAATTTGCGGCAATATAATACGTGGAACCGATGGTTTCGATATAGGGTTCCTTCCTCTTATATGTTGTGTATTTGGCAACGAGCCTACAGACTTCATCCACGTTACCATCCGCCCCACGGTTGAAGAAAGTGAAATAGTTAATCTCAACTACTTCAAAATCTTCGTACCTCAAGCAGTGAAATTCAGCATCAGCCAAGGCATCAGCTTCAAAAACTCACCATGGACGGTTGTCTCGTGCAAATTTTTGAAAGAATCAGTGCAGTTTGTGACTTTCAGTTCTAGAACAAACCTATCGTTGAAATGATCGATCAAACATCAACTTATCTTAAGAACTTCCAGGAAAAACTTCATCACAGAAACAAGGGCCTGAAATTACGTGATTTATTGATGGAAGAGATTGGCAGCGAGTGAAGGAATTACCATCAACTGGCACGTAAAAAGAGATAAAACCAAAATAACATCATTTTATCACATGCGAAATTGAGAAAATATACTGTCAAACGACAGGTGAGAATGTATATATCCGTGTTAGCTGATAGGTGAGAGTGTATTGGCGTGCGTAGAATCCCATCAAGAAACAGTAAGCGCAGCGAACATTCACTGGCAACAAACGAAATTTCCTGTATTGGGTTGCATAAAAGTGTCGGAGATATTCCTTTTACTGTTGTTTGCGATACTATATCTTTTGCTGTTTTCTAGCAATTTTTCTCTCGCTATTTCTTCCTTCATATCCCTTTGCTCCATTTCCCAATTTAACAACGTACCGAATACTAACAACAGGATTCTTGATTTCATCCTAACTAATATTCACCATTCTTCCTTTTGCTTGAGTCCTTCTCTGTCTCCGTATGTGCAACCTGATCCTCATCATCCTCCTCTTTTTATGGAATTAACACTTAACCGTTTTCTAAAGTCAAATCTGTTTCCACTCTTTGCTTTAATTTTAAAAAAGCAAACTATTCCGCTTTGTCCAACAAAATCAATGCTACTAACTGGTATAATTTCTTCAGAGGGATGGATGATGCTCTTGAAAATTTTTATTCCCTCTTGTTCAACTTAATTTCCTGCTGTACTCCTTCCTTTCGCTGTAAAAGAAGTTCCGATCCTCCATGGTTCACAGTCGATGTTGCGGTTGCTCTTAGAGCCAAAGATGCGGCGCATTGTAAATACAAAAGGTCTGGCTCTCTATGACCTTTTGAATTTTCAAAGGTTAAGGGCTGCTGCTAAAAAAGCAGCCAATGACGCAATGCGTGCCTACCTGGAGCATGTCGAAACTTCTATTAATTCCGACAATCCTAAGCCTTTTTCGTCTTATATAAAATCCCTTAAAACCTCCTCTGGCATTCCTTCTCCCATGTATCTTCATGATAAGTCTGCGCCCTCACCTCAGGATTCCTGCGAGCTCTTTGCTCAATTTTTTTCTTCCTTTACCTCCCATCTCAGTAGTTCTTCGCCTTCAACAATTTTTCCCGCGCCTGATCGTACCCTTTCCACTGCTTTAACTAATCCTTTGGAAGTCGAATCAT
Organism: Nemotelus nigrinus; assembly: GCA_947369275.1. Classification (NCBI taxonomy): domain Eukaryota; kingdom Metazoa; phylum Arthropoda; class Insecta; order Diptera; family Stratiomyidae; genus Nemotelus; species Nemotelus nigrinus. The sequence continues at coordinate 81,546,978 of OX376374.1, forward strand.
TAATGTTGTCCCTCGATGGAACTGCTAGCCTTGGTGCTGACGGCGTTCCGAATTTTTTTACCAAATCATTGTCTTCCTCTTTGTGTGTTCCTCTGTCAATAATTTTCAACATTATAATCTCCACCGGTTCCTTTTCTGCCCATTGGAAATCCGCCAACATATTTCCCATTCATAAAGCTGGCGATACTTCTTCCATCCCTAATTACCGTCCTATATCCCTTTTGCCATGTTTAAGTAAGCTCCTCGAAAGAGTAGTTTACAATAGAGTGTACCCTTTTATTCAGCCTTTGCTGGCCAGTGAACAACATGGATTCGTTAAAGGTAAGTCAACGGCTACAAACTTATTGTCTTTTACAAACACCGTTGCTTCCGCAATCGACAAGCAAAAGCAAGTAGATGTCCTATACACAGACTTTGCCAAGGCTTTCGATTCTGTGAACCATGCTATTCTTCTGTCAAAATTAGCAGGGTTTGGTCTCTCTGGTGTCCTCTTTTCTTGGTTCTCCTCCTACGTTTGTGATCGTTCTTGTGTTGTGATTGTTAACTCTTGCTCTTCTACACCCTTTTTTTGTACCTCAGGAGTTCCGCAAGGATCTATTCTTGGTCCTTTATTGTTCCTTTTGTTTGTTAACGATCTTACTTCCCTCTTTAATTCACCCTGTCTTTTGTACGCTGATGATCTCACAATTTTCAGAGTGATTGAATCCGCTAGTGACTGTTCCTCATTGCAATAAGATTTGGATACTTTGGCTACCTGGTGCGCAGCGAATTCTCTTACTTTGAATGTTCCGAAGTGTCATCAAATGTCTTTCACCCACAAAACATCCCCTCTTCTCTTCTCCTACTCTGTCCTCGGCTCCCCTCTCAACGTTGTTGCTAGTTTCAGGGACCTTGGCGTGATCTTCGATTCCAAGTTGAAGTTCGATTTACATATTTTACACGTCACTGCCAAGGCTTCTCGTTTTTCCGGCTTCATCACTAGATCCTCTAAACGTTTTATTAATCTTTTCACTCCTCTATATCTGTTTTTTACCTTCGTTCGTAGTGTTCTTGAATACTGTTGCCAAATTTCGGTGTCCACATTATGCATAGTTGATTGCTGTGGTTGAATCCGTGCAACGCAAATTCACCCGCTCATTGTTCTATAAGTTCAATATTCCGTATTGCGATTTTTGTGTGTACCTTCATTTTGAGGTCCGCAAAGTTGCCCCAAAAGTCTCATTAAATCTCGTGTCTGCGTCGAAAGTTATTCAAGGTCAAAGGTGCGAAAAAACGGTTTTTTGCGATTATCTTGGTTTCTATTGCTCCAATGGTTTTAACACTTCGAATCGAAATTGTAGAGCATACAATTTGCGCATTTTTCATGCGCTCAACCGTTTTCCCGATAGAGGGCGGTAAGCGCACAGCACTCAGCCATATGTACTGTAATGCTAGATCAACCTGTGAATACTACCTTCAGTTTTGAATTATTTGTATTATTTATCAGTGAATACATTGTATTTAATAGCATTACCTATTTTTAATATTTTCATTTAATTATATTTACCTTCCTTGTGTGATTAAAAACTAATTAAATGAAATACTATTTGTATATGTAAATTTATTGAAAGTAGATTTTAAGTAGTAAAATAATTATGTATTTTAACTTTAAAATGTGGAGTTAAGTATAAGTATAACTGAGAAGACGGTTTCCTATAATAACAATTATACGATAATGGTATTCGGATCTTACTAGGGATATACAATGCTCCAAAATCTGAGGATAATATCGATCGTCTTCGATATACTCAGTTCATTAAATCTACAAAACTTAATAACCCTGTCCAATTATCTAATCTTCCACCAACAAGTGCAGCGGCCCATCAGCATATAAACGGTGTCTATTACCCAGTTTAAAAATGGTTAGGGCATGATTTAGAACCCCAGGAATGGGGTTGGGTGTTCCTAAATGAGTTCCAATATTACCACCAGCTTCCGATGAATTACTGAATACTCTATTTTGTAATTGTAAGAATGGATGTGGTGCATGGTGCCGATGTAGAAAATCAGGGCTGCAATGCACTTTAGTTTGTGGCCAGTGTAATGAGCAAGCTTGCCTCAATGCTGTTTCATTGCAAAGTGACTGTGAGCCAGAGAGTGCATTTGACCCTGAAATTCAGGAAGGTCTGAAAACACCAATTCAAGGCAACGAAGATGATGACAATCATACAGAAATTCCCGAACGTCCAGAAGATGACGATGAAGAAGAAGAAAAGTAATACTTTTGTTATTTAAGTTATTAAAGATTTATAGATTAAAAATATGTAAAATATATCTATTAAAATAAATTAAATATATTTAAAATGTTATTAAATACAATGTATTTACTGATAAATAATACCAATAATTCAAAACTGAAGGTTTCACGGTTGACCTTGCATCACAGTTCATATGGCTTACCGCCCTTTATCAGAAAAACGGTTGAGCGCATGAAAAAATGCTACAAATAAAATGTGTCGCAAATTGTATGCTCTACAATTTCAATTCTAAGTGTTAAAATCATTTGAGCAATAGAAACCAAGATAATCGCAAAAAACTGTTTTTTCTCACCTTTGACCTTGAATAACTTTCGACGCTGACACGAGATTTTATGAGACTTTTGAGGCAACTTTGAGGACCCCAAAATGAAGGTATACACAAAAATTCAGCTTATTATCTCTCATTCCGAGGTTGATTGCTAAAATGACTGGGCTATTTATTCACAACGTATTTAAAAAGGGAAAACTGTGAATAAATTACAGGAACTGTGTGAAAATTTTAGAAAAGTCCTTGAAAAATTAAGTGCAGAAGGGTACTTATTTTTTGAAGGACTTTCCTAAAATGTTCACACAGAAAATAAAAGCTTGCAAAAACAACTTGCAAATTTGGGTGGCATAAAAATTCAATTAGCATAAGAAACAGTCTTAGTAACTTGAACGGCTGAATATTTTATTATAAATGTGAATATTTTATCCAATTTTATACATTCAAAACTATGAACGCAAGTTTTGAAATAAATTATTTTTTCGATCAGACGATAAGCTATTACCATTATGTGTAGACGTTCAAATACTTTCAAAAGGAGATATACGTCAAATAATTTCACTTGTACATTTTTTACATTGAATTTTGAATGACTGCGATTTGAACTCACAACAAAAGCTGCTATGGTTTCTTCGGTTTAAAATTAAAAAAGCTATCATCATCCTCTAAAATAGACATTTACTCAATCTTCTGGGACAGAATCGTTTTTGGTCGTAAATTGATGATATCCTGCCAAATGTTGAATGTTTGCTGAAATATTTTAATACTCATCATTTTGATTTTGAACTCTCATCACGATTCTGCTTTCGACCCTCAGATTCCGAGGCACAAAAAACACTTTTGTGATTCTAAGTGGAGGCACTTTATTCCAAACAGATCGTAATTACCAGAGGGCTTCAAATATAAATTAATTTTATTGGGTCTGAAAGACGCTCAGTATTTTCCAGAACTCACAATATCAAATTCATCATATAAGTGCAGTTAACTAGTTTTATGTATGGTACAATCCTCTGATCTAAGGGCTGTAAATAGGAAGTGCAAATAGGTGGAAAAAAATGCAGCTTGATGTTTTCCAGATTATCAATGCTATCACATCTAGCTTTATCAAAAAAGATGGTGATGTTTCGGTTTTGTGTTTGTATTTCAATATCAAGTGTGCATCCATTTTTTAAAAATAGCACCCGTCATCTAAGATTTTATGCTACTGCGCCAAGTTGTGCCCAAACCTCGCTTAATATCAATTCTTCCCTTGATCTTTCGGTTTTTCCTATGCAGCTTCCATTGCAACTCACGCGTTTCATTCAAGGTTTTAGATATGTACATTTTTTCAATTTAGGACGAAGTGATTTTTGAGTTGTTGCTCTAAAAAAAACTCCTGTTTCATCAAGATTAAATATATTTGAAGCATCATAGCTATCACATAACATTTTTAGCTGTGACTGAAATTCCTGAACTGTGTCTTAATCAGTATCAGCTTCTTGGCCACAAAGCGTGCCGTCGTGAATATTGTAGTCCTTTTTAATGGATTTCAGCTTTCTTTTTGATGCGTTGAAATCAATTAATTCTAATTTTGTAGTGGTTTGACGAGCTTTACTGTAAAGTATCTGGCCAGGTATTGGCAAATTTTCGGAGCGTGTCTTAGAAGACCAGTAATACAACATTGTATCTATCTGGTAGTATGGTAAATTTAATTACAACCGCTTTCGCCCAGTCCCTTCAAAATTTTCCAGCGTTACTTAATTTCCGATTTAGTTGGTTATTGATTTTTTCAATACGATGTACCTGACTCTAACTAATTTTAAAGCTATCGGCAGTTTTTCTTTGGATGAGCAATTGTTTGTCGGATGACTGTATTACTTCTAACTTATTGGTAACACTTAGATCGTTGTATTTTGCACTCATAGTAGATTTTTTCAGTTGTTTTGACGTTGCCTAAACAAACGCCTAAATATATACATAATTAACATCAAATGAATTGCATTCATACTTGCTTAGAGGGAAAACATAAAACAATGCTGAAATAAATTAACATTTTATTATTATCAGAATACCAATAAAATTCATGCTATATATAACGTACCGAATTCTACACATTAAATTATTTTTCAGCAGAAAGTTATGCAGAAATTGTACGAAAAATTTTCTTCACCTTAAACAGATAATTTTTTCTGGAAAACTAATTTTTGAACAATTTTCCATGCTGGTCTTAAAACCGTTTTTGGTTCGATAAGGAAGTACTACTAAGCAAATGTTTGTGCAGCTTATTTGGTTTACGGTCCAATTCTAGTCGTTGCCCGATTACAGAGTGAATGTTCTTCTAGTATGTACGGTGATGTTATAGTTCAATTGTTCAGTTGGTTCGATCATACAGTGTCCCGATTAGTAGGCTTTACTGTTTAGCCCAAATATAGTTTTTCATAAAAATAGATAGCCCAAAAACCGCCAACCCACGAAATGAAAAAAACGTCCCGCGAATTCAAATTTTAGATTAAAGACTCACAAATTAAAGACTTAATTCTTAAAGTTCCTTATAATGTTTGATTTTCTTTTAAATTCTTTTAAATTTTTTTACTTTTTCGCACTTTCTTTTCATATTAACTTGCATATTGGCATTAATTTTTTGTAATTTCAAATATGTGTTTATTTAATATTTTCAATTATTTGTTAATTTCTCTTTTTTCTTTTTTAATATCTTTTTCGCTTTGTCTAATATTTCTATTTTTATAATTGGGCAGCAGCCTGTAAAAATGGATTTGAATAAATAAATAAATAAATAAATAAATAAATAACCCAATTGGTGGGAAGTAGCCCAATCTGGCCACACTGGTCCAGACAAGCGACTTTGACAGGTCCCACCGGCGCTTGTGCGACTTTCGATCGGAGTGGGTTTTGGGCAGTGAGGTAGTAGAAATGGAGTGGACATGCCCATAAGATTTTCAGTGAAGGGGATGGTAGTAATTTTTTAGCTACTCATTGTCAAATCGGGTCAAATCCAAGTAGTTCCCCTCCAATTTGGCAATGAGTGCTAGGCATTTTTAACATGCTTTGTGCGCGAGAGGATTGAAGGGGCTAATAGTGGAAAGCTATACCGCCCGTGTCCAGGGGCTGGTTTTGGGCACGAGCCAAAGCGATTTCGTGACGAAATGTCAAATGCCGTCCACATGTTGGCGGCCTCGTCTGACTTCGGCTCGCTGGGCCTCAGCCAATATGTATTTGCTGCATTAAATGTTGCACTTTTAATTAATATTAAGAATAATATAATCCAAATAAATAATGCCGTATACACCAATGTCAAAAATAAGCTCTATTTTATACTCCCTGTTCTCAAAAACAGCTTAATTCAAAACAAAATGAAACTAAATCTAGGTTATTTGCATAAATTGCACCTGAATAACGTAAAAAAGATGGTCACGATCCAAACAAAAATTTTTTATCTCTCACATCCGATATATTAAATCATTGAAATGCTAATTACATTAGCCACTTTTTTCCTTATATTTTTTCCAGCATAAGAACAAAGTAAGAATAACGGGAACTAAATTCAGTTGTACTTACTCAGACCCTATCATATTACCATTCTCATCTGTGGGACACAGATCCTCTTCTTTCCTTTTCTAACAGTCTTTGGTTTACCTGCAATTACAAAGCACATGATTTATTATCTTTCACGAACAAATTTGCTCATGCGAATCCGAGAATGTGAATTCAAACTTTACACCCAAGAGCCCGACTCATGCACTCAAGTAAAGAGATATACTGCAAAAAACGCATAATCAGAATAATCGTGGTAGAATATTTTACTTATTAGAATTGGACGTGGGTTTTTCATGGTTATGTTGAATGTTTTGGTAGTTACGAAATTACAAAAAGCTCTCATAATTTGTAGAAAGTTAAAATAAGTAATTTTCTGTTAGTTTTTTTTTCTATTTTCTATCGATTGTGGTAGTGTATATTCGTTATTTTCTCCCTTTATTTTCAGCTGTTGTGTGCTACCACAGCAAATACAGCAACCTATGTCAAACTTAGCGAATGCACTGCTGTTTTATACTAGATTGTTGTTTTTGCGGCATAGTTGTACTCTGCTCTGCATCGGAGCAAAAAAAAAACACGCCTATAGAGTACGAGTTTGAGTTTGTAATTGACCGCGAATCAAATTCTAAAACAATTTTTTTTTTAATACCGTGGGGTAACATCCGTTAGCTTGCATGCATATCTAAAAACATTTTTAAATTCATACCTGTCTTTGTTACTTGGGTTTGTGAGTTCCCGTCAGATACCTCCACACAGTTTGTGTACACATTTTATACTTGCTCAGGACAAACATTTTCGTTCACAATGAAATAGCCAGCTCACTAAGCCATCGGCGTCCAAGTATCGAAAGCATTGATGACGCTTCCAAAGATCCAATACGATAAAAGGTTTTTTATGATCGCATAAAATCGAATCCTTCTTATGGTCAAACTGTCGAAATCAGCGAAGGCATTTTTACAAAGCTTGAATGGAATGCTCCTTTTGAGAAAAAAACAACAGTTTCAGGTATTATCCAGATAATGAGTAATTTCCATTATGGTAATGGAAGAGCTTCAATTTGAACATGTCTGCACGTCAATTACAGCTGCCCGAATGGACTTATAATCATAAAAGCAATACTTGAAGAGTTTTTGTTTATGAGGGGGGAAACGCTTGGATGACAGCTGCTCATTAGCTGCTGTAGATATATAATCTCAGAACTAATCTCTTAGGCTTATGTGACCAAGGAAAACTGGTTAACAGCCACGATACTAAATTTAGTTTATTTGTTTTTGATAACCAAAATATTTTTTTTTTCGAATATCAGTTTCAAATTAAAACTTTTCGCTTCTCTCTCGCTCTCTCTTTTCTGTAGTTACATCTTTTAATACTGTTGGCTAGCAACATTAAAACTGAAAAGGCCAAGCTATTTAAAGCATTCTAGGCCCTTGTAGTATGTGGTTTGTATTTGCTTTCTACATTTTAATTTAAACTGTCTGCTAGTTCAAATTGTCGTCGACCTATTTATCATTTTTGTAATGTTTTCATAATATACATATCTATATTTTCCAGTGTACAAAAAATGACAGCTCATATGCAATTGCTCAGAAAATCAAGGAATCAAGGAATCATTGCGTTTCCCTCTCACTGGTCCCAAACGACTTATTTATGATATTAATTAGAATTTACGCTACTAATAATGAGGATATGGATGGTATTATCGTCTTTGACCTGTCGCTTCTAAGGAGATATATACCAGCTTGATTCCATATGGTATCAGTATGAGCGGCAGCAGATTTTAATCATCTCTTCTGTTCAACGCTGTCCCTTCTGACAGAAGCCCCATCAAGGACATATTCTCATTTCTTACATCATCCTCGACATCATCACTTTTGCAATCACTCGTCATCATACTCATGCTCATAATCATCAAAATCATAACTACCTCTGCTGAGTGTGCTTGCTTTCAATGAATCCCATCAAATGTCAAATAAATAAAAATATTCCCTTAGATATCTGATGCTCACTATATCGTAAAGTTACAAAATGAAAGGGCGTAAGAAATTGCGAAACGACTAGCTATTGTTCTTAGAAAGTGAATTTCCTTTGCTTGTCAGACAATATCTCGCAAACAAACGACTCATAGTAAGCATATACAACGGGATAAAGACAAACTTGACATGACAGTTTGCATTGTTCTTGAAGATGGAAGTCAATGGAAAGTTACATTCAAGAAGGGTGCTCGATATCCTGGATATTACAATACGCATCCGAGAGAAAATCTGTAATTATAGTCGCGTATGCTGGCAACTCATTCTCAATGGCTGAGGATGTTGCAAATACTTTTTTGCATGAAGTCTCATCAAGTGTTTCAGTTTACTTATCAAGATGCGAATTCAATTCAAATTTCTGGCTCATGTGCGCAGGAGACTTGTGGAATCAGATGGACCAAAAGTTGGTACAGACAATTTTATTTGCTTTTGTCCGAAAAACGATAAAGAGTATTGCTTCAAACTAAGACTTATTTAACTTGTGCTGTGCGAATTTTGAAGGCTTATGCAAAATGTTTGTCCCGGCAAATGCGTATAGAATGAATCAATTCTAGGATATATTGAAATGAAGACATAACAGCTATGTTTTTGCTTTTGGAACACCTTACTTACTACCATTATCAGAAAGCTTTAAAAAAGATAGAGTAAAATTGGAACTGTTTTCGCGGAATGATTAAAATTGAAAAAAATTTTATTTATATTGAAAATTTTTTCTTTGTCAAAGTGGTTTCGAAAGTATGCACTGATTCTCATCAGAAACCAGCTCACAGTGCATACTTGACTGATGTGACCACTTGCAGTTGGAAATCATTAATTTTTATTTACGCTAGTTGTGACAAATTTTAACATCTCCGACTTATATCCATCGATGTAATTTACTTGTTTCGCGTATTAATTATTCTCTGCTTTGATAAGCTTCAGAGACGATATACGTTGTCCATGCTGATTTATAAACAAGAAGGGAAGCATGATCACAATTCAATAACCTTTACACGTTAATTATATCGATGGGTATACATAAGTCGGAGATGTTAAAATTTGCCACAGCCAGAGTAAATAAAAATTAATGATTACGTCCTGCAAGTGGTCACATCAGTCAAGTATGCATTGTGAGCTGGTGTCTGATGAGAATCAGTGCATACTTTCGAAACCACTTTGACAAATAAAAAATTTTCAATATAAAAAAATTTTTTTTTCAATTTTAATCATCCTGCAAACACAGCTCCAATTTTAATCTACCTTTTTTAAAGCTTTCTGATAATGGTAGTAAGAAAGGTGCTCCAAAAGCAAAAACATTTCAAATAAAAAAAAACTTTGACAAATAAAAAAATGTTCAATATAAATAATTTTTTTTTCAATTTTAATCATTCCGCTATAATAGTTCCAATTTGATTCTGCTTTCGGAGGCTTATTCCGTAAAACGATCGAGTTTCCCGTATCAATTATTCTCTGCTTTGATAAGCTTTAGAGACGATATACATATGTACATTGTCTATGCTGAATTAAAGACAAGAAGGGAACTATGATCACAATTCAATAAGGTAAAGTAGTCATCAGAACGTTAAGATAATGGTTTTTCCTGCTGAAATGGTGTAGATACTTGAAACGTAGATAATTCTGAGTAGTTTGAACATAAAGTTGAATTGCAATGAATCTTTGATGCTTAACGCATACGTGTTGCGTTAAGCTTAGATGGCAAAGTCAATGGAATGTTTGCAAATGACATAATAGAACAATTTTGCAACATGCAAACATGTAAATTATCGACAAATTATGCTTTGTAACAAACAGGTGATAGTTTTCAACGTCATTTGTTCTAGTCCTTAACGCAATGCATTATAGCTCTAGTGAAAGAATATGCATAATTGTCCTCATTGCAGCCTCTGCTTGAACGATTAGATATTTTAAAAGCTTCCACTTTCTAAACTAAATTTATATTTTATGACAAATAAGTACTACTCAAATCCATATTCAAACCCACGACCCCAAACTGTATTGGTAGATGCTTTAGCCGCAACACTACAATAGCTATTGGTATGCTAAAGCCATTAAGTATATTTTAGTGATATGTGCCCAGACTATGTTCATTATATTTAGGGTACTCTGAACATATATATATATATATATATATATATATATATATATATATATATATATATATATATATATATATATATATATATATATATATATATATATATATATATATATATATATATATATATATATATATATATATATATATATATATATATATATATATATATATATATATACACTGGTGGTCAAAATAATAAATACACCCCAAAGTTTCTTGTAAAACATCTATTTTTTCAGCTGGCAATGCTTTTCAAGTGACACAATCAGCTGCAATGAATCATTAGATTGGGAGGACAGTTTTGTATGTAATAAGCCTGTTCATATGGTTGTTTCGCACATGTCAAATTGAAGTTGATAGTCAAAGGACCATTTTTACATTGGACAAAATAATAAATACAGTGTTTTTAAATGAGTACTTTCGAGCCACGTTTTAATTTTTACTAATGTTCGAAGAACATTAGTATTAAAATCGATTCGGCCAAAAATTCATATTTCTATATATATATATATATATATATATATATATATATATATATATATGTACAAAAAATTTCAGTGAGATAATCTCGGGAACGCGCTATTCGATTGAGCTGAAACTTTCAGGATATATTGGTGTATATGCAGAATAGGTCCAGGTCTCTTTAAATGTCAGTTATTGTTAACCTTTTGGCGCGGGCGGCCATTTAAGTGATATTTTTAATATACCTATTATTTCGTGCACAAATGATTTTCGCAAAATAAAGTTAATAAAATAAATTTCTAACGTGTTTTACATATGAATCGGATAATGCTTTGGAATTTTTTAACCCTATGTGTGCGCTGGGTGCCTAAAAAGAGGACGGGAAAATTTGAAAATTTTTAAATTTCGATAACTTTTGACAGAGCTATTCAATCATTACCAAATTTTCAGGACATATTGATATTTTTTAGCTGTAGATTTATGTGGCTTTTAATGAGCGTGCTGGCAACCCTGTAGCTAGGGCAGGCACTGAAAGTGAAAACCTCCAAATCATCGTCTCTCTTGAAAAAATGCCGTTTCTTCAAAAATAAGCCTTTCATATGTAAATCTTGTGCTTTGTTTACATAACCAAAAAAAAAAAAAAGATATGGTATAACGGGCACGCCTGGCAACCCTTGCCCAATTTACCTATATTTTTAGCATCAAAAACTTCTGTTCACGGAAACTCACGATTCGATGGGCAGAATTATTTGAAATTCACAGCATGTATTGACCTTAAACAGGACCAGGTCTGATAGAAGTGATTTTGAAATGCGGGCAATTCTGTGCCAGTGGTGCCATCTTGAAAAACCACTAAAAAAGATAACTGTTTTTAGCCCTATAAATTCTGATTGAATCGTTCGATTTTGACGAAACTTACACAATTGCTGGACCTTACTTTAAGCCACGTTTGGTAGAAATTTGGTCGAAAAATTCGGTTGGAGCTGCCAGCTATGATAATTTTGGTGTCTTCATTTTGAAAAAAAAAATTTGGAAGTGAAAACATTCAAACCATCGAATATTCAAAAAAATGTCCGTTTCTTACAATAAAACCAATCTGTATATAAATCTTATGTTTTATCTACACGTTCAAAATAAAACTTTGGAAATTTCATGTCGGACAAGAACGGTAACCCTCTCCCAGTTAACCTATATTTTTAGCATCAAAAACTTCTGTTCACGGAAACTCACGAACCAATAATCAGATACAGCTAAAATTTACAGAATGCATTGGACTTAAGTAAGACCAGATTTGATAGAAGCGATTTTGAATTGTGGGCAACTCTGTGCCAGTGGTGCCATCTTGAAAAATTACAAAGAAAAAAAACTGCTTTTTGCCCTATGAAATGTGAATAAGTTACCAGATTTTCATGAAATTGACACGGAAGCTAAACCTTACTCTAATCTCCGTTTGGTGGAAATTTGGTTGAAAAATTTGATTGGTGCTACCAGCTATGGTAATTTTTGTGTCTTTGGTTTTGAAAATTCGCTCAGGAAAATAAAACTTTTTGCACTATAACTTCCAGTGCAGTCATGAAATCAATACGAATTTCATACAATTAATGAAACCTGTCATAAGCATTATTCAAGCCAAATTTGGTTGAAAAGACACGATAGGGTTGCCAGCTATTGTTGGTTTTGTGTTTAATTGCAATATCTTTATTAAGCGGTTTTATCGTAGAATTTTCAAATGGTAATGATATTGTAGTGACAATAAACAGCAAATATTAAGCCTTTCGATCATTTGAAAAAACTCGCTGCAGGTAACCCTAAATTTCTTTATACTCCTATAACTTCGAATGTAATTAAACAACGTGAAGCAGATTTGATATATTCTTGGATTTGATACTGGCGAAAGGTTGCCAGCACGAGTCGGTTGTGCTACTTTTGTATCAATAAATGCTTACAGTTAGTATACATACCGGAAACATTTACAATGAAAATAAATAACCGATGTTACAATTCGCAAAGTTCTGCAAATTTTTCGGATCGCAGCCCCAAACACCAACTTCAGTTACAGTGCTGCAGGCACTGAGCATTTTCTTCATTGATGTTATATGAGATGCTGCTTTCAAAATTATGTGAAATAAGCAACTGATAACGAATATAATTAACCGGTGTTTTGCTCTCATAAACGTTGAAATTCATGCCAGTGGTAATATCTGAAACCTTGCACCATATGAGTTATAATGCATTCTTAAGACGAAAGTAAAACGTGGCATTTGAAACTGTTTGGCCGTAATAAGCAGCACATGTGGTGGAATATGCACTCAAAACCTGCACGATTCTTCTACTGTTCTTCGAACATTAGTGTTTCTAG
>OX376374.1:81560219-81594771 GCA_947369275.1 Nemotelus nigrinus
GAATTTTCGGCGGTACGAGTTTAATACTAATGTTCTTCGAACATTAGTAATAATGAGGAGGTACGAACTTCGCCGTGTCAGCTAGTTTATATATATATATATATATATATATATATATATATATATATATATATATATATATATATATATATATATATATATATATATATATATATATATGAATATATATATAGATCTATATATACATATATATATATATATATATATATATATATATATATATATATATATATATATATATATATATATATATGTATATATATGTATATATATATATATATTCAAAGATATTTATATATATATATATATATATATATATATATATATATATATATATATATATATATATATATATATATATATATATATATATATATATATATATATATATATATATATATATATATATATATATATATATATATATATATATATATATATATATATATATATATACATATATATAAAATATTATTTTTCGATGAAACGATTCTAATACTGATTTTCGTCGAAAACCTATGAAAAGTGTTGAAGGCTGTTCTTACGCATATAGTTTGCGTATTTTGTACAGATACATTCAATTTTTCCCAACGCTCGAAGTTTCCTCGTTTTGTCATCATCATTATTTGCATATGGACTGAGAAAGAACTGAAACACCCTTGTCTTCCATACGTTTCTACATAGTGTGCGGAATGTGATAGAAACCTGCCTGGTCTCAGCAAACGTCTTTACTGTAGGCATTCCGTTAGGCACTGCAGACATTTTGTTCCTACGACAGGGGGAACAGTTTCCTGGATAACGTACTTACGTATTTCAATAATCGGAAATATGCCAATCGGGTTCAATATGTGTAGCTGTCGTCATCATATCCATAAATGAATGGCTCAATTTCGTAAATGCTTGCAAAACTCTTCAATATAAAAAACTTCTGCAGTAAGCACTTTTGTTGATGGTGACTGAAGAGTGGTGCCATCATGTTTGGTGAAAAACATTATAGGGCTGCTCCGATTCAATCCTATGAAATTCACTAGGTACTCAAGTATGTCGGTAAGAGTTTCAAAATGGGTTTCGCTCAATGATTTCAACATTATCAGAATAGTTTATATTATATAATGTTTGGATATATTACAAGTAATTGATTAAATACTCTTTAGCGCTCATCATTTTCCGGACGTTTTTAATTTTTATATGTATTACTGTTCCTTCATCCTAGCTAGTGCTGTAAAGTGATGAAAATAGCAAAAAAAAAATTGGACATATGGAGGGATGTGACATCACTCGACAATCTATAACTGTATATTCCAGAGATCAACTGGATGAATCAATAAACATCACCCTACAAAATGATGATGCTGATGGATGCGAGAATTAGTCATGGGTTGAATGCTTTGATTTGTATGTCGTGTTAAAACAGCGCAAAATTTTGAATGATGTTCTATTAAGATTTAATAGTTTTCCTTTCATTCAAATCGAGTTTTTCGGTATATATATATATATATATATATATATATATATATATATATATATATATATATATATATATATATATATATATATATATATATATATATATATATATATATATATATATATATATATATATATAAATATATATTAGTTAAGTTAGGGTGGGAATGATAATCAAATGTGGTTGATTTTAATCTGAGCTGGTTAATCAGAAAACAGAAAAAAATATATATAAAAATGTTTCATGTAACAATGGCAAAAAATTAAAATTAAACTTGAACAATTTAAAATTGCTTTCTATTGAGAACGTGAAAATTCGTAAGTAAAATCGAGGTTTTAATGTGATCACATATATGTACATAATGCAGCGAAAAATATTTTTTCAATGGAAAAAAACTATTTGCTAAATGTTTATGCAAACAATAAGGTATTTTACGTTCCGTCGGGCGCATATGTTTTTTGCACCAATCAGTGAGATCGAAGTGCAGTGGATTGAGTCTCCTAGTAGCTTCCTGTCTCTACTCCACTTATCGAAAATCGTCTTCGATTTTTTGTCAGTACTTCGCTTAATGTCGTGAGTGATGTATATTGTGATTTCACCTAATTCTCTGATGTGTTTGTTATGGGACCGATTGATTTGTTCCTAGAGGGAGCAATAAAACTCTCTAGAAATGAAGACTATGTTAAATTTTATTAGATGAATAAAACTTTCTAACTAGCTCCTCATGAGCCGCAGGTCCAAATACGACTAATTTAATAATTACATTCTATCTTAAATCTAACATCGGTACATAGCCGAGAAAATGCCATGCAGGCATATACATATGTGTCAACAAAAAGTTCTCACATCGGAAGAGTCATATTGAAGAAACAATAAAATGCTTAGTTTATTAGTTCCGTATTAAATTTCAATAATATATTAACGTAACTGAAGATACTCGCGTCTATGAAATGTAGATAAGAATTCAAACGTCGCGACAAAGATAAACAATTTAACGTGGCGATCTCAATGGTCACCCTGATTCTCAAGTACCGAAAATAAAGATTAGGATCGAGATTCGGTGTGATTTTGTAGTAGCAATAATAAAGATTATAAAGCAATAATAAAGATATTTTATTACTAGGCGATAAATTGCTTGGCATTTTCAAGACATTGCATAACACCTCCACCCTCAAGAGATGTTTACGGATATCGAGAACGTAAACTTCTGGACGAAGGTTCAAGTCCCAACTCCTGCTGAAAATCGCCTTCCGATCCACAAATGCTTCTTGCTGGGCGTGCTGCAACTGTATTATTTGAATTCCGACATTTTAGAAAACAACATTTTACAAATTTGCAAAAGTATATAATGCACGAAAATTTCCAGCACAGAAATACTATTAAAGCGATTAAAAACGTGGTAAGTACACTCCCAACCACGGGTCTAGAATGTGCTGGAACCGGACGTAGTACCTTGTCCCAAAAGTGTCTGGAGTTTTGAATGTCCGTAGCCAAATCACTAATATCATTCAAATTAATATTTTTTAACTTTAAAACAGATTTATGGTCAAAACTAAATTATTCTAAGTTAATTTTTTCGCAACAATTATCAGCGATCCCAATCTTGTCCTTGACTAAAAGTGCAAGTGTGGTTTCCGAACCCAAACTTCAAATAGTAGTATCGTACGTTTCTAAGCTGCAATTAGGCTTTAACGTTAAAATACCGATTCCATCCAATATGATTTCTTCCGAAGTGTTACAGATTACCTTGCCAATTATTGTTGGCGATACAACAAACATAAGATCTCTTTCACTAAGAGCGTGATATAACTCAACATCATTATTTAAGCCTTTTGCAATACAATTTTTAAAAGATTGTCGCAGATACACGTTTACTTCGCAATCTGCGTCCGAAACGGTTTCTCTGAATATTAAATATTGGCTATTTGTTTCAAGACAATCAGTTAAGGTTTTAGTTAGTGCATATTTTTCCTTATCTTCTCTTAGAATCAAAAACTTATTTTCTAAGTTGATCAGTGTGAGCCCATTAGTAACAGCCTAAGGTATAGGAATTAATTCAAAAAAATTCAAAACATCTGATGTTACTAGGTCAATAGTTAGGAGAATGGTTAAATTGTCGTTTTGGGTGTATGCTTTAATTTTCAAAAGTTTCATTAGTGTTGCATAGTTTTCAATTGTTGGTTCAATCACCAGCTTCTCCTCTACATAAAAAGGTTTTAAAACATTAATTAGCTCTTCAGGTTCAATGATGCTAGGGTGAATCTGCCCTAACTGCAAGAAAATAACGCTGTCCAACATGTGTTCGACTTGCGTGTGGATGAATTCCAACTTATGATTAATTAAGATCAAGGTTTTTTCAAAAAAGCTTTGTAGTTTTATAGAAATCTCTAGTTTATTTGAGGTAATTATCAAACGATTGATTTCCTCAATAACGGATTTAACTTTATCGCGTGTGATAGTTGCATCCTTTGCAATGCTTAGTACCTGTTTGTTCAAAGTGTTCATTAATTTTAAGTTTTCAGTGATGCCAAATTTATTTCTACGTTCGTTGCCTTCAACAGTTTGCAAAACCTTATCATAATAGCCAGCGTCGTTCTGATCTAATGTTTCAAATAAAAGTTTGAACCCAGATCCAATCAAATTTGCTAAGCCTCTACGAGTGCGGTGAAGTTTCTTGGATCCCGAAAACTGGTATAATAGATCTACCTCATGATTAATTTTGTGGAATAGTTGTCAAACAGAGATCATTTATTATTATCATTTTTATTTATATTTATTAGACTGTTAACCTGATCTATAGAATCATCTAAGGACTTAAGATTTATCTTACTTATAAGAGTTAAACGGTTATTAGCTTCCCTTAATCTTCTATGGGATCGAAAATATATACCCGCACAATCGCTCAAATGTTGGATCTCGAAGTTCCGGGAATTGGAGATTGCGAATGCCCTCCTGCAAGATAAAGTTTTACGTTAGTTTTGTTATATTCCTTTTTTTATTAACACAATGACATGGTCTGTAGTGACTCCTACAACTTCGTAAGGACCTTTATATAAAGGAGCTTGCTTATCCAATCTCAATGAATTTTTTATCAAAACTTGGTCATGAATTTTAAAATTTGAAACTTTTCCAATGTTTTGATCATAACGTTTTTCCGAAGCCTGTTTTCTTCTCAATTCCCTTTCTTTAAGGTTTCTTAAGGTCATCTATATATTCAAAGAAGGTTTTGGATTTTACTTTGTTACCGTTATTCTCAAGAGATAGTGACCAACGCGACTTGGACCCTCGATGAGGCCAAGAATGTAAAATTCCGGGCGGCCTTCGCTCACGGAGAAAGGGGTGGGTAGGCGCCACTCGCTTCTTTCCCGGAATTTACCACGCACCTGTCGTCCTGAAGCGAGAAGATGACGACAGCCTCCCAGATGCCAAGAGGGAACGAAAGTTCAAACCGACCAAATACTTCACGATCACGCCGAGAAAACCGAGGTCCCGCGATTATGCCACAAATTCTAGCTCACTGATTCTTTTCTTTACAAATACACTCTTTATTCAAATTCACTTATCTTCTACAAACACGATTGATCTGTTCTACCACTGCTGGTAGGATGACTTATATTGAACACTTTTCTTTTTTTCCTGTACCGCGATATTCTAACATCTCATAATCATTTCAAACAAACGTACTAATCAACTTAACGAATAAATGTATATGTAAAATTTCTTAAACTAACTAACCTGACCTAATCGTTCCGGCGCTGACGATTCTCGAGCTGGTTCGCTAAAATCCCGCGCTGGGGCCCTTTCGCTTGATGTTAGATTATCCACACACACCGCGGTCCACCAATTACAATCCAGTGACCACGGAAAAAACAATACCAGTAGGATTCTTCAGAATTTCACGTTCCTTGTTTTTATCTCGGTTATCGCTGATCTATATCGATGTTCTTGCCTGTTTCTTCTCCACTCCGCTCCAACCACGAATATGTACCGAGAATAAAATATATCTCAATTATCTCCCTGCACTATCACACCATCCGACTCCTTACCAGGCTCAATTCAAAAAGAACCTCTTCACAGACTTTTCGCCCAAAGCCCAGCTATTTTCCGCTAAAGTGGCTTTTCCTCGACCGTTGGGGTTATTGGCATTTGACTTTGTCTGATTTGAAAATTCGAACTTTTCTATTCCAATTCAATTCACATCCCGTACTTTGGTATCACTATTGTACCGCCTTTTTAGTACCATTTTCCCCCGATCTGCCATTTGACATTCCATAATTGACATATGTCATGGACGGCGGCTTGTTTTATTTTCAGTTTTCAAGTAAGTAGTCTTCAAACAGAGAAACACCTGCTGCTACATCGCTAATACTCGACATCATACGTGCTGTTACAGGCCAGGATCACTTCAAGTATCCGATGCCTCCTGACGGTGAGGTTGTCGGTCTCCATATCCGGATGAGTGGGTAAGTCCGTTTACATACTTCTATTCCGATGATCTCGAGCCGCATTATCTTCGCACTCGTGCTGCGCCCCCGATTCGGTCGTCTGAGGTGTAGTCCGTGATCGCGAGCCCTCTTTTCAACACTTGTTGTCGTCGGACGTGATTCCTGGATTGTAGGTTCTTGTAATTCATCTTGCAATTCACCACCCTGCGTCGAAGAATCGTTTACGCGAGCTACACTTCTCCCTATGCTACGGCCCTGACCCTTATGCTAATAATTGGACCCGGTGAGCTGCTCCTTGGCATTTAATCACCCTCTACCATCCTTTCCTTCGAAGATTGGTAGAGGGTATATTTTCTTTTTTTTTTTTATACGGACTTACATTTGAAGTTCGGGCGTCCTACATACGACCGTGACACCCCCCTCTCCTCAGAGAATTCCCTGGGAATTCTCGATGCTTTTTCTCCAAGGCACCACGCGAAATTACATTCTGATTCGGAGTTTTTATGTTTCGGTACGCTTTAGTTTCTCGTAAGATTATTTCCGGTCGTTGACATTGCTTATTTGAATTCTGAACTACACACTTACACCACAATTCCCAGATATACCTTATCATGCATGCTTATGTGTCTTGGCAAATATTTCTAACTGGTGTTGGTATCTGTCCATTTGGAATGCAATTGCCTAATGCGAGATGATCTCGATTTTAGGACATCTATCCTACTAAACGACCGGAGGGACACAAAACCACAAGCCGATTAATCGAGAACACAAACCAAAATAATAAAAAAAAACGCCAAACGAGGAATAGGCACGCATAAAAAGGAACTTCAGACAGCCACGGCATTCACGTCGAACTAATGGTATATGATTTCATTTATTTTTCCTATGATAACCCCCACTACTAACCCCTCGAAAATTATCTATAAACTAATACTAGGCTTACGTCTACTAACCCTTTACCAAATATACTTTTTTTCTTTATTTTTTTACGACTCTCAATCACGGAAGTTACTCAATAATATTAATTCTGCTCGCTATAGCCTATTGTTATTGTAAAACTAACCCCCACCACCTTTCTTTTTCCATTGCTTATTGCGCCGGCATCCCACCACCACAAAGACTTAAGACTAATCTTTAAAAAAAACGTGTCTCTACATACAAATCCCGCCACCAAAATCCATGCTAATCACGTTCGCCTTCCGTATACGTTTTGAGGTCTTTAGCATGCCAAATGCTTGCATTTTTACCATTTCCGTCGACCAACTCGTATGTTCACGCAGATGTCTTCCTTCTTAGTGTGAAGGGTCCTATGTACGCCGGGGCTAATTTAGCAGAACAATTTTTACTAGCGTCCGATAATACGTAATTCTTCCGCCAAACTCTTTGCCCCACCTGAAAATTCTCTGTGCGTCGACGAAGGTCATACCGCTTCTGACTGGAAACCGCTGCCCGTTTCATCCTCTGAACCACCTCTTCCCGTATTTTTTCCAAGTTTATTGCGTTTTTGACTGGTGAAAACGACTCTCGTCCTCCTGCAGGCCGCCCCACTTCCTCCCTAAATGTGACCATTTCTCGCCCAAAATTTAAAAAGTAAGGAGTGAAGCCTGTAACTTCGTGCTTATACGTTCTCAGCGCACATGCAATTTTCCTTAGGTATTGGTCCCATGAGCGATGGTTCTCTGACGCGTAGCATCTCAGCATGCATTTTATGTCTTGATTACGGCGCTCCGCTGGATTGGCCTGGGGATGGTACAGCGCGGTGAAACATATCTTAACGCCATACTCTTCCACCGCCCGCTTGAACTGCTTTCCCCGGAACTGCACCCCATTATCGCATATCAGAGCTCTGGGAACTCCAAACACCACGAAGACGTTCTCTTCCAGCAATTGGAAAACAGCCGATGCCGTCGCCGTCCGTACTGGTAATATTACCGAGTACTTGGTGACATAGTCTACAATCGTGAGAATGTAGGTGTACCCTCTCGTTGACCTCGGTAATGGTCCCACTAGATCCACGCTGACCAGTTCCCATGGTGATTTGGCCTCGCCAGCCCTCGTAGACATCAAGCCGATCGGTGATTTTGTCTCCACCTTGCAGGCTTGGCACACGTTACAGGAACGTACATATTTCTGTATGTCTCTTCGCATCCGGGGCCAGTAGAAATTCTGGGCAACGCGAGCCAACGTACGAGTAGCACCAAGATGTCCCGCCTTCGGGTCGTCGTGACACCGGTACAGTATGGAACCCCTTTCCGTTTTCGGAATTACTCTTTTCCAAACCGGGTTACCGTCCCCCTCACTCCCACATCCTGGTAGTTGCTTCCACAGAGTATTCTCGATCACTTTCCAATAAGAAAACTTACGCGGATCGCTCCGAACCTTCTCCATCATTTCCATAAACCATCGCTCCGGCGCCGGGGAAGTCGCTATGTATCCCACCGTCTGGCACCAAATGCTCCTTCCCTTTCCGATGAACGATCTCAAAGCCAAATTGCTGGAGGCGTACTGCCCATCTCGCCAACCGGCCAGACGGGTCCTTCAGCTTGTTTAACCAGACAAGGGAATGATGGTCGGTAATCACAATGAAATGCGTACCCTCAATGTATGGCCGTAACTTCTCTATGGCCCACACAACCCCTAAGCACTCCCTTTCGGTGACAGAATAATTCCTCTCCCGCCTCGACAAAGCCCGACTCAAATAGCAGACCACTTTTTCTCCTGATGGGTGAGCCTGACTCAAAACAGCCCCTATTCCGACATCCGATGCATCCGTCTGCACTTTAAAGGGAAGGTCGAAATCAGGGCAGGCTAATATCGGCGCGGCCATAAGTTTCTGTTTACACGCGACAAAAGCCTGCTCACATATATCTGACCACATAAACCTACGTCCTTTCTTCAAAAGATCATTTAATGGCGCGACAAGAGTGGCGTGATCCGGGATAAAACGCCTGTACCACGACACCATACCGAGTATTTGCCGAACTTGTTTGACTGATGTCGGTTTAGGGAATCCCTTAATCACCTCTACCTTCTCGGGGTCTACATGCAGGCCTCTTTCATCCACTAGGTAACCTAAATACCGCAACTGAGCTCTACAGAGTTGGCATTTCTCTTTCGATACTCGCAGACCTTCTTCCCTCAATCTAGAAAAGACCTCTCGCAGTACTTCCAAGTGTCGCTCGAAAGTTTCCGTGACAATAATGATATCGTCTAGGTAAGTGAAAACGAAAGGTTCGAGAGTAGGCCCCAATACCGTATCAATTAACCTTTGCCAGGTGGCTCCTGAGCTGTGGAGACCGAAAGGCATGCGCCAAAAATGAAATAAACCCCTACCCGGTACGGTAAAGGCTGTGTACTGTTCAGACTCCTTCGCCATTGGCACTTGCCAATACGCCGATTTTACGTCTAGTGTCGACAGGTATTTAGCATTTCGAAGCTTGTCGAGAGTTGCCGAGATGTAAGGTAGCGGATACGCATCTTTTTCTGACACGGCGTTTACTTTGCGAAAATCGACGCAAAACCTGTAAGAACCATCTTTCTTGCGGACCAACAAATTGGTGATGACCAAGCACTTTTCGATGGCTCAACCACTCCCATTCGTAACATTTCGTCTAATTCCAAGTTTATTTGTTTTTGAACCGCGGGGGAAACGGGATAATACCGCTGCTTGATTGGTTCCGATTTTGTCTTTATGACGTGGCTGACAGATTTTGCGCAACCTAAACCATCCCCCATCAATTCAAACTGTTGCTCTAATAGCTCCGACAGAATCTTCACCTCACCCGGCGCCAAGTGTGACCAACCTCGTAGCGCTTTCCCGGTTCCTGTCTCTACAGTGGCCACGGAGGTCCATTGCTGCCCTTTCATGTCAAGCACGACTCCAAAAAGCTGCCAAAAGTCCACTCCTAGGATTACCTCTTGTGGAATTGCCGTGATCACTAGCACTTCTATCACATGTTTACGACCCCTTAAACTGAATTCCAACCTTGTCACACCATTCACAGCGCACGTCTCTCCGTTTGCCAGCCGCACCTCCTCTATTCTGTCTCGGTCCAAAATCATCGCTTTGGCTTCCAACCGTGACCATCCTCTCTCTCCCAAGATCGTTCGACTTGCACCCGAATCCAGATGCCCCTCCATCTCCACACCTTCTACCTCAATTTGCAAGTGCAGTCGACTATCCTCGCCGTCTTTTACCAAGGCGTAATCCACGTTCGCCGAATGAATCAGTTGCTGCGGCCTCGTCTTCGTGCTCCCTCTGCCGCTTAATGAGCACGCCGGTCGTTTCCCGCGTCTCGTTGATCCGCACGTGCTCGCACCACTGGCTCCCTCGCCCTAGATCGGCACGTGGGACATGCCGCTCGCATCACTCCTTGTCTGCCACACTCGAAACATCGTCTGGGCTCCGTGCACTCTCTAGACAGATGACCATCCTTCCGACAATTCCAACATTGCACTCGCCCGCGTTCGGTCAGTACGGCTATCTGCCCCGAAGTCTCTGCTCCTACGTATGCCAAGTCTGACTCCAAGCAGCGTCGGGATCGCGTATGGGGTGGCACAAACGCTGCTACTGACGCTCTGGTGGCATCTAATGTCCACCCCATCCTCACTAATTCAGCTACTGACGTGATAGGCGTTAGACTCAACTGCTGCTGGTAGAAAGGAGCAATGTTTCTACGCAGCGTTCTTAACCTTTCTTCTTCCGAGCAGTTGGTCCTCAACCGGCTCAACAGACGCTCCATTACCGCCCCGTATACTCCCATTGACTCGTGCTCTCCCTGGGTGCGCCTTCGGATCTCATCACGCAGTCGATCCTCATAATCGGCAGGCAAAAACTCTGCCTTCAGTTCCTCCACAAGCTCATCCCAGCAACTGGCCAAGTCACGATTCGCCCGGAACCAAATGAGAGCCTGCGATTCAAAGAGATCCACTGCTGCTCTAAAAAGTTGCGGCTTTGTCAGTCCCCTGGCCTGCCGTAACTCCTCCACGCGCTCCAAAAAAGCACTCACTGACCCTGTCGAGTCCCCACTGAATTTAATTCCCCATTTTGCCACTTCCGCCAGGCTCGAAGCTCTCGCCGCCTGCGGTGGAGACATCACCGGGACATTATTCGCTGTCTCATCTTCGCCATCGCTGGGTTCTTCTGTTTTCCCGACCAACGTTCCAATCGAGATTATCAACCGGTTCCGCAACATCTTCGCGCCCTCTTTCTGTTCCTGAGTGATTGCCTGTACGTTACCTAGCCGGCGGAAACCAAACTCAATTTTCACTCTCGCTTTAATGTAGTCTGAAGAGGTCTGATCCCCCGCAACTCTTGCTACCAAGTCTTCGATTTCCGACACTTTCGCGGACAGTTCCAAAAAATCCGTATCATACTCGTATGGATACGCTGCCTCCACGTAGGACGTGTCCAACGCCGACTCTGCCTTTAACGTTGCCCTTAACGTCTTCCGCATATTATCGACGGTATCCTGCGGGAAGCCCCGAATAGCGAGCTCATATGTGAGCTCATCCTTGCTCAAGCGATCAACTAAGATCTTCATCACCCTGAACTACGAAAGAACAAATTTCTCTCAGACCGCAAATCACGGGCCCCGGATGACTAACTCCACCAAAAGGAATAAGCTAAGACACCAATCGGCTGGTCAATACCCTCCGAAACCGACCAAAACCGCACTCTCTAAATGGTTTAGCCCTAAATTCACCAACAAATGCCCGCAGACCGGTCCTCAAAACGTTTTCCTCTTATTCTAATAGCACACCGATACAATTTCACACATCCAAGCTTTGATATATTGCACTAGATCTACCAAACTCAGATACACTCTGCTCCAGAATTCAAATGAAATGTTTTTAAGTACTTTGATTCCTCACTTTGGCACACACACTCCAATTCACACAATAACACTCGATATCCAGAATTCAAATAAGCATATAATGATATATGAAGATCAATAACATACAATATTGTCATGCAAAAAAAAGTAACCAGAAACGTATAAAGGCTCTAAGACAAACAATCCCTTATTTGACCCGCAAAACGAATAAGGAGAATTATAAATCAAAAATTCGTACCGCGATTTCCCTTTAATGATATTACGAAAGATGCCCTAATGGTTTCTCTCTCTCGGAATTTTCGCTCCTACCGAGCCTCCCACAATTTGGGACTTGGCTATCAAAATTTTCTCACGAACCGTTACGTACCGTTACTACAGTTATGACCCACGTTGGGCGCCAATTTGTTACCGTTATTCTCAAGAGATAGTGACCAACGCGACTTGGACCCTCGATGAGGCCAAGAATGTAAAATTCCGGGCGGCCTTCGCTCACGGAGAAAGGGGTGGGTAGGCGCCACTCGCTTCTTTCCCGGAATTTACCACGCACCTGTCGTCCTGAAGCGAGAAGATGACGACAGCCTCCCCGATGCCAAGAGGGAACGAAAGTTCAAACCGACCAAATACTTCACGATCACGCCGAGAAAACCGAGGTCCCGCGATTATGCCACAAATTCTAGCTCACTGATTCTTTTCTTTACAAATACACTCTTTATTCAAATTCACTTATCTTCTACAAACACGATTGATCTGTTCTACCACTGCTGGTAGGATGACTTATATTGAACACTTTTCTTTTTTTCCTGTACCGCGATATTCTAACATCTCATAATCATTTCAAACAAACGTACTAATCAACTTAACGAATAAATGTATATGTAAAATTTCTTAAACTAACTAACCTGACCTAATCGTTCCGGCGCTGACGATTCTCGAGCTGGTTCGCTAAAATCCCGCGCTGGGGCCCTTTCGCTTGATGTTAGATTATCCACACACACCGCGGTCCACCAATTACAATCCAGTGACCACGGAAAAAACAATACCAGTAGGATTCTTCAGAATTTCACGTTCCTTGTTTTTATCTCGGTTATCGCTGATCTATATCGATGTTCTTGCCTGTTTCTTCTCCACTCCGCTCCAACCACGAATATGTACCGAGAATAAAATATATCTCAATTATCTCCCTGCACTATCACACCATCCGACTCCTTACCAGGCTCAATTCAAAAAGAACCTCTTCACAGACTTTTCGCCCAAAGCCCAGCTATTTTCCGCTAAAGTGGCTTTTCCTCGACCGTTGGGGTTATTGGCATTTGACTTTGTCTGATTTGAAAATTCGAACTTTTCTATTCCAATTCAATTCACATCCCGTACTTTGGTATCACTATTGTACCGCCTTTTTAGTACCATTTTCCCCCGATCTGCCATTTGACATTCCATAATTGACATATGTCATGGACGGCGGCTTGTTTTATTTTCAGTTTTCAAGTAAGTAGTCTTCAAACAGAGAAACACCTGCTGCTACATCGCTAATACTCGACATCATACGTGCTGTTACAGGCCAGGATCACTTCAAGTATCCGATGCCTCCTGACGGTGAGGTTGTCGGTCTCCATATCCGGATGAGTGGGTAAGTCCGTTTACATACTTCTATTCCGATGATCTCGAGCCGCATTATCTTCGCACTCGTGCTGCGCCCCCAATTCGGTCGTCTGAGGTGTAGTCCGTGATCGCGAGCCCCCTTTTCAACACTTGTTGTCGTCGGACGTGATTCTTGGATTGTAGGTTCTTGTAATTCATCTTGCAATTCACCACCCTGCGTCGAAGAATCGTTTACGCGAGCTACACTTCTCCCTATGCTACGGCCCTGACCCTTATGCTAATAATTTTACCCGGTGAGCTGCTCCTTGGCATTTAATCACCCTCTACCATCCTTTCCTTCGAAGATTGGTAGAGGGTATATTTTCTTTTTTTTTTTATACGGACTTACATTTGAAGTTCGGGCGTCCTACATACAACCGTGACAACTTTATCCATTTATTTAAATTTCTTGGTATTGTACCAAATAACAACTCATGTGGACTATAACCAGTAGCATTATGTACTGCATGATTATAGCTGATTGCGGCGAACATCATTCGTCTATCACAATTTTGCATTTCGGATATACAATCGTGTTTTGTAGTTCTCAGAAATTCGCAGAGTCTACAGTGTGCCCTTTCAACCCTTCCATTTGATTGTGGATAAGCCACAGTAGTTGTGATAGTTTTAATTCTCAGCATTTTACAAAAAATATCCATCAACTTATTGCAAAATTCTGTACCATTATCAGCCAAAATATTTTTAGGTGCCCCAAAGTACGCGATCCAATGGTTCATCAAAGCTTTAGGAGTCGTTTCTGCAGTTTTATCAGGAATAGGTACCCTGTCAAGAATTGACAAAGGTAAAAGTTTACCTCTCCGTGGCTCCGGTTAAGCCAAGGCTCAATGAGACCAATTAGCTTAGCCGTCCAGCGTCTTTTAGCACTTAAACTCCAACGTTTTTGCCAAAGTTGGAGAGTAAGCGTACGCGCGTGTGCCAGAGCCTCAGTTTTACCCAGCTCTGAGCAAGAGAAGTACCCTTCTTTGCGTTCTCGCGCTAGTAGGTCGATCGGGATTACTCCCGATACCACCATCACAGCCTCTTCTGAGACTGTGCGGTAGCTTCAGGCGATACGCAGGGCACTCCTGCGCTGGACACTGGCAATGCGCTTCCGGAGCTTCTCAGTTCGGAGCGCATCTCCTCAGATTTCGGCTCCATATAGCAAGATGGAATCGGTCGTTACCATCAGCAGCCTCCGTCGCGTCTCACTGGGTCCACCGACGTTGGCCATTAGCCTACTCAGCGAAGTGGCGACTACTAGAGTCCTGTCACATGCCCTGCGGATATGATCCCAATACGTCAGCTTGGTGTCCAGGGTCACTCCCAGATACCTGACCGACTTGCTGGTCTGGCCCTCGACGGAGCCAACTGTCATGGGTATGACAGTTGGTATCCTCCGCTTCGTCAGCATAGCAATCTCTGTTTTAGAGATTGCCAGCTGGAGGCCGTGTTTGGTTATCCACTGATCCACCCTCCTCATGACTTGGTTAAGTCTGAATTGAACGAATTCGGCAGATCTGGAAGTGATAACCGCTGCGACGTCATCAGCGTAACCTACCAGAAACACATCCGCAGGCATTTCCAGGCGCAGCAATCATCGTACATGATGTTCCAGAAGTTAGGTCTTAAGATCGACCCCTGTGCCGCACCTGAAGTGACAGGCCTCCTTTTGACTCCTTCGTAGGTGTCGTAGAGCAACCAGCGATCCCTGAGGTAGTCCCGCATCATGGCCAGCAAGTAGTCAGTGATACGGAACGTCTGCTCAAGGGCCCGCAGGATATCTGTCCACCTCGCCGAGTTAAAGGCATTTTGTACGTCCAGCGTTACCAGCAGGACGACCGGTCTGGCTTGATGGCATGCCTCTTCCGCTCTTGCTACAGCCCCAACAGCCTCTGAGATGGCATTGATTGTTGAATGCCCTCTTCGGAAGCCCTGCTGCCTTGTAGAGAGATCACTAGCAGATCTCACTGCTGACAGCAGCCTTGGCTTCAGCAACCCCTCGAGAAGCTTCCCCGCAGTGTCCAGCATGCACAGTGGACGGTATGCTGATGGATTGCCCAGGTTACCTTTCCCCTGGTCAACAAGTACCAGTCGAGCTACTTTCCACCGCGACGGGAAGACCCCCGCGACTAGACATGAATTATGCAAGTCCAATAATAGACGCGGTTGGCTTTCCGCCACGACTTTAAGTGCCTCGAATGGTACCCCATCAGCACCCGGAGCCTTCCGGTTCTTCATCCTGAACACTGCACTGTTCAGCTCCTCGTCCATAAAGGGAGGAACATCCGCCAGGTTAACGATGATGGGACCGTCAGCACTTGACGGATGCACCGAGAACAGCGAACCAACGATACGCTCCATGGATATCGCATCCATGAGAGTGCTAGGCCGCATGCAGCCAAGTCTACGAGTGACCAATTTGTAGCCATCCTTCTGCGCCTGCACGCCAAAGCAATGTGTCTCAGTTCGGCGATTTCATCGTTCCACCAGTATGCATGTTGCTTCCCACGGAAGGGTTTACGTTTGGGTATTGAAGCCGCACACGCCCTGCGAATCTACCCCAAGGCTCTGTCAGCAGCGGCCTCTGCTGCTGCACGGGTCACTGGGGTCCCAGATCCTAGAGGCTCCCCTTCCAAGTTCCAAGCGAGCGATACGGTCATCGCGTCCCTTTGAAGTTTAGCGGCATTCCTAGCCACTTACACGGAGAGCGGCGGTGTCTTTTGCCTGCCCTCAGCAATTTGGAAAGTGATGTTATTATGATCACTCGCAGTCATAGGCGTACCGTGACCTAAAATCTGGCAGGGGCCAGGGACTAAAAGGTTCAAGACATGCGATGATTTTGTCTTCCGTAAGGTACACGTACTGTTCATAAAACATACATAATTTATTAATACATTACATATTTGTTAATTTATTCTTTGTTATTTGCTTATGCATAATGCATTATCGAATAAACTTCATGGCTGTGAATATGTATGAGCTACAACGACATGCATATAATGTGAACGGTATGTACGAACTACACACGAATTATCTATGATCGCTAAGAAATGAACGCTTGTACAAATTATATGGGGATAGAATGGAAATAATTAGAAATATAAGACTATTTTTTTTGTTTAGCTACATATATTTCAACTTATACTTGAAGAAGAGGATATCTAAGTTTCAAAATATCTTTGAAGAAATTGGAATATATTAAGCTTAGAAGGAAAAAATTTACCTCTTGCTTCAAACTTTTGTTACCCAGAAAACTTAGAAAAAGCGTAAATAATTTGGCAAGATGAAAGAGTGCTTTAACTTCCTCTTTTCGAGCCATTTGGTTGATAGATGAAACAGCAAAACCTTTGAAACTAGTGCGTTTTGCTGTTCACCGTTTTCGCGATCCTCTGGGCAATGTGAGATCGAGACAGTTCTTCTCTGCGAATAATTTAATTTTTTCCCAAACTACATACAAGTCTTCTCGCTCACTTAGTAGTGTTTTAACTGTTCCATTTACAAGATCTATCCCATCCCTAAGAGTTGCATTTTTAGTTTGGAAATATGTTCTTACCATGTTCGTTATAAAAAGACAATAGTGAAAGATGAAAAGATTTACTACAAACTTAGGATTACTGATTGAATGAAAGATCCCCAATGCATAAACTGAGTCGTTGCATTTTCCCTCATTCATTTCTTTTTCTAAAGCCTCTTTCATAGTTCCATAGCTATCGACCACATAGTTGCAATTGTGAAATCTCATTGACTAACGAGTCAAGTTTAAACTTCTCATTCTACGCCTTGAATTTAGACCAACTGCTTCTTCAAGTTGCTTCAACAATTCGTGTTGTGATGGCTTCGAAAAGTGTAGTCAAAGGGATTTGATGGCATTGAAAAAAGGATGTACACGTTTCGATTTTGAAAAATGTGTTCATCACAACAAGGATAATTTTATGAGCTAGACAGTGTACAAATGTGGCTGCAAGGTGTTTCATTTTAATTTAGATTTGTACACCACTTTTTTGTCCTGACATGACAACTAGCACCATCATAAGACTGTCCAACAACAAGCAATTCACTAAATCCGTAGCTGGCTAACAGGCTGAAAATTATATCTGCTAAATACGAGGTATCTCTAGCTCCTGAACAGTTTACAAGGCTTAAGAACCTTTCTTCGACCGCTAGCTCTTTAGTAAATCTGACAACCACGGAGAGTTGTTCCTTTTTGTGGACCCTTGCTTCGTCTACCATAATAGATATCAGTCCGCACTCTTTTATTTCAGCTGTATTATCCTCGTGAACGATTTCAGCAATTATTTTTATTAATTCATTTTGTGTTTTGCCACTACAGAAGTTCGCAACCTTGTTTTTAAAATTATTTGCAAAAGTTGAATCATTCTTCGCGAATAATGTACAAAATTTCAAAAACTAATTCACGGTTATCACTGGCACTATTGTCATCATGTCCTCTGAAAGCACATCTTTGGCGACTGAGACACGTCGTAAGGTCGATAACCTTTTCCATATAATTTTGGTTCATCTTGACAATATTCCAAGACTGTTCAAGCACCATATCACTTACTGTCCTTAAAGTACTATTCGAGCTTTCACATTGTGCATGAATTTTACCATCCGGATAATTAATCCGGATCGCGAAGTTTGGTCGAACTGAAATTTTGGTGTATTTTTGGCAACAATGGAAATTCTATGGAAAACTTCGCATTGTGATAGCTTCACACCGAGTCATCAGACCATCCCAAAATTTACAAGACTTATCAATGGGCATAAAAAGTAAGTTTCTGTAGTTTTTAAATAATGTATGGGCAATCTTGTAGCTACCATAAGTACGTAAACACAAATCTTTCACTCGATTTTTAGAATAAAATGCAAACGATTGATGAATTTGATACTATGTTTATACAGTCAAATTTAAACTTGTAAAATTCCCAATCGGTATATACTGGTCTTGAGTAGATACAGGTATAAAAAAAAGTTTAATGAATATGATAAGAACCATGTGGTGGTTGTGTCATTATGGAAAAACACTCGGTGAAATTGAAGTGCTATGCCTTTTAACTTCTGATGCAGTTATCAGATTATAATAAAATTCACACACATTTAACCTGAGTGTAAACCAAGTAGGTCATAGATAGTGTGGAAACACATAACACAACCCACAATCACATATCCATACAGCACTATACAATACAATAATATAAAGTAGGTTAAGAAAAATGTAAATAAAAATATTGGAAATCAATAATATATTTTGTAAAAAGCTGTCAAGACGTGTTTCTCTTGATAACATTAAAATTAAATTTTCAGTGGAAGTATTTACTTCCAAATTAGAATTTACTTCTAAAATAGCATAAAAGTGGCAGCGATACCATTTTTATTCTCCAAATGACTTCGAAAATTGTATTCTACGTTAATACCATTTTAATACTCAGACTATGTTTTGTGAGAAACATAATTGCATAAAGCGCCAGTTTATAAAAGTGTTCTTATCTAAATACCTGTATAGTGCCTACTAGGAATGAACAGATAATCTTAATAAAAAAAGGATGATTGGCGTCTTTTTCGTAACGTATAACTTGTCGAAATTAAATATTCTCGTCCATATCTCAAAATAAGTCCCATAACATCGTAATAAATACCGCAAATAACACAGTCTCTAAGTTACAAGTACACTCTTAAAAGTGGGTCTATAATTAATGCTTTGATAATAGGAAATAAATTCATTTTTTCGTTTCAAATAACAAATCATAAATTTTTTTACACATTCGATGTGCATTTTTTTGCTTTTACGTCATATCAGCTGAATAATTTACAGCTTTTTGTAAATTGAAGCAAAAAGAGTGTAAATTTACTAGTTAGCTATTCACCTTTGCGCCAAAGCCATAAAATTGCATCATTTTTTACTGTAAAATTACACGATTTGGTCGTAAAAAAAATATTCTTTTTACGCACTTTTGAAAATTTACATCTTTAATAGTAGTAAACCAGTTTCCTAGTACTATAAGGGTAAACTTCAACCAAAATTTCTTTGAGTGTAGTGAAAGTTGGTATAGGCTTACACTACTGTACTACACAACTCTTGCTGTGACCACAAAAACCTAACAGGCAAAAACTTAAGTGTCTGTTGTTGGAAATATTTATTTTTCTGGGAGGGGCCAACCTAGGGTCTGGGGGGGTCCCGGCCCCCTCTGGCCCCCCTTACGGCGCGCCTATGCTCGCAGTGTAATCCTCCATCACTCTCCAATCGCTGACGAGTGCCAATAGTCTCTCCAATGCCATAGTGACATCGGGAATAGATTCACCAAATCCGGGCACCAACAAACCCAAACCTCGATGCCATCTCGACTATGCGCCGCCCGCGAGTGTTTTTGGTGGGCATGCCCCACTCCAACGCCTTTGCATTGGAGTCACCTCCTACGATGATGTTGCCGATGATGCCACGGAGGGAGTCCTCCAGTGAATTAAGCTTGTCTCCGAATTCCTGCATTGAGTCGTTCGGGGACAAGTAGCAGCTCACAAAGGTGACTTCTCGTATGTCACCCACACGTGACCATTTCCTGCGCCACGGTCGCCGATATCGGCCCTCTGCTCGTCGGTGATCCAAATCACCGCGTATCCCGTAGCATCTGCCAGCCAAACAGACGAATACCTCCCCCTATAAGGCTCGCTGATCAGTACGATCTGAGCCTTATGCTCGCAGACTAGCTGCGTGAGGAGGTCGTCTGCAGCTCTACAGTCCTGCAGGTACCCTTGAAGGACTCTCATATCCTTCCCTGCTTTTTCTTGGCATGCACTCGATCCCATTAAATGCTTGGCACCATTCGCACCATGCCCCTCAGTGCATATTATACACTGAGCCTGCGCAGAGCAGTCTGGTGCCCGGTTGCCAACCTGTCCACATTTCCAGCAGCTAGCACTCCGGTCCGGGCCCTTGCAGCTACATCTTGTGTGGTCGTAGCCTAGGCACCGGTAGCAGCGTGTAACCTCAGCCCACCTTCGTACTCAGGCGCTAATCATTCCCACCCGGACTCGATCAGACTTGAGGATTTTGGATGCTGGTGCCTCATCCAGCTCCACCATAGCTCTCCTCGATTCGCTTGTGTTAGGGGGGAATAGAGTTATTTTCACCTCACCGGCTCCTTCCTCTCCAGCCTCGCGATTGATAGCCGATGTCACCTTCTCGCTGACTGTGAGGCAATCGAGGTCAAGAAGCTTGATTTTGACTCTAGGGGTCACAAGCTTCACGTCCCCCTGGCCATCTACATCAGCCCGGATCGAGTCCTGCAATTTCGTTCGATCGTTCGTCCGTGCAATTTCCAGAAGAACCCCCCCCCCCTTTCTGTGGTTTTCCTTATGCGTCGTACTTGTGTACCAGTTTCATTTGGGGAAACATTTTGACAGATGGCCCCCAGGACCTCCGCGTAGGTTTTCCCCGGAGCTGGTTTGACGATTACAGCATCAATTTTCTTTCCCCGCTGTCTCCGCCTATTCTTTCTCTTCTTCTTTTTCTTTTCCCCCATTTCTTTGTTTTCGCCCTTTTGGACCCCCTTTTTCTGCACCTTTTCTGGGCCAGCGGGTAGCACCGGTGGTATAGCGACGTTCATCTTCTTCTTTCTGTGGGTGACCGTCACCCACCTCCTTAAATCGGATGCTGGCACCTCCTTCCTGACCCGGATTTCTTGTGTATCTTCAGGACTAGACTAGGCCACGCGCCTATTCTGCCGTGGCCGATCCAGTCCCAGGACCCCTACAGGAGTGGTTGCCTCAGCAGTCTGGTCTTCCAACACTCGCTGATACTCCAGTTTTGCCTTCTGCCAGTTCGTTCTGCAGGCGAAGATGACTTCAAATGCCTCCTCCAGCTCGAGCATACCGTCCTTAACGTGCTTCGATATGTTTTTCTGCACGTTGGCGGCCTGAAACATTTTCCGAAGGATATGCTGGCACTTCCTCAACATATACTCCTCAGCCACTCGCTCTCGCTTAATGTACTCACTCTTGGGAGACGTACGTTCTGGTGCGAGTTGTTGCGGTGCCGTTTCCTCCACCACTCCCGTCTCAGCACTCTCACGCGTGTGACTCCTCGGAGTCTTTAGAGCACTGCTGCTGGGATCAGCCTTTTTAGCACCTTGCACATCTGTTGCGCATATGGAGCTGATCGTTCCCCCACTTCGCGTTTGAGTGTTCGGCAAAGGAGGCGTCCTCTGGACCCTCGGCCTCCTCGCAAACGCAAAACGGTCTATGGCAACGCCTCCTTCGCCCTGCGTCGCCGCTGTCATCTCCACGTTTAGTTGTCCGTCGGTCTTTTCTTGTTTCTTGTCTGTCAATTTTGTTGTTGTTTGCGTCATCAATGCTTATGGGTTGCCAGTTGCCTTAATGACCTCGTTGACCACCAGCCTTCATGGGGCTGGATCTCAAAGCCAGGTCAGCGCTAATCGGGAACAATGTCAACCGAACCTGCACCACCAACTCAACGGTGCGGGCTTCGAACGTACTCTGAGACTTGCCAGGTTTTAACGGGACGGAGACGGCATGACATTAGCCTGGAGCCGTCTCGCTCGGATTTCACTCCGGCGGTACCGCGCATAAAGCCACTAAGTCCAGAATGCCATAACCGCCAGCCCGGATGCGTATTTCCCAATCGTTGGTCTTGCCTTAAACCATTTATCTAAGCCAGGTCATGCCACAAAAGTTGTTATTGCCATAGCCACAAATTCCAATCGTCAATCAAATCGCAAAAGCCATTACAAAAGCCGAGCCGTACCAGTTGTTGAGCCATTTGGCGTTACCTGGGGTGCACCGCGAGGAGGCGGCCCAACATTACACCCCCAGATTACGCATGGAGTTTTTGTAGCTTATCCATTTGGACTGGATTGTGTTAGGTAACGTGTCATCCCAAGCCAGTTTTTCCATCCATAGCTTTTGTATCATAATTTTTCCCGTAATTATAACTGGCTGTATCCAGCCGAGTGGGTCAAATAGTTTGGACACTTGAGATACAATTAATCTTTTAGTAACCGTGTCCTTTTGGCACAGGTCTTCCGTAAAAGAAAACCTAAAATCATCTTGTGATGGATTTCAGTGGAGGCCAAGTGTCTTTGTTGTTTCTGGCGTATGAAATTGAAGCAACGCTTGTCCATGATTCATCGAATGTCCCATGTATTCCCGAACTAATTTACTACTGGAATTGCATTTTCGCAGCTGAAATCCACCGACTGCAAGTAGTTTTGAAAGCCTTTCTTGCAATTCAATTGCTTCAAGCTCTGAATACGTTCCTGTTATTAAGTCGTTCACATAAAAATCATTATGTAGGTACTTAACAGTATCGGGAAATCTTGCCTGCTCATCGTCTGCCAATCGACGAAGAGTGCAAATTGCTTGAAATGGCGCACTCGCTGTTCCGAAGGTTACCGTTTTTAACCTATAATGGCAAATTATATCCTTTTTGGTTGGTCTCCACACGATTCGTTGATAGTCTCTATCCTTCGGATGGACAACAATTTGTCTATACATCTTTTCGATATCGGCTATAATAGCCACTGGATATCATCTCCACCGGAGTAGTATGTCAGCAAGTTTATTTTGAATGGTTGGCCCTACAAACAGCAGATCATTCAGCGAATGCCCGGATGCAGTTTTTGCTGATGCGTTGAATACAACACGTACCTTGTTTGAGCAACTGGAATCTTTCACCACACAATGGTGTGGCATATAGTAGACTGGACCTTCTCTTAATGGTGAGATTTCTTCCATTTGATTTAAATCCAGGTATTTCTGTAAGCACTTGTTGTATTCCTCATACAGCTGATAATTCTGCAGAAGTCTGCGCTCCATCGCTCCATATTTAACAATTGCCTCTTTTTCGTTGTTCTCAAGGAATTTGGCGAGATTGTTCTTCGATGTTAGTCGCACCATGTAACTACCGTATTCGCCTCTTGTAGTGTAACAATTATAATGCTCCTCAGCTTGCTCTTCTTCTGGTGTCAAGATTTGACGGTCATTGCATTCTTCTTGTTTCCAAAATTTTGTCAGCATTTTGTTTAGCTCGGTGGAGCTGACTAAACCCACCGTGTAAACATTTTCTGCGTCTAAACTCACTATTGTCCCGAAAAGTATCCAGTCTTATTTAGTCTGCTGGTACGTTGGGTTTCCTTATATCAGCCCAGGTTTCAGAAGAGTTCCATACAGGTCTGCTCCAATCAACATGTCAATCGTGCTGGCTTCGTTGAAGTGGGGATCAGCAATATCTTTTTTCCCAATTTTGAATTTTTGTTTAACCACCATCGTTCTGGCAGGTATAGTCGTGTAATTTGACCTGATATGATCATAATATCTGCCACGATGAATTGATTGTAACATTTCTTTTTCAGCTCAATCATGATTCTGCCTCTTGGTCTAATTATGGAGTCTCCAAGGACGTGGATGATGGAGTCGCATGGTTTTCTCTTTAACCCTAACTTCTGTGCAGCTCGCTCAGTTATAATTGATCGCTGAGCACTTTGATAAAACAATGCACGTACAGTACTCAAGGTTCCGGCTTCGTTTTTGGCTTGAACTAACGCAGTAACCAACAGAATGTTGTTTGTGCTTGCGTTTGAATGATTTAACACAACCGAATTTCTATCCATGGCCAAATGACTTACTGCAATGGTATTATTCGTATTAGTACCTCGTTCAACTCCGTCCATCACTTCACTAGCACTTGTGTCATTCGCTCTTATATGCAACAATGAATGATGACTTTTGCCACACAGTTAACATTTATTTTATGAAGTGCTATTTCTCCACGAGTGCCCCTTCTGTAAACAATTGAAGCACGCTTTAGCTTCCTGAACTACTTTTCTTCTTCGGTTGATATCAAACAGCACGAACTTCTTGCACATATGTAAGCTATGTGGCTCCTTAAAAATCATACAGGTTTGGTCCGTTACTGACATCAAAGCTATTGCTTTATGACGTTTTAGTGTTGCTGTTGATGTGTTGATTGCGTCCGCAACTGTAATTCTGGTGTACGAGAATTCCACAAACAGATCCACCGACGGTAGTTCATCCCATTCTGCCGTCTTAGTTTTCCAATCGATTCTCGATTCGTTTTCCAGTTTCTCTTCAAGTAGATGAGTCAGTAACAGATTCAATGGATCAACGCTTACATTTTTCAGATTTGACAAGAATCCATTTGTCATGTCCAGAATTCTCTTGATCCCGTCGGTATTGCGCGATTAGCATGGTTCAAGAGTCATAAATTTTTTTGCAAGCGCATTTGCTATGGCAGGTTTGTTCTGAAACCTCTTTATCAGTAGCTCCCATGACACTTCGTAATTGGCCGCTGTTATTGTCAAATGATTGATAACTTGCGCCGCTGCACCCGTGATCGCAGTCTTCAGATATTGCATCTTCTGCGTCGCGCTGAGGTGCCGATTTTCGTGTACCATCATTGTGAACACATCTTTGAAACTAATCCAATCTTCTTATCGACAGGAAAGCGTTGGAATTTTTATCCGCTCCAAGTGCACTGTCTCCTCCTGAGTATCACTTTCTTGCATTCGTCTTAGCATTTTTTCGTCTTGGCAAACGCTGACAAACCTTGCCGCAAGATGATTTCATATTCGTCAACCAGCTTTTATGCATACAAGTATGCTTCCAGATAGTCGTTTTTTGAACCATCATCGTCAGCCAATGCTTTTACGGTACAAAAATGTTCCGCTTCGCATGCTGCCCACTTCGTCCTAAGCTTCACCAATCTCGATTCAAAATATTGCAGCGAATGCCGAGATTTGGAGTCTTTCCGAATGTTGGTGACGGTTGAATTCATCCAAGTTGAATTTCTGCCTCGTATCGACCGCCATCTCTGCAGACGTCTTGATGTTGCTCCCATAGCTTCTTATCAGCAGATAAGACTTATCCAGTTCGAAGGACCAATGTATAATT
The DNA here is from genome assembly GCA_947369275.1 of Nemotelus nigrinus. NCBI lineage: Eukaryota > Metazoa > Arthropoda > Insecta > Diptera > Stratiomyidae > Nemotelus > Nemotelus nigrinus. The sequence continues at coordinate 81,585,551 of OX376374.1, forward strand.
TGTCGCTACAAAAAAGTCAATACTTGATTGTTTGACGAAAAATCGATGTTCGAAGATACACAAAAAAGTAAAAACTTGGTTGTGTCGCAAAATCGATAAAATTCACAAAAAAGTAAACACTTAGTTTTGTGGTGAATAGGGAATCCAATCCCGGGATCCCGAATCCCGGGATCCCGGCCAATTTCTGGTCCCAAAAATCCCGGGATTGATGGTTTCTAATCCCGGGATTTTCGGGACCAGAAATTGGCCTGGATTCCGGGGCCGGGAGTCAAGCATAATCGGCAATCAAATTACGGCAAGACTCGAAAAGAGCAAATAGAATCCATATTTATGAGAAAGCAATTAACATGCAGGCTCACATGAAAATGAGTAAAGAATATAGCAAAACAAACCGATGGCACAGTTAACAAGAGAATACAAAGGGGTTTGTAAATAAATAAGTATGGACTGTTTCGCACTTAGTGCATTCGTCACTTCGAATGATTTGAGGAAATAAATACTAGCAAATGCATACACAGATTTCTCAAAATTCAATCAAAAAAAAGGTTGTGGACTATGCAAGCAGGATAAAGAAAATAATAAAAAATGATATAAGACAGGCTAGTATCTCAGGTGGACGGTTCAGTTTGACTTTTGATGAGTGGACCTCGACTGCAAGCTGGCGTTATATAAATATTAACATCTACTTAATAAATTCTTACTGGAGCTTGGTGCGAGTAAGTATATCAATGACAGCTGCAAACTACCTAGATATATCAAAGCAGTGTCTTGCTGAATTTGATGGTTCACTAGGAAAAGACATTGTTACCATCGTAACTGATGGGTCAAACGAAATGCGAAAAGTAAGCAGACTAGTTAATACAGAGCAACATATGTGTTTGGCGCATAGCATCCACTTGGCAGTTTGCGATGTTCCCTATAATAAGAGGTCCATTCCAGATTAAAGAGTTGATGAAGCAGCTGATAGTCTGGATGACGACCACGAAGATTTGGACGGTCCTGAATCAACCTACTACGTTGAACCCGGTCGCCTGCAAGACACGGTAGATCTGACGAAGGACATCAGCGCATGCATAAAGAAAGTTCATTAGGTAGTTTTATATTTTAAAAAAGCTCCAACGAAAAATAATAACGATCGTCAAAACTATGTCAAATCTGAGCAAGGCATTTAACTTTCTCATTTATTGGATTGTGAAACAAGATTAAATAGTCTCTTGACAATGCTCAAACGGTTCTCTATTTTGAAAAATAGCATACATTAATAGGCCTGCAATATCCAGAGCAATTAGAAGCAACTGAGTTTGATTCGATTCAGAAAATTATTGAAGTTTTACTCCTTGTAAAATTGACTGTGTAGGCCTTAAGTCGCAGAGATGCAAATTTACGCACTGGTAATACTTCATGAAGATTTTTATTTAGGCTGTTAGGAGGAAAACGGTCTATTCTTGTGAATGGTATAAAAATTGCAATATTGGACCGAATTAAAGAGCGTCAGTGTACTGAGCTATCTGGTATGCTAAACTATCTCCAGAATCCACATTGTGCCAGTGAAAATTTACCAAGTGGAATAGAATCTCTGTTTTTGAAACCAAGCAACGCAAATATTAAAAAAAATTACTTCAATAATCTAGAAGCTGAACCCTTTGTTTGGTAGCCAAAGAAATGAGGAAAACCTAGTAGATACCCTAATTGAATCAGAACAAAGTAGTCGTCCATTAACGCTACAAGAAGAGCTGCAAAAGTATGAAAATAATCAATCATGAAATGCCACAAGAAACTAATCTAACCAAAACCATTGCAAAAGAAATGAATCTTTTCGAAAGTGGTGGCACTCACGTAGTTTGGAGCAGGCGTACCAATATATCTCGACCGTTTCCGCGGTGTCCATCATCGGGAATAAATTTAAAAGCAGGCTTGGAGACGATACTTTGGATGCTTTGCTATTACTTCAATGTTGCTTCCGAAAAACCCAATGAACTTTGGAAGAATTTTTTATATGTTTCTTTATTATGTATCTCAATTTTAAGAGTTGTGATTTCTTGTTGTGATTTTTTGTCGTTATTTGTTGTTGTAATTTGTAATAGTTGTAATTTTAAATATCTGTCTTCTTACTCTCAACGTCTTGGATAATTAAAATTATGGTTTTTATTTGCATCAGTTATATAAATTAGTAGTTGTGCAGTAACATATTTTGCATACAGTTTTGAGCTTACTTATTGTTGCAGTTTTGAAGTGATGGCACATAATATAATCTGTTTATTAAAAACTTGACTTGTTTTGAATGGTTTTTGCAGGATGATTAAAATAGAAAAAAAAAATATTTATCTTTTTTATTTATCACTGATTCTCATCAGACACCAGCACACAGTGCATACTTGATTGGTGTGACCACTTGCAGTTGGAAATCATTAATTTCTATTTACGCTGGTTGTGACAAATTTTAACATCTCCGACTTATATCCATGGAAATAATTTACTCATAAAGGTTATTGATTTGTGATCATGGTTCCTTTTCTTGACTATAAATCAGCATAGACAACGTATACCGTCTCTAAAGCTTATCAAAGCGGAGAATAATTCATACGGGAAACTCGATCGTTTTGCGGAATAAGCCTCCGAAAGCAGAATCAAATTGAATTGTTTTTGTTTATGTTATATTTTGAATCTCGAATCCCGGGATCCCAGGATTTGAGATTTTTTAATCCCGTAATCCCGGGATTGCAAAAATGGTCCGGGATTGGAATCCCTAGTGGTGAACTCATGAATACTATCATTAGTTCTGACTTTATTTTCAATCAAAGCCTTCTTTTATAATACATAAAATGCTTACATTATTAAATTTGTAAAATTATGGAAATTTAAATACATTTTGTTGACATAGCAAAGTGGTCGATTTTGATTGACTTTCAGAATGCTGAGTTTACAAAATTGCAGCGTAATCATAATACAATTAATTGAACTTTCAAACTTGGGACCAATCGGCAAGATATCATATGATATAAATGCTGTGTTAGCAATACAGACAAGAAATTACATGCACGTGATATGAGTTTGTTGTACAGATATTTTGTATCTACATTTAAATTGCATGTACGAAAGCAAACAGATATTTCGTAAATAAACGAATAGGTAAGTGTGTACGTATCGGTATAGATCTGTAATAAGACTTAGGTGAATATACGGCACGAATTTAGGCAAGTATGTACGTAGATATTTTATAATAATCATTATGGGCAGTGGCGATAATCGTTGCTTTCCACTAGACACTTTTTCCACTTCTTGCCATCACAACACACATTCAACGCAGTCATCGGAAATTCAAACGCATCGATTTTCGACAAACATCGGATGCCAAAGGACAAGGGAACATATCACGAAAAACTAGCGCATTCAAAATCGCTTATTTTCGTTGAGGCACTTTTTGTATTGTTTCTACCCACATTAAGTTTTTGTCGCGAACAAGTCATCGGCAAATTAAGCGCATCGATTCGCTGCGAAGTGTGAAAGCGAGGAATTGAGTAACTCAAAAACAGCCAAATATTCATCATCTCTTTTATGCCACCCATTCGTCTTTTCATGAGTGTCTATGACTATCAACTCATCGGGAAGTTTAGCGCATCCGTCAAAGTAGAATATGTTAGGCAAAGAGGGGTAAGTGAAAAATCGAATTTTCGTTCCTGCGCCGTTTCTTCTTCATTTTCTCCAATTTTGCAAATGATACTGTGTATGAATTCCGAGTGTCGGAAGAAGCATCGGTCTCCAATAGGAAATGAGTTCATGCATGGAATCATTATGCATGGAATCAATATGCATGGAATCAATATGCATGGAATCAATATGCATGATTAAGCATACAAGAATAAATTGTTATATTTTACAAGAAGCGTTATATTATATAGCAGCCGTTGACACCCCAGTTTAAAATAGATATAATGTAAAAATATAGCTGTAATGTTTCCATCCCTTACGTGAAATACAGAACACATTAATTATCATTACTTTTCCTGTTGGGTCAGTCATCGGTACCCACATCGAATCCATTCAAATAACGACTGAAAATTATCGATATATTGCTTTGAACATTGTTCTTAAAATTCGCAGTTTTTTTTTTTCATTTTCGAGCCCGGTGAATTTGGTAAAAATAATAGGTACAAGTGTACATAGACAAATGTACATTTCCGGAAGGATTTTTTTTATTCTGAAGGCTTTATAAGTACTTATTTCGTAGATTGCTTATAATCATTTTTCCTTATAATCACAAATAAAAGAAAAAACTGATTTGCATGTAGATCGCCATTTGATCGCTTCGTAATGCATGCAGTTTATTTTGAAGTTTTGGTACAATCTATATGTTACCTATAAATTTGGTCTAGTAAAAACAGAGTTTTTGCATTCGATTGCTACATCTGCAATAGTACGGATTACGCAACGCGTGTGATTTATATAATTGAATAAATTTCAAATTTTAATAGTTCAGTTACTAGTGCAAGTGGTTGCTTATTTCAAGCAAATTTATATTGTGCTTCAATAGAAGAATCTACATAAATATGGAATCTATACAGCACATTATTTTTGAATTAAAAAAAAAACAATTTGGCTCATTTACTTTTCAGGAAAAACGAATAGCTGTTGAAAATGGCCGCCCTTGTCCTCCACTTCCAAAATTAGTTTCTAACGTGTCTGAAAGGGGGAAAACGTATGTGCGACATTTCACAGTTTCAAGCTATGAAACTTATGAATGGTTGTGTGGTAGTGTAAAACTAGGGAAAATTTTCTGTTGGCCTTGCATTTTGTTTGGCAAAACCACCACCAAAAACGTATGGACTACTACCGGATTTGCTAATTTGAGTGGGCTTACCAAATCCGCAAAGGCTCATGAGAAATCTGAAAGCCATCTTCAGTGTGTGATCACTCTTCATAACTTTGGGAAGCAAAGAGTAGATGAGGGGCTTGTAAACTCACTGAGGGTCAGCAATACATTGCATAATCAGAAAGTGATGAAAAATAGGGAAATTTTGAAAAGGTTAGTGGATGTTGTATGTTTCCTTGCTAAGCAAGAGCTTCCTTTTCGAGGGCACGACGAAACAGAAGCGTCTTTGAATAAAGGAAATTATATAGAAACACTTAATCTTTTGAAAAAATGGGATCCCTTATTAGCTGAACATTTTGCCAGCGCGACTGTTTTTAAAGGAACATCAAGTGATATCCAAAATGAACTTATTCAAATAATAAGTGATTTGTTGGTGGAGAAGATTTCGTCAGAAATCGATGAAACAGAATTCGTTTCAATAATGCTTGATGAAACTTCCGACGTAAAATACCGCTCTCAACTATCAACTGTTTTGAGGTACGTGCATAAGAGTGGGGGATACGTTAAAGAGAGGTTTGTTGGATTTTCTGACGTTAGCGCTGAACGCACATCGAACGGATTATACTTGCACGTTAATCAAATTGCCGAAAAGTTCAAGATAATACACAAATTTGTTGCTCAAACTTATGATGGTGCATCCGTGATGTCGGGTCATTTAAATGGCTTGCAACAGAAAGTGCAACAAACATTTCCAAAGGCGTTATTTACTCATTGTTACGCTCTCGTCTTAAATTTAGTTTTGTCTCAGGGAATGAATGATGATCCCGAATGTAATGTATTTTTTTCAACCTTAAATGGCATTGCAACTTTTTCTTCCTACTCTAGCAAAAGATCATTTGCACTCCAGGACTATTTACGGAAATCTATTCCAGCTTTCGCTCCAACAAGGTGGTGTTTCACTTCTCGATTAGTAAACACAATTGAACATTACAGAATACAAATAATAAATTTCTTTGCTAATATAGTAGAAAATAATGATGGTATCTGGAGTGGAATTGATAAGTGCACAGCAAGAGGATTCATTTTATTTTTGGAAAATTTCGAAACATTATTTCTATTGAATGTATTTGCTCCTTTGGCAGGAAAAACTGATGTTATTTTTAATATTTTACAATGTGAGAATATTGACATCACAACATGTTTAAATGTAGTTAGAGATTTTCTCCGTGATTTGAATGGAAGTAGAGTGGGCTTGCAGCATTGTGTAAGCTGTGAACGAAAAATTGTCGAAGCACGTCTTGCGGCAAACGAAAGCTGTGAGTATTGTGAAGAAGTTGGTTTTGAGAAAGAGTGGCAGAAAACAGTTGATTTAGTTGGTCTACCGTCATCTTCACGAAAGCAATTAGATTATGAAGCGTTAAAACAGAAATGTAGAGTTTTATACTTCTCTATCATAGATAATTTAATCGGCCATACATCAGCACGTTTTTCTTCAATTGATAAACTTCAATTTTTCGAGCTTTTGAATCCAAATCTTTTCTCAAAATATTCAAATTCACATCAATTTCCGGAAAACTTACTAAACATGCTAGCAAAAATATATCCAGACACTTTTGATTTACTTGCTTTAAAGAACGAACTTTTAGTTATTTACAGAACGGATATTTTTCAAAACAAGTCTCCACGACAAATGATAAGCTTTTTATTGGAACAAAGTTTGAAAAATGCTTTTAAAGAAACCTTTCGCTTAGCCAAACTTATTTGTACTATACCAGCTACAATTGCATCCGTTGAAAGATCTTTCTCTGCTCTAAAGCGAATTCATACTTTCAAACGATCTACACAAGGAGAAGAAAGATTGAGCAATCTTTCGCTCCTTTCGATTGAAAAAGAACTCCTTGAGTCTATTAGAGAGAAAGACAGCTTTTTATACTCTAGTAATAGAGAAATTTGCCGCCAAATCAAGAAGGGTAGAGTTTTAATTTAAATAGCTTGCTGTTGGGTTATACATATAACAATCAGTTTTTTCTATAGAAGAATTACTTTTCGCAGCCCTATGTATATGTGTGTGATTATCACATATACATAGGGTTTTGATTTTACTCCCAAATTTAAATAAATACCTACAAAAACTAAATGAATTTTCATATTTTTATCTTAAGAGGAAGCTTAAGCAATTTTTTATGCCGAATTTTTAATGAAATATTTCATCTTTCACCATTTTTATTTTCTTTTTTTTAAATTGCTTTTCATTTTCAACCTCTCGTTACTTATTATTTTTTTTACATGTAGGCAAATAATTTACCATTGATACATGAATTATTTTTGTTAGAAGTCCTATCCTTACACCAGTGCTGGTGACTGTCTGAAAGACAAATTTGGTTGAATTTAAAGTTATTGATGTTTCCAACTATTTTATTTTTTTTAGCCAGCTTCGATCAATAGCATGTACATTTGACTAACATTCCAAAGTTTACATGAAAAAAATTAGTTCCAGTTTTGCACTCCTGTACTAACATTTCAGCAACTGAGCCCTCTTTTAGAATACGTGCATGAGTATGCTAGTATGGTGAATTTTTTCCCGTGCAATAAACGACTGTTTATTGAGCTGAAAAAGTGTGTCAAGGAATCAAAATATATATTTATATAATTATAAATATACATAAACATATATATGTATATATATATAAGTATATATACATAAGTATATATATTGTATATACGGTATATATACACATATATATACATATATATATATATATATATATATATATATATATATATATATATATATATATATATATATATATATATATATATATATTATATGTATATATATGCATCAATATATATGTTTCCATGTATATTTATTTATTATAAATATATGAATTTGAAGACGACAAACTCGATTGAAGAAATAAAAACATCAGTAAGTTTTAATATAACGCTTTTCATTATTTTGTCTATATATTTTACATGGGGTTACAAATCAAAGCACCCAAGCGATGACTAAGTAAATCGTTCCCGCTTCGCCTCTGATTATGGGGAATGTTTATTCTTGATAAACATGAAAAAAATCAAATTTTGTTTATTTTATTGCATTTTTATAAAGAAACTTGTAATTGGCCCATCCTGTATATATATATATATATATATATATATATATATATATATATATATATATATATATATATATATATATATATATATATATATATATATATAATATATATATATATATATATATATATATATATATATATATATATATATATATATATATATATATATATATATAGATAAAAATGACAAGACACCCCATGTTTTTCGAGAAATCGTAAAATAACAAAACAATCGCAAAAAGCTGCGTATGTGTCTGAGATTGCGGCGCCACATTACATTCCCCTGGATTACATTAAATTCCCCGGAGATTTTCCGTATAGCATATTGAGTAATAAAGAAAGTTAAATTACAGGTAGGGAAAGAAGATAAGACACCTTACATTTTTGCCATTTTAGAATAATATGAAAGTAATGAAACGCAACTATTTGTAATATTTTAATATTTTATTGAGCTTTTGAGACTTTTATATAATTTTTGAACATATTTTTTTCGAAATCTGGGCCCATGCAGAGGTAATAGCTTTTTCTAATTTCTTTGTGTCTTGAAATTGTTTCGATTCAGCGTAAACGATTCGGATCAGTTGACCCCAACTATTTTCGATTGTATTTAGTTCTGAAGACCTTGCTGGGAAATCAAGATCATCAATTTGTTGCTGCTGAAAGTACTGTTTAATAACGTTCGCATTGTAAATCGCAGCAATCTTGTTGAAAAATAAACGGCTGGTCCGCGATTTCTGCCATATTATTATCAAACTCCTCACAAAGCATTTCCACATATCGTAAGCTGTTTATTTTCTAGTTAAAAACCGAACTTTTGACCATCTGTTGTATCCTTTAGCAGCCCAAACCATTACACTTCCGCCACCATGCTGTCTTTTGCTTAAAACTCTCGTTTCTTTCCTTTTGTAGTGGATATAAAAGCTAAAACCGTTGGGTCCGTCCACATTAAATTTCTCTTCGTCTGTAAAAATAACACGACACCATATTTTCTTTCGCTATCAGGCACGAAACACAGTGACTCTCAAACCGTCATCAAACGTCAAATTTTCCAATGTAAAAAAAGAAATTCGAATTCAGAAAAAATTAGTACATAAGGAAATATTTGCAGTGCCTGATGGATCAAATACGAAGCAATTATGATTAAAAACTGATTGGTAAAACACCAAATATCTATAACCCTTTAGTTTTTGAGTAAAAACGCAAAATCTAATGAATTCCATATCAGTGGCTCTCAAGTTGGAAATGGCAGCATTTTGAGCTTCGTGGTTCGCTTTCGGAAAATATTGCGG
>OX376374.1:81594971-81644339 GCA_947369275.1 Nemotelus nigrinus
ATATCATATCGGAAAAAATATCGATATATATTTTAAATGAGCATCTCTACCCTGCTACGATCAAATTCGTTTCTCATTACCACTAGGCAATATACATGTGCTTTGCCAAAAAGACTATTTTAACGAATGGCGATTTATGCAATATTGATTTTCTCAAAACATTTTCTCAGTATTAAAATGGTAAGCGATAAGGTAGTTAGCGCGGAATACTACTTTTGATGCCAGTTGGCGAGTAAAAGGAATATCTCCAAGACTTTTATGCAACCCAATACATGGGATTTCGTTTGTTGCCAATAAATGTTATAATTAAGTATTTAAAAGCAAAAAAAATACTAATTTCTTAAATTCTTTTTTTAAATTATAAAAAAAAGTTACGTTGAAAACATATTACAGGCTAAATACATGGCGAAAGTTTTTAATAGCTCGAAGTTGAGGACATAATGCATCTTTTAGCAAATTAAATAGGCAATACCACAATAAAAAATAAATTTCTCATATAATTTCCAATAAAAATGCCTAATATAGTTACCTTTTGCAAACAGTTAACTGAGCGAAATTATGGTCTTGGTTGCCTAAAACTCAATAAGATTCTCAATAAAAATATTACTGCAGTAAATACTTTATGGCACAATCACCTCCAATTTTAGTTTTCCACTTTAAAATCCATATTAAACGGGTAAATATTAACTTTTCGAAACAGAATCTATTCAATACGCTCCCACTTTAACGAGATTTATGTTATAATTTACTTTCAAAACTATTCTTTTATCCATGTTTAACCGACCGTTTTAATACATATTGTCAATACAAAAAATACACGTCGAAAGAATTATAACAGGAGCGTTTTTTTCGAAGGCATAAAAAAAGTACTAATGTAAGCTATAAATGCTTAAGAGAGCACTTCAGAAATTCAACATAGAAATAACATAAGCGGAAGCAATCAAGTGGTCAAATCACCCAAAGCACCTAATCCGAAAACTCACTTTGCGAAAGTAAACCCAAAGCAGATACAAAAAAACTGCTCTGGAGAAAATTGCACACCATATTCTTCATATCAACATCACAATAACTTGCACCGTACATACACCATGCGAACAAAGCATAAAAGAATCAGAAGGGGAACAACTCGTAAGAAAAGGAGCAAAAGAGAATCTGCAAATTCTGTAACGTAGGTCATGAACATAATAGAGACGCGGATGAACTTTTCAGCGTCAACATAGGTGTCCAAAGCAATCAAGTGGTCATTTCAACCAAAGCACCAGAACCGAAAAACTACGTCTTTGGGAAAGCAAACCCAAAGCAGACACGAAAAACCGATCTGGGGAAAATCGCACACGAAAAAATGTAACTCTTACTATTCTATTCCCCCCATGAACATCACAATAGTTTGCACCGTACATGTGTACATGTGAACAAAGCAGAAAATGCTTCAATTCGTAAGGGGAACGGCTCGTAAGAAGAGAAGCAGAGGAGAATCTACAGATAAATCATGAGGGGGAACAGTAACATAACAGAAGACGCGGATAGTTTTGCAGCGTATCAAGTTCATTCTTTAACAAAGATTTTCGGGTCGTTCAGCAGGTGGATGGGGCAAGGGTTTTTTTGAATTTGCTACCCACCAAGGCGCTGTGAACTGAGCCAGGGTCCGCAATGCTATTTGAGTGCATTGATTGTAAAAATTTTGTGGGCAACATTTAGACACATCGTCTAAGTAGATCTATGCGAAAACCACGAGTTTGAGCATTGAAGCAAAATCACTTCAGTGTTCTGTATAGTATATGTCAATGACCTGTATGTTTTGAGGTGAATGGCATGTAGTGCCTGTAGTGTATAGTAAAACGTTTGAGTTTTAACTTGGAAGCTCTGTAGTTGGAATGTTATAAAATAAAACCATTTGATTCATAGTAGCGATGGAGTTTCATCTTTGTAAGAAAATAAATGTTATTACTTTGACTATTAAATATTGATTGTAAATCTTTTGGTTGTTTCATATTGATTATTTAATCAATTTTGTGGATTAGCAAGAGAAGCACTGCTTCCTTTGCGTAAATCGACGAGCCACCCCTGCTGCAGCGCTGGAAGATCAAACAAGAAGAATTTAATTTCACAATTGAGTATTTGACGTGGAAAGAGGACGTCACAGCTAATGCACTATCAAGAATCGAAATTGTTGATAACGATTCAAATGCCAAAGGTGAAGCTGAAGCTCTGTAGAAACAAGTCACATGATACAAACTCTGAAGTTGAAATCTTTCTGAAAAATGTAAACTCCATAGATGCAACGATTCATAGTGCCTAAGAGGATAATAAAAATTAGATTCCAATTTTGGAAGTGCCTTTGAACTTGATTAAAACTCAGATTATAATAATGAAATAATATAAGATAATATTTCATAGCAAGAATCCTATTGCTAAATTTTTCTGATTCATTTCGCTAAATTATATTCCAACCAAAGATCTAGTGGGAGTAGTAATCAACAAAATTAGCTTATATATATTTATATTTATATATATATATATATATATATATATATATATATATATATATATATATATATATATATATATGTATATATATATATATATATATATATATATAATATAATTATATATATATATATATATATATATATATATATATACTTATCTATATATATATATATATATATATATATATATATATATATATATATATATATATATATATATATATATATATATATATATATCCAGTGTAACCTAGATAATCCTGCAGCTAGAATCACCAAAAAATCACAAATAAAACTGATATCCAAGAAAGAATTCTCAAAAAACATCAAAAAAGCAATTATAAGGGAATGAATGAAGCATATATTGATTGAAAAGTGTTGTTTATTGCTCTAAATTACAAAAATAAATAGATTCCATCATTAGGAATTTCCACATTTTCAATTCAGCAAAGTATGATGATACCAACTATAAGTCTTTTAAAAAAAACTCTAGCGCACCTGAACCGCTGGAAGCACTAATGTTCGAGGAACAGTAGAAGAATCGTGCAGATTTTGAGTGTATATTCTACCACACAAGCTGCTTATTTCAGCCAAATTGTTTCAAACGCCACGTTTTACTTTGGTCTCAAGAATGCATTATAGCTCATATGGTGGAAAGGTTTCAGATATTACCAGTGGCATGAATTTCAAAGTTAAGCATAGTACTAAGTTCGATTTCACGTGAAATTTTCATACAAAATTTCACGTGAAATTGGTTTCCACGAAAATTTAGCTTGAAAAAAAGCAAGTTTGGTACTGTGTTCTTAGCATGAAAAGTTGCTTCGAAGTTGCTTTCGCTTCGAAAATATAGATGGCACTGAAACATGTCTCCAATCATTTCACGCCAATTTAGTTTGTGAGTTCATTCTTTCGAGCTAAAAAGTGACATTTGGTGTTTCAATTTGAAAATGGAGCAGTGCAAATGTCTTTCCAATAAGAAAATCGATCGAAAAGTGAAATTCTTGACATTTTATCCGTCAGAAATGAGCATTGTCTCTGCTTTTCTCCATTGCCAAAATTTTCGCTCGAAAGAATGACCAGATAATGGAGACATGTCAAAATTTCACGTGAAATCGAACTCAGTACTATGCTTTAATGAGAGCAAAACACTTGCTAATTATACTCGTTATCAGTTGCTTATTTCAAGAAAACTTTGAAAGCCGCATCTCATATAACATCAATGAAGAAAATGCTTAGTGCCTGTAATTGAAGTAATTGAAGATGGCACCTACGGCACAGAGTTGCCCACAATTCAAAATCGCTTCTATCAGACCTGTTCTTACATATTAAGTCTAATTTACTCTGTAAATTTCAACTGCATCTGATTATTGGTTCGTGAGTTCCCGTGAACAGAAATTTTGATGTTAAAAATATAGGTAAATTGGGAAAGGGTTACCGTTCTTGTCCGACATGAAAATTCCAAAGTTATCCCTTGACTGTTTAGACAAAGCATGAGATTTGTATACAAGTTGATTTTCATTCTAAGAAACGGACAAATTTTAGAATGTTTCCACTTTCAGTGCCTGCCGTAGCTACAGGGTTGCCAGTACGTTCATATCAACTGTGCAAGTGTGCAGCTAAATAACATTAACATGCCCTGTCAGTTTCATAATGATTTGATAATCAAATAAAATAATATTGCAATTCAAAAATTTTCCAATTGTACCAATCTCATTTAAGCGCTTAGCGCACACATACCTAAGGTTAAAAATTCAAAAAAAAATTTCGAATTCACATTCAAATCACGTTCAAAATTAATTTCCTTAACTTTATTTTTGCAAAAGTTATATGTTGACAGAAAAAATGGTATGCGAGATTATTAGTTTTTGGGAGACCTGGCACTATTCTACATATACACCAATGTACCCTGAAAATTTCAGTTCAGTTGGATGGCGCGTTCCTGAGATTTTTTCACTGAAATTTTTTGAATATATATATATATATATATATATATATATATATATATATATATATATATATATAATATACATATATATATATATATATATATATATATATATATATATATATATATATATATATATATATATATATATATATATATTTATATATATATATATATATATATATTATATATATATATATATATATATATATATATATATATTCTCATCGATAAATTTTGTTAATGTGCGAAAGCTATAAATTAAAATTACGAATTTGGTTGGATATTCGTAACATAATTATTCAGAACATACAATACAGTAGAAAAATCTAAGAATGCAATTTTCTTTGGAGAATTTTCTTCTGCTAGCTAAAAAAAAATTTCTTCGACAATGAACCAATTAATGTTCATGGTCACAACTCCATACTCAAAATACAGATATCCAAGGGGCGGATTTGCCACTAGGCCCGGTAGGCCCGGGCCTAGAGCGGCAAATTTCGGGGGCGGCCAATTTTCGATTTTTGTTGGGGTGGCCACTTTTCGATTTTTTTTTGAGGCAGCAATATTTTTTCTGTCATATATATCTGAGTTGAATGAGCCTAACACCACAAACCAACCGATTCTCTAAAAAATCAATGCACACTGAAATTCTCATCTGATAATTTTTTTCGGACATTGAAAAGTTTAACTTATAATAAATATCGAAATGCGATCACGGTAGAGGACCAAAGAACTCAAAAATGCCTAAAAAGTACCTAGAAAGTATCTGAAAATACATACAAAGAGGCCTAAAAAGAGCTAAAAGATCCTACAAGGAACCCAAATAATAGCTCTTATATTTACGAAAAGCTAACTAGAGGTAAATATTTGCATGCGTTGATTTTTCAGATAATTTTTACTAATGTTCGAAGAACAATAGTATTAAACTCGTTTCGCCGAAAATTCATATTTCTTTATATATATATATATATATATATATATTATATATTATATATATATATATATATATATATATATATATATATATATATATATATATATATATATATATATATATATATATATATATATATATATATATCAGCCAAATGATTAAGGGAGATAATCTCTGGAGTGGCCGATCCGATTGAGCTGAAATTTTCGGAGAACGTAAATGTATATAGTAGGTAGGTCCATGATTTTCTCAAATTCAGATATCCTAAACATTTTGGTGGGGTCGAGCGTTTTAGTGAATTTTGAGGTACTCCTCTAATTCCAAGCAGTGTAAATTGTATATTTTTGTTAAAAAAAAGTATTGGGAATGAAAACTAATTATGTTTTTAGCTTGTCTATGATAAAGAATTGGCAATTTTGAGCCGCGTGTGGTGCAGGGTGACTAAAAGTAGGCAAGGATTTTTTTTCAAATTTTGATTTGTCATTACTTGTAAGAAAAACAATGGATCATCGTGAAATTACAGAGCGTGTTGATGTTGATTAAAATTGGCACATGTAGATTTTCAGCATAAAGCGGGTAATCCTGTAGCTGTGAAAAGTGAAAAGGCTGCTGAAAAAAAATCCTTCCAATCATTGAACTTCCTGAAAAATTTTGATTTTTGACAAAATTTCAAATCTTTGATAAATTTTATCCTGTGTCCTTCATCTCAAGATAAAATTTTCAAAATTCCGATTTGCATAAGAACGGCAACCCATCACCAATTACCTCTATTTTCAGCACTCGAAAGTTCTGTTCACGAGAACTGATGACCGGATAATCCGATCATAATGAAATTTACAAGACATGTTAGTATTATTTAGGACCAGGTCTGATAGAAGTGATGTTGAAATGCGGGTAACCCTGTGGCAGTGGTACCATCTTGAAAAATCACTGAGAAAAAAAACATCTTTTTGGCCTATAACTTCCGATTCAGCCCATCAGATTTAACGAAATTTACATTATACTTGGATGTTACTTTATGTAACATTTGGTGAAAATTTGGTTGAAAAATTAGTATAGGGCTAGCAGCTGTGGTGATTTTAGTCTCATAAATCTTGCAAATTTGCTCAGCAAAATAAAGCTTTTTTCCCTATAACTTCCGGTCCAGTGTAGAAATCAAAACGAAGCTCATGCAGTTAATGGACCTTAATGTAGACCAAATGTCGTAGGAATTTCGTAGAAAAATCAGGAAAGAGCTGCCAGCTATGACCATTTTTGTAATTTTGTGGAATTTCTGTACTGAGCGATTTTGTCTTTAGATTTGCAATTGAGAATGATCCTGCAATGAAAATTAACAACAAATATTAACGTTTTAAAAGCCCTAAAATTCTTTTCACCCGTATACCTTCCAGCGCAGTGATTCTGGTTGGGTTTAACTTAACGGGAAGCAGATTTGGTATATTTTTTGTTTTGCTGCTGACACAGGCTAACCAGCATTAGCCATTTTCGTAAATATTGCACCAACAGATGCTTCAAATTACGTACTTATATGCAAAGAACTTGCGATAAAAATAAGAAACCAATTTTGAAAGTTTCCGAG
The DNA here is from genome assembly GCA_947369275.1 of Nemotelus nigrinus. Taxonomy (NCBI): domain Eukaryota; kingdom Metazoa; phylum Arthropoda; class Insecta; order Diptera; family Stratiomyidae; genus Nemotelus; species Nemotelus nigrinus. The sequence continues at coordinate 81,601,919 of OX376374.1, forward strand.
TTTTGGACATTTTTCGGATGGCAGCCTCACACAACGTTTAACCGCTGAAACTTTTGATGAAATCCTCCGATGAGAACAAAATTCAAAGCATAAGTTGATTCAAGTATGAGCTTGTTAAGGTAAACTTATTGCTGCTTCATTGGAAAAGTATTGCCAGCACTGAACATTTTCATCATTTGTGTTATAGTTGAGTTTTGTCGCTTGGGATAAGGAATGGTTGTACAAAAAAGTGTATTACGTCTTCCCACATTTTTTTGTTACTCAAAGACTGATTCGCTAAACTTTTTTTATACTATTATGGTGCAGCGTATATCAATAACATGCGAATCTCTCTTTATTTTTGATGTATTTTTCAAATTCTAGTTCATTACTGAAATTAAGCTCTATAAAAAAACGGAATCTAGAATATCATAGGTCAACATATTTCGGGTTCATCCTTAGTTAATAACAAATCGTACATTAATTTACAGTAGTCGAGTGCATAGTTGATCTCCAGTCAAGTGCAAAAGTAAACTTTGAACGAAATTGTAAACTTACTTATAATTTATGAGCGAAGACGTTGGAATTATATGCGATGTTAGGTGCTTTTAGGTTCTTTACCGTGTGTCTATTTTTATAATTATTTGTGTGGCAAGTGAATGAACAAGTGAATTATTCTGAAATTCCTTTTTTGTGAGCTCGGGCGCAACGAAAAATAGTTAAATTTTCTAGGGAATCAAAAAAAATCACGCATTGTTACATATAATATTATTCGCAAAAAGGGCGGCAAATATATCTGAGGCCTAGGGCGGAGAAGTGGATAAATCCGCCCCTGCAGATATCTTAAGATTCCACAATACACCTAACCTCAAAGACCATAATATTCCGTAAAGCCGACATCAAGTTTTAATTGCAACTACAACTACTCAATAATTTAGCATATAACCCACATTTAAATGAAAGAGAATAATATATTGGTTGCATTTCATATGAAGAAATATCAAAATCAAAAATATATTGGTTGCATTTCATATGAAGAGAGATTTTGGATGTCCGTCCCCGCTGCTATCGATTTTATAAAGTTTTAGGTGATTTTTCTGAGCGAACTAAACTTTTCACTTTTTTAACGCAAAACACGACCTTGTTTTGTTAAAATTAGAAGTAATATATCATTCATTCCAGGCATTTTTTCGATGTTGAATGTGAGTTTATTGTCGGTGAAATTGAAATTACCGTTGTTTGATTTGATAATATATAATATATGAATATTTTTTTAATAATTACGATTTTCAAAGTATCTTTTACGATTTTCGACGCATCTATCTGTTCAATGCTTTGTGCTGCGCGTGTTTTCGGGGGTGTATTTTTTTAAATTAAATAATTTAAAACTAAAATAAATAATTTCATCGATTCCTCCATTCTCGCCATTTTCGGACATTGACCAATCGGTATTTTCTCCTTCGCCTTTGCCGTGTCATTTTTCTACAAAAACGACACTCGGTTCTTGTATTTAGTTAAGCGGTTTAGTCGGTTTGGTTGAAGCCTGAGCAAACACGTCCGTTCACCTCCGTTTACCTCCGTTTGCGTCCGATCGGTCCCTCCGTTTTCGTAATTTCGCGTCGTTTACTCAACCATTTTTGTACAAAAACGACACCTTTTTCGACGCTTTAGAAGTGAATCGGAGATTAGAATATTTTAGCACTAATAAACATGGCGTTTGTAGGTACTACGTTCTACAAGGAAACGCGAGTTAAAAACACAAAATCACACTTTTATTACTAAAACGTATATCTTACCATTCGACTACGATCTAATTAAATTTAAATGAGTTTCTACACTCTACAACAGAGGTGGGCAAACGGTCGATCGCGATCGACCGGTCGATCGCAAACAGTTCAACAGTCGATCACAAACATTTTAAATAATTTACTAGGTTAATTTAAAATGTGAACTAAAAATTTATTAGGCGATTTATTCAGTACATTTTGGAATTGGACAGTTCACGCAGTTTCAGTTCACACAAAAGCTCGCAGAGTCTTGGTGGCGGAGAAGCCAAAGGGAAAATCCGAGATAGCTATGCTCTCGATTTGTTTAATTTATAGATTTATATCATTGTAGTAAAACTGCTTCACTAAATTTCATATACCTATACTGTTGTTTCATTTCCTTAAATCTCTCTGTTCTAAAGTACACACTTTATATTTTCGCTTCCCGCTATACACCTTGCCTGCATTTGCATTCGTCTCCCTGCTACCGAGGTAGTAAATTGTCGCACACAGCGCAACAAAGTTTAATCTCAATTTTAGATAAAATAATGTTTTAAATTAAAATCTTTTCACGGCAATTTAGTTTGTGCAGTTCATTCTTTCGAGTTAAAATGTGACATTTGGTGTTTGAATTTGAAAATTAAATTGTGTAAATGTCTTTTCAATAACAAAATCGATCGAAAATTGAAATTCTCGACATTTTATCCGTCGGAAATGATACGTATCTCCGCTTTTCTCCATTTTCAAAATTTCCGCTCGAAAGAATCACCAGATAATGGAGACATGTCAAAATTTAGCTTAACGATTAATTCAGTACTAGCCTACAGAATAAAATGCACATACTAAATTGGCGTGAAATGATTGGAGACCTGTGCCAAAGCCATCAGGCATCTTCCAAGCAATTTTTCACGCTTAAAACTGAGCACAACTCTTGTTTATTTTCAAGCTGAATTTTCGCCGAAATAAATTTCACGTGAAAATTTGCACGAACAACGTGACATTGAAAACAGTACTAAGCTGAGGAAGCTTTTCGCAAAGATTTATAAATCGTTTGCCTAAAATTATTGCATTTTTGGACACATTGGTAGAAAAACATGAACAATTGGAAGATCCAGTATGGGTAAAGAAATTAACATTTCTTACGGATTTTATGAGCCATTACAGCTCGCTTAGTTTACAATTACAAGGAAAAGGAAAATATTGTTGGCTTGTTGAGTTCGGTAAATGTTTTCTAAGTAAAATTACAACCTTTTGCTTCACAATAGGCAAAAATTTTAAATATTTTCCATATTTAGAAAAACATATTAAACTTACTGGTGACTGTAAAATGCAAAAGCTGAAAGACATCCTTCAGTTCGCGAAAAAGTCCGAAATGGCCGCTTGGACTGAATTTTTTTTCTCCTAGCCCATTTATCTGGTATCACTATGGACCAATAGCTCGGTGTGTGGCCTTGTGCCAACCGGTACAACCTAACCTAACCTAACCTACTGGTGAATGTAATATTGAAATGTTTTGTCCTGAACTGGAAAATTTTAATAAAGAATTCGAGAGACGATTTGTAAATCTCAATAACCTTCAACTGATTTTTGAATTTTTTTCATTTCCTTTTGGAGAATTCGATAACGAGGATATTTCATCAAATCTTGCTCATACTTTACAATTGAATTCATCGGATCTAGAGTTAGAAATTTTAGCAATAGCACGCGCAAATAAATTTTTTTTTTTTGGATTTTATTACCATAAAAAAATCCATTATTGGAATTGATGGCAATGAGGATATTTACATTTTTTTTGCTTCCATTTATCTATGTGAAGCAACGTTTTCTCAAATGAAAAACATCGAATTGTAACTTAGGAGTTCTCTGATTGATGACCACTTAATGGCATCTATTCGATTGTGCATCAGTGCTTACAAGCCTAACTCTACAATACTTTTTGATGAAATGGAGTCTCATGCATATACATCAAAAACTTATCCAAAATATTTATTAATAAAGTACATTGCACAAAGTAGTAAATACAATGCGTTTAATATATTAATATCAATAAAGACCTTAATTAAATTTTTATTTGTTTTTAATTTAACCCATTTTTCGAAGTCGATCGCGTATAAATTAAAAAAACTAATGTCGATCATACAAGTATTAAGTTTGCCCACCCCTGCTCTACAAGATACGTCAACGCCAAACTGTATCAAAGCGGCGTGCTTCGGAACTATTATCGACTCGCATCTGGTCAGGCTCCTACAACAATCCCTCCCGAGCTGAGCTCCCGACTGAAGTACAATTAGTGTTGAGTAGGATACGGTTTCAAAGTGAGTTTGTAAGAGTCGCCTCTTTTTTGTACTAAGCCAGTACAATGTCCCACTTCAAATGAGGCGAGGCGTTTTTTATGAACGCGGTACAAAAGAGGCGATAGTACAAAAGAGGCGATAGTACAAAAGAGGCGATAGTACAAAAGAGGCGATATAGTACAAATGACGCGATGTAGTACAAAAGAGTCGATGTAGTACAAAAGAGGCGATAGAGCGAACTCTAGCATTCGGCTCGCCACGACTGCTTGAAGATTTGAGTTAAAAAGTCTCTACTCGTCTCTACTCAGTAGTAGTGTTGAGTAGGACACGGTTTCAAAGAGAGTTTGTAAGAGTCGCCTCTTTTTTGTACTGAGCCAGTACAATGTCCCACTTCAAATGAGGCGAGGCATTTTTATGAATGCAGTACAAAAGAGGCGATAGTACAAAAGAGGTGATTTAGTACAAATGACGCGATGTAGTACAAAAGAGTCGATGTAGTACAAAAGAGGCGAATAGTGCAAAAGAAGCGAATAGTACAAAAGAGGCGATAGAGCGAACTCTAGCATTTGGCTAGCCACGACAGCTTGAAGATTTGAGTTAAAAAGTCTCAGCTCGTCTCTACTCAGTGGTACAAACTGATTAAACGTACATACATCGTATTTTGTACGGGACATTGTACTAGCTTGCACCCGCATCGTACAATGTAATGCCTCTCTTTCACATGTCATGTTGGTCGTCACCTCGTCGTCACTATCGGCTCTTTGTCTTGCATCTTACAAATCGCAAAGTGAGGAGTAGCATGACAAAAATTTTGAAGTGGTACATTTCATGAATTTGTCGCGTCATGACAATTTTCGTTCTTGTACGGGACAAATGTACTGGCTCTTACAAGTCCTACTCAACACTACGTACAATGTCATGAAGACTTCTGGATGGCGGATAAGTTCTTTCAATGTGTAGTGGTCGTTGAATAATTGGCGAACTGACGAAATGCGTGTGTCAAATGCTGGGTGGTGAACTCGGCGTTGGTTTCTTGTTAGGTCAAGATTCAATCAATCCGAATGCGAAATGCGAATCGCATTTTTTGACAGGAGCACGCAAACGAATCGCATTTGAAGAACCAATCGGTGCGATTCGCATTCGCGTCAAAGCTGCCAACTGGAAAATATGTAAAGTGAGTGAGGTATTTGAATTCGTTAGTGGTTGTAGGATACGGTGCCATTTCCGAACATTGTGCAATTAATTAAACTTACTTTGTTTCAAACCTGAAAATACTCTGTTTGTTGCGAATTAAAAATACATTACATCCAAGAAAACTACATGACCAAAATGTTGACTGGCGTATTGTTGCTATTAGCAGATGCAACACTACCGAACTCTGAGGGAAGCTCTCCAAATTACTTATTAATAAATCAAAAAGTAATTGAATAGTATTTGGTAAACAAAGTCACAAAATATTAAAGTTATTACATAACATAAAATTATTCAAACTCCCTGATCTGTAAAGCAGACTGCGATAACTATATGTACTGTAATGTTTCCATGTTGATTGACGTGGGTATGAACTATCAGACAACAAACTATTTTTTTTCTCTTCCTTAATGAATGTGTCACGAAAATTTCAAAACCACAAATTTGAGATTATAGACATATTTTAATAAATATATTTTGACAACTACCTAACACAAACATAGTCATCAACAATTTTTCCCACCCACTACTTTTTACGAACAAAATGAAACCATCTCCTGCCAGCTGAAACAGTTTTTTATTCAAATCTTTCTGCGAAATTAAATGGCATTTCTTCACTTAGTTACTGCGCTACAAAACCTATTGCGAACAATATCCAATCGTGAAATCTACTTATTTTTACATGAAAACCAATAATCCCTATTTTCTTTCAAACCAACCGCCACTATAAATTTTTTTACCCAAGACCCAACTTACAATTATATGACATACATGATGTCAAAGATATAGAATGATGTACATTTTCTTTTCGTGCAATTGGCCATTCTGACAATTCGTGCGACTATTTTGCTCTTTGCTCAAACTAGTCGCATTCGCAAGTTCGTGCGAATTCGCATTCGTCGTGAATGGTTCTATTCGCTGCGTCTTGCATATGTTTTCCTTATGCTCAAACCGTTCGCATTCGCGTTGATTGAATCTTGGCCTGTTATGCTGATCGGTTGAAGATCTGTTCGAATATTCGATGAGCAAGTGACGTGTTTGGTGGTTTTTTAGTTTGTTAACATAGGGCTGGATACTGTGTCAGTGGCGATGTTTACTAGATAATCAAATATAATCTTCCTTCGTTTCAGATGTTTCTTTGAGAATGAACGCTGGCTTTAAACGTTGCGTGGAAATATTAGATAACGCCATTAATATCAACTGTAAATAGAAAATCGGTTAGTCGTTTTACAACACGATGTAGACCTGTGTATGGTTGCGATAGGGATCGTTTCAATGCGCCCACTCTAACGAAAACGTAAGAGCAGGATTTGAACTCCGGATGATAGAGCACAGTGCAATCGTCACGACGGGTGGCAAGAACTGGTCGCACTTGTCGCATGTAATGTCGATACTCCTCTGCAAAGCGCTGAAAATTACTTTGCTGTTGGTCATCCACAAAAAATTCACCTGGCAGGCGTAATGTTGTGCCAAAAGTAAATTCAGCTGTTGAAGATCTGATGTCCTCCTTGTACGCGTTTCGCAGACCAATAAGTACGGTGGGCAATATCGACGTCCAGTTTTCACATAATGGCTTGTTTTAACGAACGATGCCATCTCTCAACCAAACCATTGGAGATATTCTTGATCGATCACATCCGACTAAGCTGGTTAAAGCTAGTGACGATTCGAATTAGGAACCCTGGTCGGTGGTTACAATTGCTGGTTAACCGTAACGCGCTAGTCATGTATACGGCGGTACCCGGTTGCGAAAATGTAAAATTACCTGGCGGGAAATATGACGCCCTGTTGCACATCGTGAGAAAGTCCGTTACGAAGCGCACAACTGCAGACGCTGATTTAGTAAATCTGCATATAGGTGAACATGACTTCGTGTCATCAAATTAGATAATTAAGTTAGTCTACATTTGTTACTCCGACTAGACAGTTGATCTAGATTTCTTCTAATAAACATACAATTCCGATTTAAAAAAGTGTTTTGCTACAGTCCGCGGTAGGACTTATAACAATTTTTATTTTTGTTCGTTCGCTCGGCAACATACAAAACTGGCGGTAAACGCAAAAACTAAAAATCAGCTATCACGAATTTCAAAACGATTGAAACCGGTCGAAAGCTTCGCATAAAATCGAAAAAGATTAAGTGAAATCCGACGGAAAATCGTGTGGTGTTTTAATTGAAACAATTAACACCCAACATAAACTTTAATTATAAACAAAACTAAAATATCGTGAGTGCTAAGCAGGAGTCTGAGAACACGAAGGCAAAAGTCTCCTTAAAACGACTGGTTAGCCTGCCAGTTGATCCTGCTTATAAAAAAAAAAAAAAAATTATTACAAAAGTGTTATTGGTGTTTGAAGCAGAGGAAGGAGAGGAGAGCGCAAGTACATTTTCTGGCACGAGAAATAAACGAAGCAGACAATATGGAGGAAAAGGTAAATTTTTTGCAGGAGAGGTTAAGAGAAAGGGAAGCAGAAATAGAACAGTTGGCAGCGGTGGTAAATGAGTTAGTCGTCAGCCAAAACAGGCTTGACCCAATCGAAAGACTCACAGCAGCCATGCAGCAAATCGCGTTTAGAAATGTCGCCACGGAACCTAAGGATAAAGCTTTACAGGACTTAAGGCACATGACAGTTTTCACAGGAACAGGGGATGTCTCGTTAAACTCATTCATTAGCAGCATGGAGTTTTATCTCAACAACATTAGTGACCCGAATTTGTTAAAAACAGCCACCAGAACGCTATTTTTCGAAAAAATCCAGGGAGAGGCCAAAAACACAATTATTAATTTGCCCGAACCAGACAACTGGGAGCTAATCAAATCTACATTAAAACTACGTTACAAACCAGATGTGGAGCCCAGCGATATATACAAATTAATCAGTAATTTAAGAGTTAATAATGTTAATGAATTAGCGTCTGAACTCCAATACATAAAATATAAAAAAGATGATCTTATTATATATTATAAAAATAACACATTTATAGACTTAAGTAATGTTGACTCTTTGCTAGTAAATCCAGCAAAAGAGATAACACAAGGTGTGCTCTTGGATAAAATATACAATATGCAAAATATTGATGACGTAATAAGGGTAATGAGAGATAGGCGTTATGAAAATTCATGTATTAGATCAGAATACAAGAAACATAGAAGTTTTGATAAATATTCAGAAAATTCAAAATCAAAATTCAATCATGAAAGGTATGACGAAAATAGGACTTCAAACAGAACGAAAAACTTTGAACAAGGACAGAACCAGAAACAAAATTTTGACAAAAGGCGTCATCAACAATCAAATAATAATAATAATTCTTTTCAGAATAGTTCCGATAGAAACAAAAACAATTATCGAAATAATAGTTCTTCAAACAGCTATCAACATAAAAATAATTCTAACCAACCTTCAAGGCAATTTCCGGATTCTCGAAATCGAAACTTTAATTTTGATAATTCTGGTCAAAATAGAAGAACAAATTATTCTTCTGAAACGACTAGAAGGCATTCGGTTCAAAACAGACATGAACCAATGGAAGTTGATAACATTCAGAGCAATCAAACTCAGAATGGCCCTCTAAATTCCTCATGTTCTAATTGGGATTTAAACCAGGTTACGAGTGAATCTAATCCTGAAATTAACAATATGAATAGGGATGAGGTGTTTTTTCAAAACTAGCCTCGGATACTTTACCGCTTATTGAAATTAGTCTTAATAATTGTAAATATATTGCTTTGATTGACACAGGGTCATCATTTTCGATAATCAACGATAGCATTAAGTCTTTTGAACATATAGAAATCAAACCATTATCATTCACAACGGTTACAGGTAAAGATTTCATCAGATATGAAGTTCACACTCATGCACCAATAGAATTTAATTTACCATCCGGAGCTAGAATAAGATGGAAAGTAAAGTCTCTTAGTGGTAGGAAATATGATTTTATTATAGGAATAGACTTATTAAATACTCTAGATACCCTAATAGATTTGGAGGAGAAAACTATAACGCTTAATGGACAAGTTTTAAAATTTATCAATAACCCTTATTCGATAAATGAAATTTTCACTTTAGAACAAGTTGAAAACAATTATTTGCAACGCCTTAAACTTGATCATTTGAACGAAGAAGAATGTAGGGAAATTGTTAAAGTCGTAAAAAAATGTTCAAAAGTATTCTTTAAACAAGGAGATCTGTTGACGAGTACTCCGCAAATACAGCATGAAATAAAAACAACGACGGATGCTCAGATAAATTCAAGGCTTTATCGTTATCCACCTAGGCATGAAGATGTTGTACGGAAAGAAATCACTGACATGGAGGAGCAAGGGATAATCCGAAAGAATAGCTCGAAATACTCTAGTCCCTTGATCGTGGTCCCTAAAAAGAGTGATAATTCCGGGGAGAGGAAATTTAGAATAGTCATAGATTACCGTAAACTAAACGAAGTTACGATCGATGACAAATTTCCTCTCCCAAATATTGACTCTCTCTTGGATAAACTCGGAAGAGCTCAGTATTTTTCAACAATCGACTTAGCCAAAGACTACTATCAGATCCTCGTTAAGGAAGAGGATAGCCACAAAACAGCATTCGTTACCCGGTCGGTCGCCAGCCGAATAGGGGGAAAAACATGTAGTAGACGCAAATTTACACGTGCCGCAACTGTTCGGTCTGGTGAAAGTGTGATCCATAACCTCCTCGCGGTGGCCGCCGGTAACAATCCCCCGGAAGGCAGGATTGGCTAATTGGATCAGGCTAGTCCCTTCTAAGTAAGGTTGGTGAGAGATCTCTCTCCCGTAAAAATTTTTGGTTCTGCCGCACGCCCGTACAGCAGCCAGCTGTATGGGCTGTGTAAACGGAGGCCTCGCCCGTAACCGGCAGAGGGGCGCCCTTGTTTCTCTCCGCAGGGGTGATACGGAGGCCTGGGGATAGGTCTGGGCTGGTGACTGAGGTGAAGGTTCACCTGCGGGGTTCTGAATCCAACACTTCACTTTGCCCGGTTCTGGAACCTGGCGAACCGCGGTCTACAGAGTAGCGAACTGTTAGACTAGGGGAGACACCTTGGTTGCCTCGGCAGCAAGGAGCGCAGGTTCAGCGTACTGTGAAAGCCTACGGAACCCTCGGATGGTCGTGGGGGAGTCTGCCTCGCGATCCGAAGAGGGGGAAGGACGGTCGGAGCAATACGTTGTTCCTATGGGGGCGGGGTGTAGCGGGAGGCAAAATGCTGGCAATTGCCTCGGCTGTGGTCCGAGAACGCGAAACCCAAACCTGAAACATTGAATAAACAATATCTATGGATCCTACCAAAGACATAAATAAAAAAATCGAATTTCCCGCCAGTACTACTGGAGGGAAATCACCAGATAACGACCCCTTCAAAAGGAGTTCAAAGGTGACACGATCACCAACGTCGGGAAGCGAAACGGCTCAGGGTCAGACGATCGAAAGATTGCGGGCCCTGAAGCTAGATGGGGAACCCGCCGCGGGATCTACTGTGAGTCCGATGGACGTAGCGGTACCCGTCAGCAGAGCAGCTACTCAGCAGTCTGGCGGCGGGTCTGGAGATTCACTGGCCAGTACAACGGAAGCGGCGGTTGAGCCGGCTTCTAGCAGAGCTGTGACCAAGAACGGAGGCGGCAAGCTGAAAGGCTTGCAGGTCACCGGGAAGGAAGCGGCGGCTAAGCCACTCAGCAGAGCTGTAACCAAGACTGGAGGTGGTGCCTCCAAAGATCTGCAGTCTACTGTGAAGGTGGCGGCAGCTGATTCCACCAAAGGGAGGAAGCGGAATGCCCAACGCTTCAGAAGGAGGGAGGCAAAACGAGCGGCCAGTAGCACGGTGACACTGGAATCCAAAGGGAAACCCGAGGTTGCCCAAGTGAAACCTGCTGCAGCGGCTGCAAGTAAACGCCAACGCTCAGAGGAGTTAACCTCGCCGAGAGGTAAATCGACGAAGAGGCCACGACAGGAGACGGCAGTTCGTTCCTTTAGGGACGTAGCGGCCAGTCACCTTAAGCTGGCCGTCGTTGACAAGCAGGAACCCCTGGAATGGAGACTTGAAGATGACGTGGCCAAGGTGATTCTTAAACGGATCACCGAGGAACTCCTCAGGTTTGCCATGTCAACGGAAGAAGGGTCACCTCGCTTTGAAGGCTGTAACATTGTTCGCGGCCACATTGCGGTGACCTGTAGTGACGTCTTCTCGACGGAATGGCTTCGGTCTACCGTCCTGAAGATTTCTGCAGACCATCCAGGTTTGGACGTAGTGGAGGAGACATCCGTGCCCAAGCTAATTACAGCGAAGGTGGCGGTGCCCCACTCGAACGCTTCGGAGGCTCTGTCTCTGCTAAAAAGACAGAACCCCGATCTGAAAGTTTCAGGCTGGAGATTATTCCAGGCTGTTAAACTAACTAACCAATCTGCGGAGCCTGACTTAACTGGTGCAGCTAAGTTAGTGCTTGTGCTGGGTATCGATCGGGAGTCCGCGGATCAAGTACGGGCCAACAACGGGTTGATTCACTTCGGTCTGAAGAGGATCACCTTGAAAGTTGGAGCGGAGAAGGTGACTGAGGGTAGCCGAAGTGCGAGTGGTCCAAGCAAATCTGCACCACAGTAGAGGGGCGACGGCCAATCTGCTTCGGCATCTCAGTCGGGGGCACGCTGACATCGCACTGATACAGGAGCCGCTTCTGTACAAGAATGTGGCTTGTGGATTCGGCACCAGCCTCAGTGTGTTCCAGCTAAAAGGAAGGGACAAGACAAGGACTTGTATTGTCGCCAAAAAAGAGGTGAAAGCAATCTTGATTCCGCAGCTTTGTGATGGGGATACAACCACAGTGTGTGTGGAGTGGGGGATCGCTGGTAGCGGCACGAAGCGGTGCCTGTTGTCGGCGGTCTATCTACCATACGACATAGATCCCATCACGCCCGGACTGAGAAGATTGGCAGTAGCGGCTATGACAACGGATGCTGTTATCGGCTGTGACGCAAATGCTCACCACGAAATATGGGGAAGCACCAACATAAACGAGAGAGGTAGGAGTTTTCTAGAATTTCTAACGTCAACCAACCTCAACATCCTCAACATGGGTAACAAACCTACATTTATAACTAAGAACAGGGCTGAGGTAATTGATATTACCCTGGCAACTCCAAGCATAATGAAAAGTGTCCACAGCTGGCAGGTTTATAACCTGCCATCGCTCTCGGACCACCAGTGGCTATGCTGGAATATCGGTTGTTCTGTTATTTCACCTAAAAAAGTACGGAACCCGAGAACAGCACAATGGGAAGTTTACTCAAGGAAAACAAATAGACACCTCAGAGCACTAGACGATCTGGAACTGACGAGTCCAGGACGGCTGAACGAGCAGGTGAACCGATTAACGAGAATCTTAGTGTCAGATTTCAAAGACGTGTGTCCGGAAAAGCCCGTAAGGAAGAACGCTACCTTGTGGTGGAATGGCGAACTCACAGAGGCTAGAGGTCACACACGAAGGGCGTTTAACACCGCAAGGCGTTCCGGAAACGTGGCTGACTGGGATCGTTACAAGCAAGAGCTGTCGCTTTTCAAAAAGAAGATTAGACAAGCCAAGCGCGACTCATGGAGGGAATTCTGTGAGAACATTGAAGGAGGTACAGAGGCTGCCAGAATCAGGAAGGTTCTAAGCGTAACCCCCGGCGTACCTACGCTTTTGCGAAGGGAAAACGGGGATTGGGTGGAGGACCCGAAAGAGTGCCTGGACTTGCTACTGGAAACTCACTTTCCAGAATCAGCCTGCGTGACACCGCGTAGTGACGTACTTCGCGGAACCCACCGGGCGTCTGAGCGGCTGATCAAGGAAGTAGTGGACGAGGTCAAGATTGAATGGGCTATTGGCACATTCCGACCTTACAAAGCTACAGGGATTGATGAGATATCACCTTTCATGCTTCAAAAAGCAGACAAGGCCATCATTCCCATTCCGCAGCGTATTTTTACCGCATGCCTCCGCCTCGGGGTAGTACCCGAGCAATGGACAAAAGCTAGAGTGGTTTTCATTCCGAAACCTGGTAGGTTGAATCATCATTACGTGAAGGACTTTAGACCAATCAGCTTAACATCGTTTCTGCTCAAAACACTAGAGAGGCTTGTTGATCTGCACATCAAAAGCTCGATTGATGTCGCGAGAATCTGTGTTGATCAACACGCGTATCTAGCGGGCAGATCAGTAGATACGGCATTACACAAAGTTGTCCGTACAATAGAAAAATCCTTACGGCAGAAGGAATTCACGTTGGCAGCCTTCTTAGACATTGAGGGGGCCTTCAATAATGTCACTGTCGCGAGTATCATTAATGCCTTGGCTCGATATGGAGTGGATAAAACCCTGGCGACCTGGGCATCTGACTTGCTCAAGAGCAGGCGGATTGAGGCTACCTTTTTGGAGGCCAAAGCGGAAAGAACAGTCGGTACCGGAACACCACAAGGAGGGATTATATCTCCCCTTTTCTGGATCCTGACAGTCAACGAAATACTGGAGAAGTTAAGGGCCAGTGGCTTTGAGGTAGTGGCGTATGCCGATGACATTGTGGTACTTGTGAGGGGTGCGTTCCCACAAACTTTGTCGGACCTTATGCAATCGGCGCTGGACCATATTCAAATCTGGGCCAGAAAAGTCGGTCTTAGGGCAAACCCGACAAAAACCGAACTTATGCTCTTCACAAGGAAACACAGGGTACCGGCTATTGCCACGCCTAACCTCAACGGAATAACATTGGAGCTTGCTGATAGTGTTAAATATTTGGGCCTTATACTAGACAGGAAACTGAACTGGGGGGCTAACGTGAAGCACAGAATTGGTAAGGCCCGCGCAGCACTTTTCGCTTGCCGGTCCGCCTACTCCAATACCTGGGGTCTTAAACCTAGGGCGGCCTATTACATATTCACATGTGTAGTCAGGCCGATTTTGGTGTATGGAGCGGTCGTGTGGTGGAAAGCAGCGGAGAGTAAAACTAATATCAAGGAGCTAACAACACTGCAAAGATTAGTTTGCATATGTATTACGGGCGCTTTAAGAACCGCCCCAACGGCTGGGTTGGAAATGATTTTGGGACTCATGCCCCTAGATCGATTCATCTTTAGAAGCGCAAGCTTAGCGGCGATACGCGCTAAAAGTTCTGGCATGTGGAACGATTCAGATCAGTGGGGCCACATCGGTATTCTTATAGAATGCCGCAAAAGATTTGGACTCGTTGCAGAAGACACGGACCACATGAGCAAAATAATACATCTTGGCAGGAATTTCCAGGTCAAGATACCCACAAGAACAGACTGGAAGAAAAAGGAAGCTACCACCGATAGGGGCGCCTGGATTTACACGGACGGGTCAAAGACGGACACAGGAGTTGGCTCGGGCGTGTTTTCTACGGATTTGAGCCTTAACCTGTGGTGTAGACTGTCGGACCATGCTACCGTCTTTCAGTCTGAATTACATGCTATACGCATGGCAGTTGAGTACATTAGCGGAATATCAACCAGACCAATGACCATTTGCGTCGACAGTAGGGCAGCCATTCTCGCTCTTGCGTCTTACAGATGTTCTTCAAAAACTGTTAACGCTTGCAGAGTGGCTCTCAATGAAAAGGCAAGGCATATTCCTATCCGGATTATGTGGGTGCCAGGGCATAGTGGGGTCATAGGCAACGAAAAAGCTGATGAATTGGCGAGGAAAGGTTCAGGAGCTAGCAACTGCCCCTGCATCACTGTACCTCGGTCAATCGCGGACGCCACAAACAAACTTGATGCCGCCATATGGGCCAAACTAAAGTCCGAATGGGAAAACAGGCTGGACTGCAGGGTGGCCAGGATATTATGGCCATCACCTGATCCAAGCAAAAGCAGGAAACTGCTCAAGCTCAGCAGGAACTGCTTGAGAACCACGGTCGGCTTGCTCACAGGGCACTGCCTTACCGCATCTCATGCGAAGAAAATGGGACTGACATCCAGCAGTTTATGCAAGAGGTGCGAGATGGAAGAGGACACCATCGAGCATACTCTCTGCGATTGTTCGGCCCTCAATAATAAACGCCTCAAAATTTTTGGTGCATACCACTTTCAAGGGTTAGCAGAGGTGGCTGGTACCGTCACGCTGAGTCAGCTGATCCAGTTTGGCGAAGCGGTCACCTGGCAGCTCTAAAAAGCCAGCGGAGGGTGGCAAATGGGCCCAAACTGGTGGCCTAATGCAAGCCGCGTTTCCCGGCAGCCCTCTTTACTAACCTAACCTACCCCCCATGGACTTTATGAGTTTGTAAGAATGCCGTTTGGACTGAAAAATGCTCCGGCTACTTTTTAGCGTCTCATGAACGATGTGTTGAGGAAGTATATAAATAACACTTGTGTTGTTTACCTCGACGACTTGCTAATTTTTAGTACATCGCTTCAAGAACACATTAATTCCTTATCTGAAATTTTTAAAACATTAGAAGACAATAATTTGAAAGTGCAGATAGATAAATGCAACTTTTTACAAAAAGAAACAAGTTTTTTAGGGCACGTTATAACCAAGGAAGGGCTAAAACCAATCCTGAGAAGATAAAAGTCATAAAAGAATTACAATTGCCAAAAACAGAGAGACAAATCAAAAGTTTCTTAGGACTAACCGGTTATTATCGGGAGTTTATAAGGGACTATGCGAAAATTGCGCAACCCATGACCAAATACTTGTCCAAAAATGTCAAAATTAATACAAAAGACCCTAATTTTATAGAAGCTTTTGAGAAACTCAAAGTGTTGATCAGTACGCATCCTATTTTACGATTTCCAAATTTTGAAAAACCATTTGATTTAACGACCGACGCATCTAACTATGCAATAGGAGCCGTTCTTTCACAAGAAGGCCACCCTGTTTGCTTCGCGTCGAGAACTTTGAACTGTCACGAAAGAAACTATTCTGCGACGGACAAAGAATTTCTGGCAATCATATGGTCTGTAGGTTATTTTCGACCGTATTTGTATGGAACGAAATTTAAAATTTTCACAGACCATCAGCCAATAAAATATTTACAGGCTAAATATAGAGGCAAGGACCTCTCACCCCGACATCAGAGATGGCTATTGAAATTAGGAGAATATAGATTCACAATTGAATATCTCAAAGGCAAACAGAATAAAGTAGCGGATTTCTTAAGTCGTATTGAACATTATGACACAAATAACTCCACTCAATCAACCAAAAATAGTTCAGGCTCAGATCTAGGAATTTTATTTAATGCTGAAGAAAGAGATGACGTTACCATGGCGACAAAGCATTCTGCAGATGAAGAGCTTTTGGACCATATTCCAATAAAGGAAGATATTGTAAATAAGTACAGCACCCAATTAATTTTAACTAATAACAAAACATGCGAAATCGAAATACTTCATAAAAAGCGAATTATTTTTATTGCTGAATACGATTTCGATAGGCTATCAAACATATTTAGAAGATACATCAAAAAAGGAATCACAGCCATTTATTCGGAATTATCGGATCATCAGTATAATGCAGTCCAAGAAAAATTGAGAGAACTGTTTTCTAACGACTCAACAATCAAATTTGTACGATGTTCGTATCGGGCAATAGACATTAAAACCGAAGTAGAAGCAGTAAGGCAAATATCCTTATACCATATTAAGGAAAGCATGCATTCAGGAATCCAGGAAACCTTCAACAGTCTAAAAAATAAAATTTATTATCCCAAACTTCTAGAACTTGTCAATATTGTCGTTAATCAATGTCCGTTGAATATGACCGTAACCCTATTAAACCCATTGATATAAAAGTATAGAGGATATGGCCATAGCGAAATTTTTGTTGCCATTTTTTGGATTGTTTAATAGTTGTAGTGAATACATGCAACTGGCATTAAAATACAAAGGTGTAGTGATTATACAATTTCGTATAATGAAAGGGGCCAATTTATTTTAAATATATTAAAATGGTGTTTCGATTTAAGTGGAAGAATTTAATAGATACATTCACAATATCTATGAACGGTTAGAGATGAAATACAAAACATTTTGCAATCAAAGCTTGTGAAATTTTATTTATTAACATTTATGATGCATTCAAATAAAAAAAATTATATCGGTGATTTGAATAAATTTCTGAATTTTATACAAAGAAAATGCAACAAAAATCAGTGCGCGTTATTAAATTTACAAAGCAATGTTATTGATAATAATAACTATTGTTTAACTCATTTATTAACCATGAATTCATAGTAGTTAAAATGCATTTTAAAATACGAATCTTACCACAAACCAAATGTTAAGTTACAAGCCCCCCTCCTCCTTTCGCAACCGGGCTTGGGACCGGCTTTGGCGGATTTACGGCTTCCCTTGGATAATTAAATTCATAATATAATCCGGGCTATTATTTAGAAGCAAAGAGAGTAGTTTTAATTGAAAATTTTGCATAATTTTGTAATGTTGGAAATAAACGCGATTTACATGCCTTTAAAATGGAGGAGTTTATTATATTTTTGTCTAAGGGATATTTTTTCTGAATCCTTTCTAGCGATAAAAAAATATCTTGTTTGAATATATTTTTCCGCAATTGATTTGATTAACAAGCTATAGTGGTTTAATGTGCTCATGTGTTGTGAATGCTCCATGAAGAGCTTTTTCCCAACACAACTCTTTTGAACAGAATAACAATTTTTTTTAAAAAGTGCCGTTTTCAAAATTTGCTTATCTTCTAAATATATAGTTTTGTGAATCTCTCCCTCCGCAATTTTGCACACAGCTACCACACTTTCTGATGGTATTTTCAAATAGCCCCTACTCTTGTATGAAATCAAAGATATTATATTTTTCTCTCCTTGAATCGCAGAAATGCAATGCTCACATTGAAGTTTCTTGCAAAGTTTAAACACAATGAAGCCAGATATATATTCAACAACACTGTTGACGAATGACGATAAATGCATTGGATCGGCTGCGTAGTCATGCTCTTGCAAAAAGTGATCGTTGAGACATTGCATATCTGTTTCAAATGAATCTTCATTTGTGTCGGATAAACGTTCGTCGTAAAAATGTAATTCCGGATCGTGCTTTGCATGCCTAGCGACAGTTTGGTTAATTTCTGCGATTGGGTTTGTGTTGAGAATGCTGATTTCCTCAAGTGGGATGCAGTTTCCAATTCCGTTTTCTCTTAGCTGGCATCGAAACAACATTTTTTTATATGCAGCAATGAATTGTCTAACTGTGGGGTTATTGTTGCATCCCAGTGCCGCACGTATTGAAGAAAAAAAACAGCTCTATATGATCCTGGTTGAGTTTATAAAGTGGTATGAATTTGAGGATTTTGGTGACAATAAAACGCTCATATAGTAGATTTATGTTTCGCAATGCAGCGATAATTCCAAGGAAGCCGGTGTTTCTTCGACAATTGAGGACTAACGTTCCTGTCGGGAGTGTTAACTGCCTTATGTATTCAATAGCCATTTTTGCAAAATCATCTATACTGGATTTATTTGAGTCACATAATGCTTTTTTTTTGTATTCGCATTCAGATAATTTTTTACTATTCAAAACATCAAAAATGTCGTTGAAGAGTCTAATAAATTTGGACGTACTTTCACTGCCAGCAAATTCTCTTAAATGAAGGACTTCTCGGCAAAAGTCAAGAGCATCAGCAACAGATTTGCTCAGCGTTTGCACAGCCAAACGGACCTTCATTTTTTGCTGCTGAAAGAATATGTGGGCTTTCCGAATTTTGTTCCCCAAATGCAGGCCTTTTTTTCTTGTAATTCAACCAGTCTGATCAAATACTCCCATTTGATCAGATTTCCTTCGCTGTCTTTAAGCGTTTTAAGGTCTGCTAGGGAATTCCGAACTAGTTTGATCATATGGCATGGGTCTGGATGAATCACATATTTTTCAGCAGAATTTTCAAACATTAAGTAACCGTTCGAAGATGTATTTCGAATATCAAATCCCAAAAGTTTGCACAATGTGAGATTTGATGATGCACCATCGAAAGTGATCCCTGACACTAATACTCCTGTATCCAACAAAAGGCCCACACACAGTGAAACCAAATTTTTTTTCTGCTCGGCTGTAATACTATTGATCGGAAAGAAGCCTAGGGGTATTTTCCACGATTTGTTAATTGCGACTGCCATCAGAACAAACATTTGCGTCGCTATTACATCTCTGGAAGAATATGCGCCACCAAAGTCTGTAAATCCATATGCTTGTTTTCCGTCCCACTCCACATGTTGGCGAATGTGAATTTCATCGAAGACAAGGTTAACAGCAATTAGTCCATTGCCGCCGTTACATTCAACTGATTTTTTAATTGCAGCAAAAGATTCTTGCGTAAAGCCGGGTCCACAATTAACATTTTGGTACCACTTTCTAACTGTGCGGTCATGAGGCAAGCATTTACCAAATGCTGATCGAACAAAGTTATAGGCTCTGGGTGAAAAAAAATTTAGATTGAGAGCAAAGGCTTTCAACTCGGGGCTATATTTCCTTGGA
Source organism: Nemotelus nigrinus (assembly GCA_947369275.1). Lineage (NCBI taxonomy): Eukaryota > Metazoa > Arthropoda > Insecta > Diptera > Stratiomyidae > Nemotelus > Nemotelus nigrinus. The sequence goes on from OX376374.1 coordinate 81,621,655, forward strand.
ACTTTCTTAAGTTTGGTGACAAAAAGTTGCCTTTCAATTATGTGCTTACTAGGCTCGCTTAAATAATTAAGGAAATCACTTTGTTCTGCAGATATCAAATTCTTTTCAGTAATTGAATTTAAAAGCTGCTTCAAGCTAATGGTTTTCCGTTCTTGGCGCTTTACCTTAATTTTTAATTTTTTGAGCTGCATTGTCTTCTTTACCAGGCGCGCTTCAAGAGATTTAATTCGCGAATTGGCTTTACGCAACAATGATGCATGGGATTCTTCATCTTGATTTGTATTTGTACCCTATATTCATTCAAATACATGAATTTTCAAATGCATGGATAAATTTTGAACTTAAAAAACACAATGTTAGCGCCAGCAACTAAGAAGCGTTGATAATCAGCTTAATAATACTTTTAAATACAACTTACAAACTTTTACCAGTAACGATTCAACTCCGCAATTATAGCATATTTATCAAATTCATAACCAACTAAGCAATTTTCACACAGGTATCCTACCGTGTAATAGTGTTATCTTTTTGCACTGATTAAGGTTTTCGTATAGTATCAAATAATTAAAATGGCAAGAAGTAATGCTTTGCATAATATAAAGTAATTGAAATTAAAGGCGGTTTTGATAGCATTGATTTGATCATTGCACAAGAAAGGTGTATCGTGTTGTTCCGACTCGCCATTTCCTTCTCATTTTAAATATCTTAGTGTGGATTTCACAAAATTCAGACTGCCAATGCATTTCAAACATTATATTTCAAATAAACAAGAAGTCAGTCAATTCATTTAGCTATTACTGAATTCATTTATAAATTTTATGTTTTAAATCAGCAGTTTGAAAGGATAGCATAATGAAAAAATCTGTAATGATACGGCGTTTTAAAAAAGAAAAACATCACTTTTACAATTAAAAAACGAGTCGAAATTGGATGATGTATTTTCTTACTTATTATTTTTGATCAGATCGTGTTAACAGTTTTACTTACGATTGAAACAAGATTTTTTTCACCGCATGACTTCGAAGTCTTGAAATGCTCCTATAAATAATTTTTATCAGTCGTGGAGTATTCAATCAATATTATATTGATGTATACAAAAACAAAACTATATTAGTAATATAGTTACTCACATTTTCAACATGCATTTGCTCCTGTAAACTTTTGACTGGCTTGCTTTCGTCGAAAGAATTATTCTGAAATATTTTCAAATTCTTAAAAAGTTCTTTATCAATCTCGTTTTTAATACTCACATAATCAACTACCATTTGGTTGCTCGAATGTCCACTATCAAATTCCTCATTGTCAGAGATATCCTTAAACAAATCGTACAATACATGCAATAATAGGCAATATTAAGATTAAAATACCATTTCACATGTTGATTCAAACATATCATTCGCAGAGGATGTATAATCAACCGTGAAATCACCGCTGTATACTTCTTTGGGAACCTGAAGTATATTAAATAAACTTTATTGCTATTATTTCAATAATTGTATCTTACGGTGATTGTGGAACGATTTAGGTAACGCGACCTAGTATTCTGCTCTTCAAGCTCTTGCACATACCTCTAAAATTAATTTTTTGGTTATAATTGAATCATTTCCATTGTTTCGATACATACCTGATCGTTTTCCATAAATCTTGCAGTATAAGGCTTTGCTTTGCGTTCCATATCCAGTTCCTATCAACACCATGCTAAACATAAACATATGTGTTGTAAAAACGTACTCTTACCTTTTTTGGACACACGGCTTGGTTTCGTTCTTCGACGATATCTGTCTTTGCAAACACACAGGCTGCCTGCAAATTCATCTGCGAATCATGAGTTTAAACTACTTGCATATAATTTAAAGAAAAATTACCTTCGGTACGGCTTTCACAGACAAAATTACTCTCCGCTACTGTTTGATTAAGTCACTTTCACAAAAGTGGTCCGAACAAACAACAGCAGTTTTCTTTACCTCCGTCAATCCGATTGAGTCCAACCACGCCTGCCTGCGGGTAATATCGCCAGGAAACCTGTAGTAAGAAAATATGTGAAAGATTAGGTCTGTGCGCGTACTGCAGCAGCAACATATTTTTGCAGCTGGTTTCTTTCTGTGTCAAAATTTTGCTTGTAGCAACAGTACTAAAACGACTTGCTGTGAATCTATTTTAAAATAAGGTGCGTTTTCTTGCAGATCAAAATTTGTTAAGTATATTGAATACATTAACAGCAGATCAAATTTTGTAAAGTATATTGAATACAACAACGATTTTGTTGTTGTATTCAGTACACTTAACAAATTTTGATCTGATCGGGGGTGCAAAAAATCGCACCTATATTATAATTGATTCAGGTATGTGAACAAACCTATAAGAATCTTCAATATAATTTTCCTTATGTTTTTTGCTTAAGTTTTTCGTAGTTACTTTCAAATACAACAGATTGCTAAATATTTTAAAAATTCAGTCGTTATTTCAATTTTCAGCAAGAAACAAATATATATTGAACATTTCACCTAAAAACGTAAAATATTTTCATATAATTTCATATCCACACAAATCCTAATGCCCCTTGCAGTTACTCAGTTGTCGTCCACTTTGACCAACTGAAACAGAACAACATGGCTTGTCATTTAAATGTAAACAAATTAGTAGACGCACTAATTCAATTTACAATTTAAAAGCCTCTGACTATCCTATACCGATTTTGTTACGCGTTTCACATTTAGGAACTCTTATTTTAATTTATAACAATGCATTACCTGAAAAACGAAACTCCATTTACATCGAAACTCTTCCTTTTTGGGTAACCAACCACGCAGCACCGCATTGTATTTATTTATCTGCAACAAAAAACACAATATAACTTGTTCCCTTGAACATTTATCACTTTCACTTACTAACACACTTTGTACTTTTTGAGTGGAACTTATGATTGATATCAATAAAGGCCTTAATTCACGTTCTTTTATCGATTCCAAATATCGCGACGGCAATCTCGAGTCAACAAATGTCAACAAATCAAACTCAAATTGACAGTCCCAGTTGCTGGAACGATGCAGGAACACCTGAGATTGTCAGAACACTGCATTCTCACCCATATTAATACAATTGTTTCTGGCAACAGTCACGGACAGTATACGTATATGCTATTCCCATATCCTCTATACTTTTATATCAATGATTGATATTTACACCACAAATAAATATAGCTTTATGACAGTTATTGACAAATTTTCTAAATTTGGTGCAGCGTATTATTTGACAGATAGGAATCACATTACCTTAATTGATGCACTCGAAGAACATTTTGCAAAAATAGGCAAACCGGAGAAAATTTTCGCTGGAAATGAGTTCAACGGAGTACTAATAAAAGATTATTTAAAAGAACAAAACATAATAATACATTTCACAAGACCTCACAGCCATACAGGAATTGCGGATGTGGAAAGATTCCACGAAACTATTGTAGAAAAATTTAGGATACTCGTTCACAAGCAAGCAAAATCTTCAGATAGACGAAAAATACAGTTAGCGATCCGAAACTATAATGAGCGATACCACTCTACAATCAAATGTAGCCCAATCAACGTTCAACACCATAAAGTAGATTATGATAAAATTAAGAAAAACTTATTAGAAGCTAAAGAAAAATGGATCAGCAAAGCTAATAAAAGTAGAGAAGAGTATGTTGAAGTGAGAAGCATGGGTTTCATAAAGAACTATAAGGCCAAAAGATTGAAATATCAACCAAAATACATCCAAAGCAAACTTCAAAACATCCATCCAACGAATATAAAAAGACCCCTCACATATAATGATTTGCTAGAAAACGAAAAAGATGATGCTAACACTGATTATGAATTCAGACAATTTTCGGAAGAACAAAATGATATCATCAATAGAGTATCTACACAGGATTCTCCAAATGAAATCCTAATCACTAAATTTAATTTAAATATAGAAAAACGCGATATTTGGACTTTAAAGAATAATAATTGGCTAAACGACAACATCATAAATTTTTATATGAACCTTATTAGAGAAAGAAGCGAAAGGGAACATCACAGAGGATTACCGAAAACATATGCTTTCAATACCTTTTTTGTAACCAAACTTTTAGAGAACGGATATGAAGCTGTCAAAAGATGGACACGACGAGTCGATTTATTCTCGTTTGACATCATTCTAATTCCTGTCCATGTTAATTCGAACCATTGGACGGTAGCAATTATGGACTTAAAAGAAAAATCTATTAGATATCACGATTCTTTAGCAGGTACAAACCCCCAACTATTAACTGTTTTAGAAGAATATCTTAATAGCGAGTCTTTAGATAAACAAGGGAAACCATTCGATTCAAATAACTTCATAAAAGAAAATGCTAAAAATACTCCAAAACAAGAGAATGGTAGTTATTGTGGTGTTTTTAGTTGTATTGTATCGGAAATAGTTTCAAGAAATGCTAAATTAACATTTTCACAGCAAAAAATTCCTTATCTAAGAAAAAGGATGATTTTGGAAATTATGCAAGGCAAATTATTTAACTAGAGTTTTTACTATACTATTTGGCAACCCTAAATCTTTATACACCAATATTAACTTTTCGAAGGAATATTTGAACTTTATAAATTATGCAGATTCTTTGGACATTACTTGTACTTATGTCAACATTGACTACAACCAAAGGACAATTAAACAGATACGAAATGGCTTTGAAAAGCGAAGATACTACATTTTATTAACACAACAGAAATACTTAACGTAATTCACATTCTTACCACAAATGTCAACAACCTGAATGACAAAGACAAATACTTACTTTTAACAGAATTACAACATTTACGAACTAAAGTTAAAACCCTGATTCCAAACCAAGTTTCCAAAAATAATCGTAGAAAAAGAGGACTCATTAATATTATTGGCTCTATAAACAAATGGCTTTTTGGAACCATGGACGACCAAGACAGACAAGACATAAATAAACATTTACAGACAATAGACTTAAATAGCCACAACGCAATTAATAATTTAAATCAACAAGTAACAATCAATAATTATTTTAATAGAAGCATTATTCAATTAAAGAATATAATTGAAAACGACAGAAAACTATTTATCAAAAACGTTAATGCCATTACAAATATAACTTTCAGTAAAACTATGTTTCATGATATTCTTTTTAAAACCCAAATTCTAAGAAATAAAATAGAGCACATACAGGATAATGTTGCATCAGCAAAAAGTGGCATTTTTCATCCTAATATACTTACCGATGATGAAATTCAAAGTTATAATATCGATCTTAACAAATTGCAACAAACTAAACTCGGAATTACTTCTTTTAGAGAGAAAATATTGATATTTGCTATTAAAATACCAAAAGAATACATAGCTGTAGAACTCAGAACGATTTTGCCAATGCCAAACAATTTATATAAAGATGATGAAGAAATTACTTTCAAGTATAATGACAAAATGTATAAATATGAAAAATTGAAATACCTAAATGAATTGGAATCATCCAAACATTGTGTATATAAACGAAATTGTAAATTAATAACAAATAACATTACTGAAATTATCAAAATAGATGAAGGAACTTTATTAGTCAAAAATGCAAACCACTTAAATTTTAATCACACTTGCGACAATAGAAAATTAAAACTTAATAGGAACATGTTAATACAATTCAATAACTGTGAAATTAAAATTGTTGACCATTTCTTTTCAAATATTACAAATAGATTCACAGAGAGATTTTATTACCCTTATGAAATAAATAATGAAAATTTCAAAAACAAAGTTACCTTCGAAGAAATAGTTTTGGAAAACGTTAAAAATGTTCAGAAAATTAACGAACTCAATCATCATAAAAATGTTTCATACGGATTTAACGTAACCTCAATATTTTTAATTACTATTTTAATTTTGATATCCGTAATTTTATACTTGAGAAAAATAAAACCAAAAGAAATTAAAACCAGAATTCAGGAGAATTCAGATTGTAAGGGGGGAGAAGTCATGTATACGGCGGCGCCCGGTCGCGAAAATGTAAAATTACCTGGCGGGAAATATGACGCCCTGTTGCACATCGTGAGAAAGTCCGTTACGAAGCGCACAACTGCAGACGCTGATTTAGCAAATCTGCATCTAGGTGAACATGACTTCGTCTCATCAAATTAGATAATTAAGTTAGTCTACATTTGTTACTCCGACTAGACAGTTGATCTAGATTCCTTCTAATAAACATACAATTCCGATTTAAAAAAGTGTTTTGCTACAGTCCGCGGTAGGACTTATAACAATTTTTATTTTTGTTCGTTCGCTCGGCAACATACAAAACTCGCTACCCAATTGAAATAAAATGCATCCGCAATCGTGTCTGCTGTTTGGTCAGGAATTGGTATGGCTTCTGGCCATTTAGAATACCTGTCAACCATTGTCAAGCAGTATCTATAGCCTCTTGATGGGATGAGTGGTCCGACTATGTCAATGTGGACATGCTGAAAACGATAGTCAGGCATCGGAAACGGTTGTAGAGGATTCTTAATGTGTCTTCCGATCTTCGATTTTTGGCAAGGATCTGCAAAATGCATGTATACCTTTGTTCATATCGGGCCAAATGAATTTTGCTTTGATCGCTCGTAAAGTAGCTCGAGTATTTGGATGTGAGCAGCGATGGTACATCTCGAAAATTCGTTTGCGGAGGGATTTAGGAACAAACGGGCGTATTTGCTCCAGAGATGTATCACAATACAGATCACCTGAATTCGAATCGCTTTCAGTTGAAGAGAAGTTGTGTTGTTTTTTCGCAGGTTTTGTAGAAGTGGGTCGGCTTGTTGTTCACGGATTAGTTCTTCCGTCTGCAGTATAGTAGGCATGCTAATTGCATCGATGCGTGAAAATGCATCTGCGACTGTGTTTGACTCACCAGGAACGTATACAAAATTTGTTGAAAATTGTGAGATAAAACATAACTGGCGTTGTTGTCGAGGTTACGCTTTTTCTAACTTCTGATCGAAGGCATATATTAACGGCTTATGATCAGTTCTTATAGAAAAGTTATTCCCTTCCAAAATGTGGCGAAAATGCTTTTTGCTGGCATATACGGCTAAAAGTTCGCGATCATACACGCTGTACTTTTGTTCCGTTGGACTTAATTTTCGTTGGAAGAACGCTAATGAAAGCCATTCTCCGTCTTGTTGTTGCTGTTCCAGAACTGCTCCAACAGCGATATCAGACGCATCTGTAGCTAAGGCTAATGATCGGTTCGGGTGAAAGTGCACCAGGAGTGTGGCTTCAGCTAAGCTGGTTTTGTACTTATTAAAAGCCTCTTCAGCTTGAAATGCCCATTTAATAGGTGTTTTACCATTAATGCCATCGCAAAGATACGCGTTGAAAGGAGCTTGTAAAGCAGCTATATAAATCTATAAATCTTCCATAAAAATTTATCGTGCCCAGGAAGCGTCTAAGTTGTTAAGCATTTTCGGGACGTTTTAAATATTGGACTGCTTTTATTCGTGACAGAGGTGGTAAAATGCCTTTTTTGAAGATTGTATGGCCAAGATATTCTATCTCAGAGGCACCGAATACACATTTGCTGGGATTGATCACCACGCCAAAAGATGAAAGTCTTTGGAAAACTAAGCGGAGATGAGTGAAATGCTCTTCTGGAGTTTCAGATGCAACCAGGATGTTATCAATATAACAATTGCAAAAATCTAAACCTTGAAGTACTTGATCCATGAATTTTTGGAATGACTGAGCGGCATTGCGCAAACCAAAAGTCATTGCCGTGAATTCAAATAATCCAAAAGGCGTAGTCACAGCTGTTTTCGGAATATCATCTTCGGCTACCAGAATTTGGTAGAAAGCACGAGGGAAATCAATTTTAGAGAAGATGATTTTTCCTTTTAGTTCTGCGACTATATCCTGAATGTGCCTCATTAGATATTTGTGAGGCTTAGTTATAGCATTCAGGCGACGGTAGTCACCGCAATAGGGCATTAATCCCGAGATTGAAATGGAGATCCCAAAATTCGGGATTAGAATTTTCGGGATCCCAGGATAGTCCCGAGATTTTGAGATTTTATAAAAAAACTATATTAACGGAATTTGAACAGATATATTGGCTTATTCGTACTCAATTAAAGGGATTTTAATTTCAATTATATATACATAAAACCGGTAGCTAAGTTCATTATAATGTTAAATTTATGCACATATGTACATGGGTACTAGCAAGTAAGACGTTAATCTATAATTGCGTCTAAATTAATCTTATGATCTAATTTCTTCTTATCTTCTTGTCCAATAAAGCTCTTTATTTGGTCATGATAGTTAGTTATAAAATTAGTTAAAAACGAATTGGTATTTAATCAGCATAACGGATGCTCCGATAATATAATAAAAATAAATTATTCTTTTTAGTTGTTTACATATTAATTACAAAATAATATTGCTTTTCAATGAAACACACGATAAGTAATAATATCAATTGGTTCAAACTGCTGATTCGTTTTGAAGGTATGCTTTTAATAAACATAATTCGTCAAGAGTTTCAAGTTTTAAACTAGACCTGATTTTGCTGCACATATATCCAGCTGCTGAAAAAGATATTTCGGGTACACTTTTTAGTGGGATATTAAGCATGTAATCATACGCCAGTTATTAAAACTGGCTTCCGCCTCCGTTTTCATTAAACAATATTTCTTTTAGTAGTAAATTCTGCTTTCTCATTCCCGAAATGGGTTGAATTTTATCAATCCCGATATCTCGGGAGTCCCGATGAAAAATTCGGGATCCCGAAAATATCCAAAATAGGTCGGGATCCCGAGATCCCGAAATCTCGGGATTGCATGCCCTACACCGCACGGTCTCCAAGTCCCCTCTTTTTTAGGAACAAGATGAAGCGGACTGGTCCACGAGCTGGAAGAGGGACAGCAGTAGCCTTTCTCCATCAAAAACTCAAATTCGCGTTTTGCGACCTCTAATTTCTCTGGGGACAGTCTGCGAGGGCGTTCTGCTACTGGCGGGCCTTCAGTGAGTATATAATGGCGCACGTTGTGGCTTTGACTAGTTTTTTGTAGCGAAGGATTTGTTACGTGTGAGAACTCCTTTAACAAATCGTGAAATGACGAGCTCTCAGAAACTGTGGATAGTGATTCGTGATCCACTAACTGGATTTATTCAACAGTCGAGAGTCTTTTTTTCGATCTACCAAGCGCTTATTTTTAACGTCAACGAGTAGACCATGCCTTCTGAGAAAGTCTGCACCTATTATGGGGCGTGATACATCTGCGATGTGAAAATGTCATTTTAGTGGTCGCCTGAGACCTAAATTTAATAGTAATAATTTGCTACCATACGTTTTAATGCTTTTGCGTACGAGGTAGTACTGAAAGGTCCACCCGTGTCTACGAAAAAAGAGTTTCTACTTTCTCTATCGAAAATGTGTAGGCGGCATATTAATGAGTCACTGTTGGCCGCCGGTGAAATATGCGACATCACTGGTTTTTTGGCTGCGTGCCTACGAATGAGCATGGTTGTGCGCACTTGCGTGCGGCTGCACCGAATTTATGGTGGTAAAAGCACATGCCATTATAATGCCTACGAGGAGATAGCGATCGTTGAGAACGAGTCGATGAATTGTTGCGACTTACTCTGCGATTGTTAAAATTCCTTCGAGGATTGTGTCTTAATTGTAAACGGTTTAACTGTTGTTGAATGCTAGTGAGTTGCTCTTGCAGATTATTATCTGCTGAGGAAGTTGCGGTTGAAGTATCCATTCGTGACACTGCCGCGACAGTATACGGATGACGAATTTCTATTATTTTATCTGCCATTTCGGCAAGGCGGGATATGTCTGACGTGTCAGAGATTGTAATTATTGCCTGAATATTGGCTGGTAGACGTTGCATCCAAAGCGTCTTAAAAACGACGTGGAAACCTTTTCACCTGCCGTCAACTTTATTTCTCGGAGAAGATAAGAAGGTTTTTGATCACCTTACTCCAAACCAGTAAGCAACTCCCGAATTTCTGTTTCTTCCTACACAGAGTACGCGTTCTAAATTCTTGTTTTTAAGGGTTAGTACTTTCCTTCTGTAGGAGGATTCTCCACCAGATCTGCTACCTGCATTAGCACTATCTGATCGAGCTCCGTAATCACCTTATCGAACTTCACTGCGTCACTTCGAACGTTGTATAAGCGGAATTGTCCTTCCACTCTGGAAAACCATAGCGTCGGGCGTGCTTTAAGAAACGGTGGCATCTTGAATAAACCCATTGCATGGATTTCGTTTGCTTGGTCGGGCTGCGTCGTAAGTCCTTTGTCCGGATTTGCAGTTACACCATCATCACCGGTAGCGGTTTTCTCATCACTAGATATAGTTTAGGCACATATATTCACTATACACTAAGGTATTTACATTAGTTTGCGGGATCACCAATTGTAGGTACTACGTTCTATAAGGAAACGCGAGTTAAAAACACAAAAGCACACTTTTATTACTGAAACGTACATGCTAGCCATTCGACTAAGATCTAATTAAATTTAAATGCGTATCTACACTCTACAAGATACATCAACGCCAAACTGTATCAAAGCGGCGTGCTTCGGAACTATTGTCGACTCGCATCTGGTCAGGCATGTTATGTTTTCTTCGGACTTTTCCTAGGAAAAAACCGGAGAAATTTTTGGGCCGATTGGGCGTTTCTCTTTCGCCTTTGCCGTGCCATTTTTCTACAAAAACGACAATCGGTTCTTGTATTTAGTTAATCGGTTTAGTCGGTTTGGTTTAAGGCTGAGCAAATACGTCCGTTTGCCTCCGTTTACGTCCGATCGGTCCCTCCGTTTTCGGAGTTTCGCGTCGTTTACTCAACCATTTTTGACACACTTTTAGAAGGTATCGCAAATTGGAGGCCAAGATTCAATCAACGCGAATGCGAACGGTTTGAACATAAGAAAAACATATCCAAGACGCAGCGAATAAGTCCAACCACTGCGAATGCGAATTCGCAGGAACATGCGAATGCGGAAAATTTGAGCAAAGACCAAATTAGTCGCACGAATTGTCGGAATGGCCAATTGCGCGAAAACAAAATGTACAACATGCATGTCATATAAAAGTAGGTTGGGTCTTGGGTAAAAAAATCTGAAGTGGCGGTTGGTTTGAAAGAAAAAAGGGATTATTGGTTTTTATGTTAAAATAAGTGGAATTCACGATTGGATATTGTTTGCAATAGGTTTTGTAGCGCAGTAACTTAGTTAAGAAATGCCATTTAATTTCGCAGAAAGTTTTGAATAAAAAACTGTTTCAGCTGGGAGGAGATGGTTTCATTTTGTTCGTAAAAGGTAGTGGGTGGGAACAACTTTTGATGACTTTGTTGTGTTAGGTAGTTTTCAAAATATATGCATGAAAATATGTCTATAATTTCAAATTTGTGGTTTTGAAATTTTTGTGACACATTCATTAAAGAAGAGAAGAAAATTAGTTTGTTGTCTGATAGTTCATACCGGCGTCAATCAACATGGATACATTACAGTACATATAGTTTTTGCAATATGCTTTACAGATACAGATCAGGGAGTTTGAATAATTTTAATATTTTGTAACTTTGTTTACCGAATACTATTAAATTAATTATTGATTTATTAATAAGTAATTCGGAGAGCTTCCCTTAGAGTTCGGTAGCGTTGTAACTGCTAATAGCAAAAATACGCCACCCAAAATTTTGGTCAGGTATTTTTCTTGGATGTCGTGTATTTTTCTCATAACAATGTCAATTGGCCATAAACAGAGTATTTTCAGGTTTAAAACAAAGTAAGTTCAATTAATTGCACAGTATTCGGAAAGGCACCGTATCCTACAACCACTAACGAATTCAAATAGCTCACTCAGTTTACATATTTTCCAGTTGACAGCTTTGGCGCGAATGCGAATCGCACCGATTGGTTCTTCAAATGCGATTCGTTTGCGTGCTCCTGTCAAAAAGTGCGATTCGCAATTCGCATTCGTGTTGATTGAATCTTGGCCACAGCGTAAGAAGTTAGTTCCTAACCAGCGTACCAACTCCGTATATGTATACGGCCCAAAAATCCAGTGATCTAACCTGAGATTGTATTGTTGTTCAGCCTGGAAAGTTGGAAGAAATCGCATGGAACAGAAAGAGATGCAATATACAATTCGGCAACTACATACTCAAGCTAGATTTTTCGCTGCTCACATGGCCCACTCTCGCAAAATATACCAACATAATCTCAGGCTGCTTTGACAGATAATGCATAAATAAATGGAGGCGCAATTTCATAAATAAATGGAGGCGTAAATGGAGGCGCAATTTCAAGGTCAAAGTGTTTTTTTGGGAAAGTGGAATAAGTTGGTACGCTGGTTGTTATTACGCTGTGTCTTGGCCTTTAGTCTTTTAGAACTATTTAGAACACGGGGGTTTTTCAGATTTTTCCAACCAGCATTAACAACTGCTTGAGAGCCACTAAGTTTTACTCAATCTACCGCCGATTCTCTCTCTGGTGGTAAACTTCATAGCCATGGGCACAAGTATCCAAGTTTTACCGATTCCACAATATTCCGTAAAGCCGACATCATAAAAAACTTCAACAAAACCTAACCTCAACACGCCTCAAAAGTTCCGGTAAAACTCGACTTCATGCACCACACAGGCGTTACATGAATTTCGCCGACAGATGTCTCGCTAGTTTGTTTGTGTTTTTGTGGCTGTGTGTTTGCTTTTGGTATTTTTTTGTTTGTTTGTTTTTCTTAGCTGTATTCTCTTGTCGAGTATTTTTTTGCATAATTTTGTGTGGTTTTATTCAATTTTCAACCTACTCGCCCTCTGGTGGTAGAATTTCCCGGCTGTGGTGCATCAAGTCGAGTTCACCGAACTAGTGTACTGATGAGTTATGCCTCAATTACAATTTGCATGCAATTCTTTTTGTGTGTTCGATAACTACTGATAACTACTGAATTGTCTGATGGTCAATACATTTCATGGAACAAATATTTTGAATATCTGTTAACAAAAATTAATTTAGAATGATCTAACGTATTTGGAACCATCAAGTGATCTTTTTATGCATTTAATGATTCAAAAGATGTATTCTGCCCTACGTAGCATAAACGCTGTATCTGCATTTGAGTAATTGTTGAATTATTTGCAGATTTGTGTTTTTTTAAATGCTGCAGATGGATAGGGCATTTTTCACAAGTGATTTTAACATTCTTGCACCAAAGATAGGTTTTTCATATTTTATAGAATGATGTAATTGGCTATGACATTTTCTAATTCCGGTGTTAGCTCAAAAATGGGAAAAAAATCAGAAAATGCGTTTTTGCTATTTTTATCTTCTAAAACTTGAAAAACGTAAAAGGGAGAAAATACTGCTCGTGGAATTAGATCGTGAGAGAAATGTTTTAAGGGGTTAGTCCACTGTTAAACTGCTCAAAATGAACTTTTTTTTTAAACAGCTACCAACAAAAAACTATTCAAGATATCGATTTGAAATTTTACATACATCTTTACTAAAGCTAGGAGCTAACATTTTCATTAGAAAAAAATGTTAGAAAACAAAATGGCGGTCGCCCCAATGGATCGCCGCAGCACCGCCGAAAAAAAAAAGCAAATTGCGCCTCGTAAATTCCTGGACAAAATAAGCGTCTGTGAGCAAACTACCAATAAGATTTCATTAGTTTTGAGTATAAAGGACTGCACGGGCCTAAATTTAGAACAAAAAAAAAATTTTTGACGATCTGGGACACATTTTATTGATAAAAAAAAATTTTTTTATTAAGTTTTTTGATTCAAAAGTATACCACATTTTTTTAAATCGCTTTAGGGCTCTAAAGTTAGGCCCGTGCAGTCTTTTATACTCAAGACTAATGAAATATTTTTGATAATTTGTTCACAGATGCTTATTTTGTCCAGGAATTTACGAGGCGTAAATTGCTTTTTTTTTCGGCGGTGCTGCGGCGATCCATTGGGGCGGCCGCCATTTTGTTTTCTTATATTTTTTTCCAATGAAAATGTGAACTCTTAACTTCAATAAAGATGCATGTAAAATTTCAAATCGATATCTTGAATAGTTTTTTTTTGGTAGCTGTTTAAAAAAAAAGTTCATTTGGAGCAGTTTAACAGTGGACTAACCCCTTAAATGAAATAACACTTTTTCACCAAATACTATTTAATCGAAAGAACTTAAACTACTAAAAATTTACATTTCACTGTGCCATCTTGAATGTCAGCTAAAACCTAGGTCTAAAATGAACTAGAATCGCTTCTCATGTCATTGAGCTAGCGATTTTGGACTAAAAAATTATATTGGGCCGAATATTAAAATTTTAGAACTTGTTTTGGAAGCTATAATTAATATTTAAATTTGCCGATAGATTTCGATGTTTCGAAGGCATAATCCATCTTGAACATAGTTCAAGCTACTTTAAAATATTAAATTCATTATTTCAAAACTGTATGCATAGTGTCATAATATTTTAAAAAGAATTTACTTGGATTAAGTGAAAAAATATTTTTCTCTAAATTATTTTCGATTGGGATTAGGAGCATTTCGCCCGAAACGTGGATATTTATTTGGGACCGAAACGTGAAGATTTCATAGCTTCTATTGAAGAATATACAAAAATTACGAATGATAAGAATGGGAAAACAGATTTGACTTCATAGGCGCGCCGTAGGGGGGGCCAGGGGGGCCGGCATCCCCCCAGACCCTAGGTTGGTCCCTCCCAGAAAAATTAATATTTCCAACAGCAGAATACTTAATTTTTCGCCTCTTACGTTTTTGTGGTTACAGCAAGAATTGAGGCAGTAATGTAAGCCTATACCAACTTACACTACTTATAACATAAAGACTGTGTTATTTGCCGTGGGACTTATTTCGAGATATGGACGGTAATATTTAATTTCGACAAGTTATACGTTAAGAAAAAGACGAAAAGCGCCTCGCCAATCATCTTTTTTTTTATCAAGATTATCTGTTCATTACTACTAGGCAATATACAGGTATTTAGACAAGAACACTTTTATAAACTGGTGTTTTATGCAATTACGTTTTCCACAGAACATAATCTGTGTATTAATATGGTATTAACGTAGAATACAATTTTCGAAGTCATTTGGAGAATGAAAATGGTATTCCTGCCACTTTTATGTTATTTTAGAAGTAAATTCTAATTTGGAAGTAAATACTTCCACTGAAAATTTAATTTTAATGTTATCAAGAGAAACACGTCTTGACAGCTTTTTATTTTGATTTTTATCTTCAAATATGTTTATTTACGTTTTTCTTAGCCTACTATGTAAATGAATTTTGGTGTATTGTATAGTGCTGTGTGGATATGTTATTGTGGGTTGTGTTATGTGTTCCCACACTATCTATGACCTACTTGGTTTACACTCAGGTTAAATGTGTGTGAATTTCATTACAATTTGATAACTGCATCAGAAGTTAAAAGGCATAGCACATCAATTTTACCGATTGTTTTTTCATAGTGACACAACCACCACATGGTTCTTATCATATTCATTAAACTTTTTTCCGACCTGTATCTACTCAAGACCTGTATATATCGATTGAGAATTTTGCAAGTTTAGATTTTACTGTAAAATATATTATCAAATTCATCTATCATCTGCATTTTATTCTAAAAGCCGTGTGAAAGATTTGTGTTTACGTACTTATGGTAGCTACAAGGCTGCCCATACATTATTTAAAAACTACAGCATCTTAGTTTTTATGCCCATTAATGAGTCTTGTAAACAGTGACGGCTCGTCAGGGGCGGCAGGGTCGGCCCGGCCGTACAAAAAGAATTGACTAATGATACCCCAAAATAATAAAGATAAATAAATATTAAGTAGCTAACTACTACACATTGATTTCTCTCACCCATATCTACCTCAGAAGAATATTTAATTCGTCATCAGCCGCGTCTAAGAGCCCGGATATAAATAGGAAATAGATTGAAATAGTCGAGTCTAAACGGGTAAACAACCCGTTGCGTTTTGTTTGCTTTGATTTCAATGCTGTTTCAATTTTGATTTGTGTACGCGCAATGAAGATTTTATACAGCATATACATCTTTCATACGACAGTCAGTCAACAGTCCTCAAAATCCACAGTCAAGATTCATACGCTCAAGCATTCAATCATATGTATGTACATACGACTGCAATGCATCACACATCGAACGAAACGGCGGCTGTATCATATCCAGCAAGTACACGGCCGAAATTGCGGCCCATAGTAAACTGGCCGAGTCCGGCTACAATCTAAGCAACTCAAAGCTTCTCAGGCAGCCTCCATTCTGTGTTTCATTCCAATACTAGCTATTTAGTTAGGTGTTTTGTATCAAATTTCGTACTGATATACAGACCGGGTAGAGCAAAAATGGTAAAAATTGCCAGCGGCCAGCCGACAACTGCTTCAGCTCTGCTTAAAAACAACAGGCATCGTACATGCTCCGTTATAGTACGCTAAAGTCAATGTTAGGATTCTTTATGTTTCTTAAGAGATGTGAAATAGCATTGTATGAAGAATGCCTAGTGTTTGTTAGGGTAATAAGACGATGGTAATAGTAAAATAGAAAAAAATGTGCTTTTTGAATTGGTTTTGTGCGAAAACGATTTTTCAAAAATGTGTTTTGTTGAAGATATGGTAATAAAAAACTGAAATAATGCAGGTCAAAAGATGCTACCGTAAATAATCTTTTCATAGAAGAATTAATTCATAATAATGAATAAATATGACAAACTTAATCGAAATTAAATTCGTGCGTAGTATTTTATGATTAATGTTCGTGGTATATTCGTGTAGTCCGTAATGAACAATTTTTGGTGTGCGCTTTAATTTTGAAACCTAATCATCGATTTAGTTCGAAAGGGAAAGATAATTAAAAATTTCAATTGCAAGTTTGTTTTTAGCCTAAAATGCATATAAGTTTGCAAAAGGAATAATGTGCGATTGTCATTAAGAGCAGTGTCACGAAAATTAATTAAAGATAAATTATAATTTTTGCGCCGAAATAATCAATGGTATCGCGGTAATTCGAATAAACGATTGAATACACGAAGTATTATTGCTTTGTGTATCCTTTTTGGGGAAAAAATCAACTTTGTTTTGTTGTTTTCTCTTTGAAAAGTACTATGACACTTTTAATTCCTATGAGACCATGTAAGTAGTTGCCAAAAATTTAATCTTATAAAATATAGTTTCCCTTTTGGCCGACCCAAATTTTTATCACTGCTTGTAAATTTTGTAATGGTCTGATGACTCGGTGTGAAGCTATCACAATGCGATATTTTCTATAGAATTTCCATTGTCGCCAAAAATACACCAAAATTTCAGCTCGACCAAACTTCGCGATCCAGATAAATTATCCGGATGGTAAAATTCATGCACAATGTGAAAACTCTAATAATGCTTGGAAGACAGTAAGTGATATGGTGCTTGAAAAGTCTTGGAATATTGTCAAGATGAACCGAAATTATTTGGAAAAAGCTTATCGACCTTATGACGTGTCTCAGTCACCAAAGACGTGCTTTCAGAGGACATGATGATAGTGGTGCCAGTGATAACCGTGATTATTTTTTTGGAATTTTGTGCATTATTCGCAAAGCATAATTCAACTTTTGAACATAATTTTAAAAACAAGGTTGCGAACTACTGTATTGGCAAAACACAAAATGAATTAATAAAAATAATTGCTGAAATTGTTCGCGAGGACAATACAGCTGAAAGAAAAGAGTGCGGACTGATATCCATTATGGCAGACGAAGCAAGGGTCCGCAAAAAGGAACAACTCTCCGTGGTTATCAGATTTACTAAAGAGCTAGCAGTCGATGAAAGGTTTTTAAGCTGTGTAAACTGTTCAGAAACAAGAAATGCCTCGTATTTAGCAGATATAATTTTCAGCTTGTTAGCGAATTGATTGTTGTTGGACAGTCTTATGATGGTGCTAGTGTCATGTCAGGACAAAAAAGTTGTGTACAGATCTAAATTAAGATGAAACACCCTGCAGCCACATTTGTACTTGTTGTGATGGATACATTTTTCGCAATCGAAACGTGTGCATCCTTTTTCTATGCCATCGAATCTCTTCACCTACACTTTTCGAAGCCATCACAGCACGAATTGTTGAAGGAGCTTGAAGAGGCAGTTGGTCTAAAAACAAGGCGTGGAATGACTCGTTAGTCAATGAGATTTCACAATTGCAAATATGTGATCGATAGCTATGGGATTATGAAAGAGGCTTTAGAAGAAGAAATGAATGAGGGAAAACACAAAGACTCTGTTTATTCATTGGGGATCTTTCATTCAATCAGTAATCCTAAATTTGAAGTAAATCTTTTCATCTTTTACTATGTTCTTTTTATGACGAACATGTTAAGCACATATTTCCAAACTAAAAATGCAGCTTTTAGGGATGGGATAAATCTTGTGAATGGAACAGTTAAAACACTACTAAGTGAGCGAGAAGACATATGTAGTTTGGAAATAAATTAAATCATTCGCAGAAAAGAACTGTCTGGATCTCACATTTCCCAGAGGATCGCGAAAACGGAAAACAGCAAAAAGCACTAGTTTCAACGGTTTTGCTGTTTCATCTAGTTAGGGCTACGCAGTTAGGGCTACGCAGTTAGGGCTACGAAGATATCCATGCAAACCAAATGGCTCGAAAAGAGTAAGTTACAGCACTCTTCTATGTTGCCAAATTATTTATGCTTTTTCTAGGTTTTCTAGGTAACAAAAGTTTGAAGCTAGAAAAAAATTTCTTACTTCTAAGCTTAGTATATTCCAATTTCTTCAAAGATATTTTGAAACTAAGCTATTTTCTTCGTCAAGTATAAGTTGAAATATATTAAGCTTCTTAAGCCCGGAAATGTATTCGACGCAAAACGAAACGAAGTGTCAAATCCCATACAAAATCAGCCTGGCGCGGAATTTCGTTTCGTTTAGTTTTGCTCGTCAGTAATGTGTTCGAAAACGTATAACTGTCTTCGAAGACAACGCAGTGACTCGCTCTGAGGTTGCGGTGCACTATGTATAAGTTAAATTTCGCGGCCATTTAATGGCCCAGGTAGCTTAAATTGATGCGAAAAATGTGACAGCTCATAATTTCATTCGAGTTTGCGGGTATTTTATTGAAAATTGGGTGAAAACGGATGGATGAACAGCGCATCGGTGCAACATTAGTTTTTGTTTTGCCGATAATATCATTTTTGATGCCGGTTAGTTAGATTTATATGCACCGAATTCAAATGTAATGCACTTGTTAAATGTCATCAGTGGCAATTTATACTGCCCCCGGTGTCGGAGTGCGGAACTTTATTTTGCTCGATTCCGCAGAGACATTTTCGCTGTATTTCGTTCGTCGAATACATTACCAGGCTTAAACGAAAAAAAAGTCTTATATTTCTAATTATTTCCTTTCTATTCCCGTATAATTCATACCAGTGGCGGCTCGTGGTTTTGAGACTAAGGGAAGCACAAGCAAAATATAGAAGCATATAATATAGATAAGCATACTTAAGAAGCGCGTAGTAAACTATACATGCGATTTTTTTGAAATATCGTGTAAAAATTAATTAGGTATTTCAATGCTGACCATATTTGCATTAAAAGTTAATGATTGATTGTCAACAGCTTATTTCAGTGATATTCCTACTAAGATAAAAAATCTCACAAAAGCTCAAATATGTATAGTTTTTGAAAGCAAAAAACATTACTAATTTTTTTTCTTTTCTTTGAATTATAAAAAAAGTTAAATTGAAAGCATATTACAGGCTATATAAATGGT
Organism: Nemotelus nigrinus; assembly: GCA_947369275.1. Classification (NCBI taxonomy): domain Eukaryota; kingdom Metazoa; phylum Arthropoda; class Insecta; order Diptera; family Stratiomyidae; genus Nemotelus; species Nemotelus nigrinus. The sequence goes on from OX376374.1 coordinate 81,641,470, forward strand.
GAAAGTTTTTTAATAGCTCAAAGTAGAGGATATAATGCATCATTTAGCAAATTAAATTAAATAGCCAATGCCACAATAAAAATAAATTCCTCATATAATTTTGCAATAAAAGTGCCTAATGTAGTTACATTTTGCAAACAGTTGACTGAGCGAAATTAGTGGTCTTGGTTGCTAAGACTCAATAAGATCCTCAATGAAAAAGACTACCGCAGTAAATACTCTATGGCACAATCACATCAATTTTGGTTTTGCACATTAAAATCTATATTAAATGCGTAAATATCAACTTGTCGAAACATAATCTATTCAATACGCTCTCACTTTAACGAGCTTTATGCTATAATTTACTTTAAAAATTATCCTTTTATGTAACCGACAGCATCAATGCTGACAATACAAAATAATTCAAGTCAAAAGTCGCACCTGTTATAAACAGGTGCGTTTTTTTTGCGAAGAAGACATAAAAAAGCGCACCTAATGTAAATTATAAATGCTAAAGAAAACACTTCAGAAATTCAACATAGAAATAACAGAGGCGAAAGTAATCAAGTGGTCATTTAACCTAAAGCACCTGAACCGAGAAACTCATTTTGCGAAAGTAAACCCAAAACAGATACAAAAAAAAACCGATCTGGAGAAAATTGCACACGAAACAATTTAACTCCTACATATTCTCCATATCAACATCACAATCATTTGCACCGTACATACACCATGCGAATAAAGCATAAAAGGTATCGAACCAGAAGGGGAACAACTCGCAAGAAAAGAAGCAGAAAAGAATACAAATTCTGTAACGTAGATCATGAGAGGAAACAACCATAATAGCGACGCGGATGAATTTTCAGCGTCAACATAGGCGTCCAAAGCAATCAAGTGGTCATTTCACCAAAGCACCAGAACCGAAAAACTACGTCTTTTGCGGAAGCGAACCCAAAGCAGACACAAAAAACCGATCTGGGGAAAACTGCACAAGAAAAAATGTAACTTCTACTATTATATTCCCCACATGAACATCACCATGAAACATCACAATGGCTTGCATCGTACATGTGTACATGTGAACAAAGCAGAAAATGCATCAATTCCTAAGGGGAACGGCTCGTAAGAAGAGGAGCAGAAGAGTATCTGCAGATAAATCATGAGGGCAAACAGGAGACGCGGATACTATTGCAGCGTACTAAGTTCATTCATTAACTAAGGTTTTGGGTCGTTCAGCGGGTGGATGGAGCAAGGGTTTTTTTTTAATTTTTCTATCCACCAAGACGCTGCGAACTGAGCCAGCGTCCGCGATACTATGTGAGTACATTGACTGTAAAATTTTTGTGGGCATCATTTAGGCAAAGCGTAAAGTAGATCTATGTGAAAACCACGAGTTTGAGCATTGAAGCAAGATCACTTCAGTGTTGTGTGTAGTATATCTGAATGAACTGTATGTTTTGAATTGAATGGTATGCAGTGCTTGTAGTTTATAGTAAAACGTTTGAGTTTTCGTTGTGTCGCTGTAAATTTAACGTCGAAGCTCTGTCGTTGGACTCTTGTAAAATAAAACCATTAGATTCATGGTAACGATGGAATTTCGCCTTTTGCAAGAAAATAAATGTTATTCCATTGATTATTAAATATTGATTGTAAATCTTTTGATTGTTACATATTGATTATTTAATCAATTTTGGGGATTAGCAAGGGAAGCACTGCTTCCTTTGCGTACATCGACGAGCCGCCCCTGATTCATACAAGCGTTCAGTTCTTAGCGGTCATAGATAATTCGTGTGTAGCTCATACCTACCGTTCACATTATATGCATGTGGTAGTAGCTCAAACGTATTGACGTAAATGAAGTTTGTTTGATAATGCATTATGCATAAGCAAATAACAAAGAATAAATTAACAAATATATAATGTATTAGTCAATTATATAAGTCGTATGAACAGAACGTGTACCTTACGGAAGACAAAATCATCGCATATCTTGAACCTATCGGTACCTGGCCCCTGCCAGATTTTAGGCCACGGCACGCCTATGTTTGGCTTACGAGGTTTAAAGAACTTAAGGAAAGATTCATATTTGCAGATAATATCTTAAAATAAAATGAATATTTAAACCCACAAATAGCTCTTTATAGTTCAAAATGAACGAATTCGCTGCATTAAATTTGCTTACTAATGTTTGAAGTATTAAAACTGATTTGGCCAAAAATTCATGTTTTCATATATATCTATCTATCTAGCTATCTATCTATTTATTTATTTATTTCTTTATTTATTTATTTATCTATCTATCTATCTATCTATCTATCTATCTATCTATCTATCTATCTATCTATCTATCTATCTATCTATCTATCTATCTATCTATCTATCTATCTATCTATCTATCTATCTATCTATCTATCTATCTATCTATCTATCTATCTATCTATCTATCTATCTATCTATCTACCTATCTACCTATCTATCTATCTATCTATCTATCTATCTATCTATCTATCTATCTATCTATCTATCTATCTATCTATCTATCTATCTATCTATCTATCTACCTATCTACCTATCTACCTATCTACCTATCTACCTATCTACCTATCTACCTATCTACCTATCTACCTATCTACCTATCTACCTATCTACCTATCTACCTATCTACCTATCTACCTATCTACCTATCTACCTATCTACCTATCTACCTATCTACCTATCTACCTATCTACCTATCTACCTATCTACCTATCTACCTATCTACCTATCTACCTATCTACCTATCTACCTATCTACCTATCTACCTATCTACCTATCTACCTATCTACCTATCTACCTATCTACCTATCTACCTATCTACCTATCTACCTATCTACCTATCTACCTACCTA